>PVIH01001403.1:84412-191382 GCA_004025045.1 Sigmodon hispidus
TAAGGGTTAGATAAGGGTTTCCAGTAATGTTATGTATTGATACGGGGGGGGGGGGGGGGAGAATGGGACTGTTTTCTATCATACTAAATAAAACAAATCATCTAGACTTGGTTTTGAAGGAGTTTCTGTATGTAGGACAGAGTAATTGGAGATCATAGTAAGAACTTTTGTTTCTAAAGATTCTCTTTCCTCCGGGGAGTTTCTTGCTGACCTCAGGAGTGCAGCACTCTAATTTTCTGTCCCAGTGGAGAGCCTTCTCTTAATACTCATGTAGTATACAGCTGAGACCTGCCCAGAACATTATGCTCCCATTTTACAGGCTTAGACTTTAGAGATTTAACAGGGAATCATGTGCAGTACTAGTATGGTTTCTGTGATATGCCTTCGAATGTGACACCTGCCGCACTTCTCACATATCTGCTTTCTGGTTGAAAAACCATTTTCCCGGGGCTGGAGAGATGGCTCAGCGGTTAAGAGCACCGTCTGCTCTTCCCGAGGACCCGGGTTCGATTCCCAGCACCCACATGGCAGCTAACAACTGTCTGTAGTTCCAGTTCCAGGCAAACACCAAGGCAAATAAATTAATAAATAAAGTTTAAAAAAAAAAAAAAAGAAAAAGAAAAGCCATTTTCCCTCCCTCTTGCATACACTACTTCTCCCCTGGTGCTACTGTGTCAGCCTTTCTCATGCCGTAGTTACAGGCCTATGCTACTATACCTAATCAAAATATTTTTTGTATTTTGTAGTTTTTTTTTCAGAAATATGATATAATTCTGTTACATTCTGTGGCTTGTCTTTCACTCTTTTGATGAGGACACACTCCACTCCCCAACCTCAAACATGACAGACAAGTACTTTACCTCTGAGCTACATATCCCAAGCATATATGCATTTAAGGTCCTTTCTTATGGATAAAATAGAATTTTATCTATTGCTATTTCCTATCTCCTGTCTTTGTTGTTGGTTTGTTTACTAGTTCCTTTACAGTGGCAGTCTTTGTGTGCAATGCTTTTTAAAGACCTTCCTATTATTATTTTTTACCACAAGCCCTTACCAGTTATCTTTTGCTATATAATCAATCACTTTCAGCTTAGTGACTTAAAAAACTTTTTCATCATCTGCAGTCAGAGTCATAAAAAAAAACTTTGTAAAATGGCTCATTTCTCCTCTGTGTCACACAGGCAAGGGTATCCATTTCAGTGGCTGACCTGAAGCTGGAGCACCCACCATATCCTTATCCTCATATCTGGTGCCTTGGCTTGTGATTCAAACACTAGATAGGCAGCTTCATTACATAGCTGTGGTTTATTATGCCGTTGATCACTGGCAATTAACTTGGTCTTCAGCCTTTTTCCTCTCCCAGGAAGGAAGTTGAGAGATGAGGTCCCTCTGTAAGCAGCCCTCATCCCAGGCTTTGCCCTGGCTATAAGTTATGTCTGTAGCATGGTAAAGACACTTACTGGTGATTTCAAGAATTTTAGGAGCTGGAGCTGAAAGCAAATGTGTATTTCTTTTTATATCACAGCACCACGTTCGATAACATGTAGCTTTATGAATTTCATTCTCCCAACCTTTCTTATATTTGTTCCACTGCAAATTTCTTTAAATGTCATAGGAATATCAATGTAGTTGACTGGCAGAAAAGCATTTCTTGCATACTTAAATGTATGGTATCAACTCTGACCAGTAGAACAAACAGATTAAGATTAAGATGTTACTTTGGAACTGTCCCTTTATTCCAAGGAATAATAATTTAAAAACTAATTTTAAAGATGAGAATATCCTCTTATTCTTAAATATTTAAATTTCTATGTGATAGTTTGCTATCTAAAATGATTCTAACTAGTAATATCATGAGCTAAATTGGCTCTGATTATTGTTCTTATGGCCATGAAATCCCTCTTGGTACTTAGTTGTCTCATGAAAAACGTGTAGACAATAATTTAGATACTGTGTATTTCTGAAGAGAATCTGAGACATAGTTCTCCCTTTGTTATCATATGTACACACATATGTATGTATGTGTTTGTATGTATTTTCCTTCTTTTGAGGCAGGATATTGTGTCATCCAGATTGACCTCAAACTTAATATATAGCCAAGGATGACTTTGAATTTCTTTCTTTTTTTTTGGACAGGGTTTTTCTGTGTTCTACTTGTCTTGGAATTTGCTCTGTACACCAGGTGGCCTTGAGGTCACAGAGATCCATTTGTCTTTGCCTCCCAAGCACTGGGATTAAAGGCATGTGCCACACCCCTCACCCCTTACCACCTTGAATTCTTTAATTCACATGCTTCCACCATACCTGACTTGTACTTTTACCATATTGGTTAATGTGGTGTGTATATCTCTTTAAGGATTTATCTATCACATAACAGAGTTCAGCTAATTTTTATATGATATCTACTAGTCAATATTTGCAATTTAGAATTTTGAAAATGTTTATTTTTTTTTTAATGTGTATAGATGTTTTATCTGTGTCTTAGTTACTGTTCCATTGCTGGGATGAAACACCATGACCAAGACAATTTATAGAAGAAAACATTTAATAAGGGGTTTGTTCACGGTTTCAGAGGGTTAGTCCGTGATCATCCTGGTCAGGAGTTAGGTGGCAGGCTGGAGCAGTAACTGAGAGCTTACATCTGGTAGGAAAGCTGCAGGTAGAGAAAGTGGATTGCACCTGACATGAGTGTTTGAAACCTCAAAGCCCACTCCCAGTGACACATCTACTCCAATAAGACCACACCTCCTAATCCTTCCCAAACAGTTCCATTAACTGAGGACCAAACATTTTCATATATGAGCCTATGGGGCCATTTCCATTTGAACCACCACAGTCTGCTTGCATGTATGGCTACGGCATGTGTGCCTGGTATTTAGGAAAGCTCAAAGAGGGTGTCAGATCCCTTGGAACTAGAGCTGCAGATGTTTGTGAGCCACTGTGTGTGTGCTAGGAACTGAACCTGGGTACGTTGCACAGGAACAAGTGTTCCTAACCACTGAGCTATCTCTCCAATCCCTCAGTTTACAGGTTTTAAGTTGTGTGGTTTTTTTAATATTTATTTTTATTTTATGTGAATTGTTGTTTTGCCTGCATGTGTAACTGTGTAAGGGTGTCAGATCTTAGAATTACAGACAGTTGTTAGCTACCATTACAGACAGTTTTAGCAATAGCCTGATTTTGTCTTAACTCCAACTCCTGAGAACTCCCCCAAATTTTCATCCACAATAATCCAGACACAGTCCCTCTAATCGACCTTCTTATTTCTGCCACAGGTAAATCCGCCCAATTTAGCCTCCACCATGTGGATTCTGGGAACTGAACTCAGGTCCTCTGGAAGAACAGTCAGTGCTCTTAACCGCTGAGCCATTTTTCCAGTCCAAGTTAGTAGTTTTTAAAGGAGCTATATCATGGATCCAAACAGTGAATACATAAGGACAGAGGTTAGATGTCTATCACTCTGAGGGACAAAAAGGATTTTATAACTCTAATGAAGAGGGCTTTGAGGCCCAGGAAAATTATTTTTTACATATTTAATGTTTTGCTTTTCTTTAATTTAGAAAACAGTCTAGATGTAGTGAGTAATATTAGAATATAATGTGTGTTGACAGTTTATTACTTTCCAGTTTAGTTGTTTTGTAGGCTTCTTAGCTAGATTTGGCACAAAAGCTAGAAAATATATCCTTATTATGTGACCATTTTTTTTTCAATGCTACAAAGTTCTGTTGGTTTGCTGGGTTGCATTGGCATCTAATAGATTTACCAGAACTGCTAGTGTAGTGCGGATGACCTGCTTTGGCTGCTATTATATTTGTGAGTCAGTGTCCCAGATGAGACAGGAAAATTGACATTGTATACTAACTATATAGTTCACCATTGGAGGAGATATGTCTATGTCTTTCATATTGTAAATGAATGTGAGAATAAAAATATCATCACGCAGATTGAATTTTTTTTTGTTAACTTGTAAAGTTTTATTCCTTTAATAAGTGTTTGTTACCCTTTACTAATAGATGTAATATTATTATGATTGAAAAGAATTAAGATTTGTCTATTTTAACTTCTCATTCAAGACATGAATCTTGCTGTATGTTTGTACAGTGTGGGCATAATTTAAGATAACTAGGCATATTATAAAACTTGTATTTGATATTTTAGACTCTGCTTTTTTTTTTTTTTTTTTTGGTCTATTGATGCCCATTGGATGATATTTTGGAATTTTTATAGTATATAAATAATTGCAGTTTGAATAATAATTAATTAATTGAAACTGAATTTTTAATTTCTATGGCAAGCACATTTTGTCTCGTGCCTCTACTTCTCTCAATATGTAATTTTAACCAGTAAAAATAAAATATGAATATAGCTAACTTACTTAAATCTCACAGGACTGTTCCAAGGCTGAAAACAACATGTTTGACTTATTGAATACATTTGTAAGACAACTAGAATGTAGCAAATACTTCAGGTATTTATATTTTTAGTGTGGGAGGAAACTCAGTGGAAGAAGAGAAGTGGCAAAGCCTGTATCACAGCTAAGAGATCCTGTGTATGGAGTGAGTGCGCGGTTGAGGTGGGGCTGTGTAAGGGGACTAGGGAGAATGCCTCATTATTCAGGAGTGGGAACGGAGCAGCTGCGGGAGTGCAAAAGGGAGGCCAAATTAATGGGTCAGTGTAACTTGAGATTCTTTGCTTAATTATGAATCTTAAGTAGGCCTCCTTAATCCCTTAAGGATGAATGGCTTTCTTCTTGGGAGATGCAACTGGGGAATTCTTTCAGTGTTTGAATGCCATTAAAAATAACAGTTACTGTATATATACCCAGAACAGGATGAGCATCTTAATGGTTAATTTAGGATACTTTATATTAATTTTTGCTAACTAGCTAATTTGTTTCAGTTTGTTAGTTCACTGAGTAGATGCATTTTAGTGGGCTATAAATTGAAGCATTATTTATGGTTGACAAATGGAAATGTGTCTTTCATGTTTTTTTTAAGACAATCCCAGATTCCTCATAAGACATACTTGCTGTAATTGTTACATGTACTATTCATAATTTATTAGAAGTTATATTTACTGTGTCTCAAACTATTTGGAAATTTTATTCCTCCAAGAAACTTAGCACATCATCAGAAAACAAGACACATCAGTAGTTCTTGGAAAGCTGCTGAGAACAGTGCTGTTTGTTTTCTGCTAAGTGATGAGAAACAGATTATTGACTCTCTGAAGCAGTAAATGATGGTAGCAAGAATGGGATGTCATTTCTTAATGATTTAAGTTGACAATACCTCTTTGTTCTGTTTTTTTATATCCTTATTATGTGACCTTTTAATATATTGAAAAGGAACAAAGCCAGATGTGGGTACACACCTGTAATCATAGCAATCCAGGGGTATAATTTGGGAAATACTGCAACAGAAGAGACTTATAAACCCACATCCAACTTAAGCTCTGAGGTTCTGGAGTTACCTTAGTACTGTTGACACTGTTGGTGTCCCTGTCTTACTTCTGCTGTTTCCCTGTTAGAAACAACAGCTGCAAAGCACTCTATATTTTACATTACTTTTTAAAATCAGAGGCAGGAGAGTCATGGGATACCAAGACTTTAAAGCCATCATGGGTAATATGTTTGACTCCATCTCAAAAGAATTGCTATGTACTATTACATATGGACATATATGACAATAGATAGAATCTTAAAAATGTTATCTAGGAGCCAGTGAGATGAATCAGTAGCTAAAGATGCTTGCCATAAGGCCTGAGTTCAATCCACATGGTAGAAAGGACCAGCCTCCACGTATGTATCGTGGTGCTCCACATTTACACGCATGTGCACACAAACACACAAATGAATGTAAAAAAGAGCTATTTAGGTTTTCTTTAAATTTGAATCATTTTATATATATGTATGTAGTATGCCTGAGTATATGTCTGCATACCAAGTACATGTAGGTGCCTCAGAGGATAGAAATGGGCATCACATCTCTGGAAATGAGTTACAGGCAGTTGTTAGTAACCCAGTATAGGTTCTGAGAACCAAACCCAGCTCCTCTAAAAGAGCAGCCATTGCTCTTAACTGCTTAGCTGTCTTTCCAATCCACTGTCCATGACTTTTGCATCTGTGTAATGTCCCTGTAAGACATGCTTGTATACATATTCTTGTGTTGCATTTCAGAGTTTCTCTCAGGTCACACTTAGACTAGCTGTGTCACAGAGTGCATGTTCAGCCTTACTACACTGTGTCAAGAATGACACTAAGCATTAGTACCCTGTTTGTTAGTCAGAGCAGTTCCGTAAGGCAACTGGCTTAGGGATCGTATGTATCCAAGCAACCACGTAAGTAGCAAGTGACTGAACAAGTTCACATCCATGTTTGTTTTATTAAGTTGTTTTGCCTTTCTAAGTGTGGTTTGGTGTTAGAAAAAAGTGTAACTGGGGAGCTTTTTACTGAGAATATTTGAATCATACATCTATCTTAGAGAGCAAAAATCTATGTGAATATTAATAAGAAAAATGATTTCTTGGAAGCATGAAGAAGGCTCCAGTCTTCTGAATTTACACTTTATGAACCCTAACATATGGCTCCACTTCTGAAGGTCCCAAGATGGATGCTCATACCCAAACAGCCATATGGGCTCTAGGCAAGAAGACCTTAGGGGATAGGGTAGAAGACCAAAGGGCAGTGACTTCCATTTATATCCTACTGGCTGCCTCTCTCAGTAAGAACAGCCTTTTAGTAGGCAAGATTCTGCTCTTAATTATTGAGAATTTTGTTAAGAAGAAAAAGGGAGCTTTGTCTTGGATAGGTATTTCACACTTTCTGCACATTATTGCAAGGCTAAGTGAAGAAATAACTCTCGTCAGTGTGCTCTGGATGGCATTCAAGTTATTGGTTTTAATTATTTAGAAACTAAGTTATGTGAATTATAATCAGTTGAACCTGATACTAGATTGAACATGGAGCTGACCCAGATAAAATTTTAATATATTTACTCTTCCAGTGCTTAGGCATAGTTGCAGAGACTGAGCAAAGTGGTTTGCTGTGTGTTGAGGTCCTGAAGCATTAGATTGAAGAGCACAGTAACAGAGCAGAAGCAAATCAGCCGACTTATAGAGTGGATAAACCACTAATGTGATGCATCTTGGTCAGGAGGAGGTTAAATTAGGAGGTCTAAAGGGGACTGTCCTTAAAAAGTAGGACGTAGCTTGAGAATTAGTGTTACCTGCTTCTTCAGCGATACCTTGCCTCCTCACTGGTGAGGGGACACAGGAAAAAGACATCTAATCTGTATAGGAGATGTGAGTTGGGATGTGATTAGAAGAAAAAGAAAACCAGATCCTGAATTCAGCTGGGTCCATATGTGTTTATATGGCAAAATAAGAATTGCCCTTGGAATGGCAAGATGGTTCAGTGACGACCCGAGTTCCATCCAGTTCCCCAGCTGGTAAAAGGAGAGAGCTGACTCTGGCTAGCTGTTCTCTGACCTTTACATGTATAATAAAATGTAATAGACATTGTTAAAAATTCACATCTCTTGAGTGGTAATTATCTTTTTTCTTTTTAGTTACCAAAATAATTCATGCTCAAGGACTCATGTTAAGCATGTACTCTACCACTGGGCTGCATTTTTTGAATGTACATGCTGTATCCATAGTGATCATGTTGGGTTATGAATTATATCCATTAAGTACATTTGTAAGAAAGATATTTCCTATTAAACACTGTTAATCTAGAAGTTTTTTCTGCTTTATAAATTTCTTGGGTAAAGTGAGGCAGAGATAAAGAAACTCTGAGATTTTACTCAGGTCCTCAGCTGTTCTTTCTTCATCAGCTCATTTAGGAATCAGTTGGTGGAGTGTCTAGGAAGAATGAACATGAGTATAGAATCCACAGCCATTTAGTGGGCCTGGCAGCTGAGGTCATCATCAGGATTATCTGTGCAGGCCTGGATACCAGGCTAGTAGAAACCCTGTCTCACCCATGCACTCACGCACACAAAGGCAGGTGGTGATGATGCCTTTAGTCATAACACTCAGTAGGCAGAAACAAAGGGATCTTTGTGAGTTAGAGTCCAGTCTGGGCTACAGAGTAAGTTTCAAGATGGTCAAGGCTACAAAGAAAAAATCCTGTCTCAAAAAAAAAAAAAAACAAAAAACAAAAAAACAAAACCTTGTAAACTTTGAGATGTTTTTAAACATGTACAAAAAATAGCTGCCTATACACTATAATCAGCGACATGTTCACATCACCCAGCTTTGACTGTGAGCATCTCATGGCTAGTCATACTTTTTTCTAACCACCTGCTTTTCTTCTTGTATACCAGGAAGCAAACCCCAGACATTATACAAATTTAGCTGTAAATAATTTGCTAGTTCCCTAAAGGTAATTGCTTTTCTTTGAGACAAGGAGGTCTCAATACATAGCCCTGGCTGACCTGGAATTCACAGAGCTCAGCTTGGCTCTGCCTCTCAAGATTTGAGACTAAAGGTGTGTATCACCACGTTGAGTCTGACAGTTACTCTAGAAATAACCATGCAGAGCTGCAGATACAGTTCATTTGGTAGTGTTTACCTAGCATGCATGGAGCTCTGGGTTTGATTCTCAGCACTACATGAAAACTGGGTGTGGTGTCCTAGCACTAGGGAGGTGTGGAGGGAGGTAGAGGTAGGAAGATTAGTTCAAGATCAATTTTAGCTTCGTAGCCAGATAGAGACCAGCCTATGCTACCACACTATGACTAGAAATAAAACAAATATCCTATTATATTGTTTCTACCTTTTGTAAGAAAAGATAATTATTTACCATCAAACAGTGTCCAAATTTCTTGTTGTCTCATAACTTTTTGTGGTATGTTTGAATTATAATTCAAATAAAGTCTCCTTGTGGCAGGCATGTGACTTTTTTTTCTTTTTAAGTTTATTTCAATTTGTAAATATACCCCTATGTGGGTCTTTTTCCTTTGCTTATGTTTGTTGAGAAACTAGGCCATGGCTGGATGTAGTTCAGTGTCAGAGGCCTTGCTTAGCTCAAGGTTTCTTTTTGGTACTTCTTGTGAATTGATAATTGAATTGAGACACAATTCAATCATTTTTTGTTATTGTTTTTGTAACAATGTCTTACTCTGTAGCCCAAGCTGGCATTCAACTCTTGACAGACCTCTTGCCTCAGCCTCATTGTTGTAACTCTGAGCCACCATGCCCAGCCATAATTTAATCTTGAAGTCATATATATATATATATATGTATATATATATATATATTCATGTCAGGGGGTGCAATTACTTCCTGGCTGGAGAAATCTTTAATGTGCTGGCTTTAAGGTTGTCTAATCTGGGAACTGGGCACTATGGTGTTTTGTTTTGTTTTTGTTTTTTAAAACTCAGATCTAAGAACCTGCTCAGTGAAGTGCTCGGTTTCCAGTGAAGATCACGTTAGTGTTAATTTAATGATTAAGGCAAAATTGAATGTTTTTAAATGAGAAAACCATGCCATAAGTGCACTTGTGCTAGCTAAGTCTCATTTTCATCTTAATGGAGCTAGTGATTAATAGGTGGATTCTATAGGCTGAAAATCAGGATTCTCAAAACTCACATGCATTGGAGGCCGTGGAAACAACTTTCTGAGCATCATCCCCAGTCTCTTGGCTAGTATGAACTTTTTGGTCTTTTCTTTTCCTCCCCCCTCCCCCCCTTTTTTTTCCAGACAGAGTTCTCGTTTCTCTATGTAGCCCTCACTGTCCTGGCTGACTTCAAACTCAGAGAGGTCTACCTACCTCTTCCTCCTGAGTGCTGAGATTAAAGACACCAATGCTTTTTTCTAACAAGCTTTCAGGTGATGTTTGTGATGCTGGTTAGGGGGCTTTATGGGTTGGTGTTTAGAAACAGCTTTTAACAAAAACATTCTTGAAGATGCTAGCTAGGCTGAGGCCTGGGTGTCTATATTTTTAACATGTTCTACAATGTTCTCATACACATTCCAGTAGAGGATCATTATGATTATCATAGTTTTTTCCCTCCATAATTTCTAAGAAAAGCTTATTTATTTTCCATCTTAAAATATTATAGACTTTTGATGTTGTGGTAAATGGAACAGGTGATTAGGGAGGATGCATTGTTTACATTGTGTTGTCTATTGTTGTAGGAAGGCAAAGTAAAAATGCCAAAAAAAAAGAGCTCTTAGCACCTGTACAA
This sequence comes from Sigmodon hispidus, assembly GCA_004025045.1. NCBI lineage: Eukaryota > Metazoa > Chordata > Mammalia > Rodentia > Cricetidae > Sigmodon > Sigmodon hispidus. Next base: position 94,603 of record PVIH01001403.1, read on the forward strand.
CCAATATTAATGTTCTTGTTTGCTGCAAAGCATAATTGCTATTTTAGGATAATTATTATTCACAAAGGGAAATTAAAATTAGTTTAGTCTGAGGTTGCTTTTCCTTAAAGAAACTCTGTTTAGCCTGAGAATCTGAACTTCCTTTGACCTATCAATCAGGAGTATAAATGACATTTCAGTGCTGTATAGAGTAGAATCTTACACATTATACATGACTGAAGCTCTTACCACATGGTGGTGAGCATCTGTAACCCCAGCATTCCAGAGGCTGAGTGAGGCAAGAGGGCTCTGATTACTAGGCCAGACTGGGCAGTGGAGCAAGAATCCTGTATCTTCCTCTCTCAAGAAATTAAGAGCAACCAACCAGACAAAAAACAAAATTTAAGGTTTTGAATAACAATTTCTAAAGAAAGGCTCTAACTTGAGTACCACTCATGAATACTACTTCTTAAATTATTTGAGGCAAAGTCTCACTGTGTAGCTCTGTTGGCCTGAACTCACTGCTTGCCTGGAACTTAAGAGCTCCTGTCTGTGACTTTTGAGCCTTTGAATTAAAAATGTCCCCCACTGCACACACCTAGAAATATTTTCACTGCATTTTAAATTTTTTAATTTTCTTGTGAGTATACCTGGTGCACATGCTTAAGTCAGAAGATAATGTATGGGAGTTCTCTATCACATGGATTCTAGGGATCAAACTTAGGTTGTCAGGATGAGTAGCAAGTGCCATGGAGTCATCTGGCAAGACCCTTTTAATACTTATACTTTATTCTCTGTCCCTCTCAGTTTTAAGAGTTTAAAAAGTTTTTGCCAACAGAAGAATACAGAAGGGTCAGGAAGCTCTTCCGCTAAGCGACATCTGTCCCCCAGTGAAAAGATGAATGAGGGACTGCTTCAGTTCAGGGGCCCAGACTCATGAAGTGATTTTCAATTTTAATTTCCAACCTTAATTAATAAGCATTACTTATGTATATTTCTTTGGAAAGTAAAATATTTTAGTGGATTTCATGCAACAGTAATAGGAATTACTGTTCATTCATTTATTTTTTTTTCCGATACTCCACTAATCCTTTTATTATCCATTCATTTATTTAAAGATTTGTTTACTATATACACAGTGTTAGGCCTGCATGTCTGCCTGCAGGCCAGAAGAGGGCACCAGATCTCGTTATGGATGGTTCTGAGCCACCATGTGGTTGCTGGGAATTGAACTCAGAACCTCTGAAAGAGCAGCCAGTGCCATCTTTACAGCCCCAAAATTACTATTTAATAAAACTTATGATAGAACTAGTACATACCAATAAATCTTGTAAGTCTGCTCTGATTTTATTAATCACAGCAGCATCTACATATATTTGAGAAATAGTTTTGTAGATTGAACATCTCTGACCCCCAAATAAAAATCTGAAATGGTTCAAAATCTAAAATCTCTTGAATAATACATTTTGACATGACATGTGGAAAATTCTACCCCAACTACATATGGCATATTACACTCAAAATGCAAGCACACTAAAAATATTGTGTAATATTACTTTTCTGCTCTGCATATAAAGTTATATGTGAAATTTTATGTTTAGACTTGGGTTCTATACCAAGATAATTATCTATCTATCCATCCATCCATCCATTTATTCATCCATCCATCCACCCACCTACCTATCTGCAAATATCCCCACCCTTTCAAATCTGAAAACTTACAGTCCTGTTTGGATAATGAGTACCCAACTGCATATATTGGAGTTGATATTCAGGCTACAAGCAGTATTAGTGCACATGGCTTTTTGAATCTGTTGTTATATACTGAAAACCCCCTAAGGGCCAGCAGTCTTTATTTGCAATGAAGTAGCTTGACTATTAATGTTACTTGTGGCTTGCTGACAGTATGCACAGGAAGGTGACGATGGATACATGGATGAAGGAAACTTTGTTTATATTTCTCCAGGGAAGAGGAAGGTCTTGTCTTTAATCTGAATTCTTCCTGTAAGTCAGAGGCTTGGCAAGGAAGTTTTTGGCTGTTTTCCTTTATAATCAGATGGCTATTTTTATAACTAGCTGTGTGATGGTTAATGAATATAGAGTAGTGCTTTACTAATGGCAAGCTGTGGAGAAACTTGATGATGCTGGATGAGAGAAGAGGCTGGGCAGTAAGGGAATGTGAGACAGGATCCAGAGCTTGCATATGTATATGCACACTCAGGTACTCACATGTATTTTGTATGTTTTTTTGGTTTGGGGCAGTATTGGGGATTGAACTCAACAATCCACTTCTGCTCTAAATCAATAGCCTTGCTGCTTGTTTAATTATCTTTTGGGACACATTTTTAAAATGTCTACTTAATTTTTTTTTACATTTACTTATTTTTTATTTGTGTGTGTATGTGCCATGGCATGGTATACGTGTGGCGGTCAGAGGACAACTTGGTGGGAGTCCGTTCTCTTATTCTATCATGTGGGTTCCAGGGATTAAGCTATCTTACCAGCCCTGGAAGCACTATTAATTGCCTATAAACAGTGACTTTGCAAAAAAAAAAAATTATAGTAAACTGTTATGAAACAACCACTAGTTTTTGAACTAATTGGAGGAAAATTTTCCTTGACAAGTGTGGTTTACTTACTAAGGTTTGTTTGGGGACTAAATTCATAATTTTGCCCAGTCTCAAATGAGTTGTTTCCCGTCTTGCAATTAGATGCATGTGCAGTAAGAGAAAGGGATGAATCAATTCAGTCAGTGTTAGGAGCCACTTGCAGCTGCTATGGAAAGTGCCCTCCATTAAGTTATTAAAATCCTTTGAAGGCTTGCTTGTGCAAAATATTCCTAATTTGTTAGGAACACACATGGCTGTGTATGCACACATGTCATTGTTCAGTAGACTGCTCTTTATTAGGGAAATATGGATCCCTGTGGGTACTAATTACAGCTTTGGCTAGGAAACTGCAGAAAGGCAAATAACAAAGGCAGGGGAAACAGAGGAGAAAAGGAGAGATCCGGGCCCTGCTGTCTTACACCTCCAGATAAACGAGACATGCTGTGAGTAAACACAGCTGTATGGAAAATTAGTTTTTAAGAATTGAAGTAAGGAACTGCCAGTTCATTCAGCAGGTTTGAACTGCACTGGTCTTAGATTGGTTCTCTCCTAGAAAGTTGCTTGACAAATTATTGTTTAAAATGATCCGTATTTCTTTTTCCCTTTAAAAGGATTATTTGTTATTTTATTTGTATGGGTGTTGAACTGCTTGTATGTCTGTGTACCATGTGTATGCAATGCCCATCAAAGCCAGAAGAGAGTGCAAACCCCCTGGAACTGAGTTACACACAGCTATAAGCTGCTCTGGGGGTCCTCCGCAAGAGCAGCAGGTGCTTTTAACTTTGGAGCCATCTCTCTTGTCTTTTGAGTATAAGATTTTAAAAAAGATTGTTTTATATATATATATATATATATATATATATATATATATATTTTTTTTTTTTTGGTGAACACTGGAGTTTTGCCTGCATGTATGTCTATGCAAAGATGCCAGATCCACTGTGAACTGCCATGTGGGTGCTGAGAATTGAACCTGGGGTCCTTTGGAAGGGTAACCAGTACTCTTAACTGCTGAACCATCTCTCTAGTATAAGGTTTTAAAATATCCTCTATTTTAACATTTGATGGGTTTGAAAAAACTGTCACGTTGAAAGCTGGAATACTGTACAACTAGTGAAAAAAATGAGGTGACTGTGAAAAGATATTTACTTGTCTTAAGTAAATAATGATTTAAGTGGAGAGATTCATTCTGACAGGAAGGATTATAGGTTTCTTGGAGAAGATGGCATTCCGGTTGAACTTTGAAGGCATTAACATGTCTGTGAGGAGGGTTGGGGATGGGGTATATCACAAGTACAGGGCAGAAACAGGGGCATGCAGCTTCCTCTAAGAAACAAGTAGTTCCAGCTAGAGCTGGTGGCAATGGAGACCAAACCAGTACAATGAGACAGTCAGAAAGTAAATGGAATTACAGCTGCAACTACTACGCAGCCTTTAGATTTCTATTTCTCAGAACACACTGGATAACTGAGTGAATGAAAGGGTAACACGAAGGGCTGGAGAGATGGTTCAGTGTGCAAGAGTAATAATACTCAGCCTCCACATTGGTGGCTTATAACTGGCTGTGAATCTCCCTAGGGAACTCTGAAGCCCTCTTCTGGCCTCCGTCTGCACACCCCCATCCAAATAGTCACCATGCATCTTAATAAAAATAAAACCTTATTTACTTATTTAGATACAGGATATCCCTACATAGCCTTGAATGTCCTGTAATTCCCTGTGTAGACCTGTAGACCAGGCTGGCCTCAATATCATGCAAATCTTCCTGCCTCTGTTTCCCGAGTGCTGAAATTAAAGGTGTTTGCCACCATGTCTGGCCAAAGTCTTAATAACTAGATAGCTCATTGGGTTCAATCCCCAGGACTATTTAAACTGGGCACAGTTGCTCACACATGTAAACACATCTCTCAGGCAATAGAGGCAGGAGGAACAGAAGTTGAAGGTCATCCTTATCTATATAGTGAGTTTAAGGTCAGCCTGGAATACTCAAGACCCTGTCTCAAAGTTAAGAAGTAAATAAATAACATTGAGGTATAACTGCATGTGGTGAATTATATACTAGTTGTGCATTGTTCTCTTATTCTAGAATATATTCAGTCTTCCAGTAAAAAACCCTGCACTCTTTAGCGGTTGTCACCCAGAGTCCCTTTCTTAGCCCCTAGCAACCATTAGTTTACTATTGATTAAAATGGGTTTGTCTATTTTGGACTTCTCCTGTGGAGGGAATCACATAGTATAAGGGCTTTGTGTACAGCTTCACTTATAATGTATTTAAGGTCTATATGTGTATTCTCTCTGTACTTTGTATCTCATTGTATTGAGGTTTTCTAGAGGAAGAACTTGTAGAATGAATCAACACACACACACTTATACATATGAGGGATTTGTTAGAATGTCTTACAGGCTGTGGTCCAGCTAGTCCAACAAATGGCTGTCTACCTACAGAAGGCCCAAAAATCCAGTAGTTGTTCAGTCCACAAGGCTGGACGACTCAGCTGATCTTCAGTGTATGGCAGAATCCTGAAATAGATTCTAATGCCAGGAAGGGAATGGACTTTCTAGCAATAGTGAGAGCAAGCAGACTAAGAGAAAGCAAGCTTCCCTCTTTTGAGTCCTTTATACAGGCTGCCAGCAGAAGGTGTGGCTCAGATTAAAGGTGGAGCTTTCCTCCTCAAAATCTGGATTAGAAATGGGTCTTCCTCCTTCAAATGATTTGATTAAGAAAAAAAACCCTTACAGGTGTGCCCAGTCATTTGGGTTTTAGTTAATTTTAGATGTGGTCACAATGACAACCAAGAATAGTCATCCTACCCATTGTGTATGTATGCCACATCCTGTTTATCCATTTATTAATGGATGGACACTGGTAGTGTTCTCCACTTTTGAGTATTTTGAGTTATGCTATTATGAATATTCATGGACAAGTTTTTGTGTGTACGTTTTCAACTCTTGAATCTATTTGTTTTTTTAAGTTTTATTTATTTATTTATTATACATTATACAGAAGAGGGCACCAGATGTCATCATAGATGGTTGTGAACCACTATGTGGTTGCTGGGACTTGAACTCAGGACCTTTAGAAGAACAATCAGTGTGTTTAACCTCTGAGCCATCTCTCCCAGCCCCTTGAATCTATTTGTAAGAATTCTGGGGAATGTAGTTATTCTGTGATTAGCTTTAAAGAATTACTAACTCATAGTGGCTGTACCTTTTTAGTCAGCCCTACTAGCAGTGAGTATATGAGAGACCAGTCAACCTCATCAGCTCCTATTTTTCTGGTAGTTTATTTAAATTGCAGCCATGATTATATTTTCCTAAGATCTAAAGATACGTTTTCTCTTCTCCATCCTTCTCTCCTCCCTTTCTCCCAAGACAGATTTCCTAGTGATCCTCCTGTCTCCTGTCATTTTGAGTTCCGGATTTACAGACATGTTCTACCATTCCTGACTTTCCTCGGTTATGTGCCACATCTAAGAAACTTGCCTTTATTAAAATCATGAAAGTTTATGCTATGTTTGTATCTGAGAGGTTTTGTGGGTGTGTGTTGGTGGTGTGAGTGTTTGCATGTGAAGGTGTTGGTGTGTGTGTGTGTGTGGTAGCTGTGTACCGTCAAGTCCTGGCTTTTCTATCTTGTTTAAAAAAGGGTCTCTTTACTGCTGCATTAACCAGGCTAGGTGGCCCTAAGCTTCTGGAGAGTCTCCTGTTTCCAGTTCCTATTTCCTATAGTCACTCGGGATTCTGGAGGTTCAAACTCAGGTCATCAAGCTTGTATGACAGGATTGTTTTTTTTTTTTTAAACCACTGAGTCATCTCAACCCCCTGAGAGTTTCATATGATAATATTTATCTTTTGTATTTAAGGATTGTTCTGTACTTAGAGTTTGATGCCTTTTGAGTTAATGCCTGAATGTCTGTATGGTTTGAAGTAGGATCTTTTTTAAAATAACTATATTAACTATATTTTAAATTTTTTAATGTGCCTTGATGTTTTGCCTGTATGTATGTCTGTGAGTGTCAAATCCCCTTGATTTGGAGTCATAGACACTTGTGAGCTGCCATATGGATTCTAGGAATTAAACCTGGGTCCTGTGGAAGAGCAGCCAGTATTCTTAACCACTGAGCTGTCTATTCAGCCCCAGATCCAGACTCGTTTGCCCGTAGATATTCTAATATTGTGGCAGTAGTTCTGTCACTAAATGTATCACTTTTTAAATTCCAAGATTCTACTAGAAATATGTGGAGAAATGCTAACACATTATTATTCTTAATGATAATATGAAAATATTTTTACATTTATTTTGTTATTTATTTATACATACATATATATATATATGTATGTCTGTCTGTCTGTCTGTCTGTCTGTGTGTATTCATGTGCACATGAGTGCAGGTGCCCACAGACTCCAGAACAGGGCATCTGATGTCTGGGAACTAGAGTTACAGGCAGTTTTGAGCTGCCCGACATGGGTTCTGGGATCTAAACTCAGGTCCTCTGTAAGGGCAGCAAGCATCCTAAACTGCTGAACCATTTCTCTGACCCCAATGAGGTGAAAATATTTTTAAATGGAGGCTTTTGTAGAACATAAATAATCAAAGGCAGATTGCTTAATTCTATTTTTGATTCTCATCAAAATAGAAGATCCAGGCATGGTGGCTCATGCCTTTAATCCTAGCACTCAGGAGACAAGCTGGCAGAATCTATGAGATACAGGAGACATTATCTCAAAACAAAACAAAACAAAAATCTGCTACTATACTTTTTATCTGATATTGAATATTTAAATTTTGATATTTAAAACTGTACTACAAATCTGAATTCCAAAGCAGCATATTTTAAGGAGAAAATATATTTTTGCCAATACTCTAAGATGTATTAAATATACAAAATAGAGAAACAAATATACTCTAATGAGACAGAATGAATTTACTAGTTAAAACATATACTTGGCATTTGTTAATATAGTCTGTAAAACAATCTAATTTTTCTGTTAGAATGATAGCTCATTTAATCATGATACCAATTCTCTAAAGTACAATACTCATTTTCAAATGAAAAGACAGAAGTTTAGAAAAATTTAATTTACCCAAGTTCCAAGTTTAGGAGAAAATGACTCAAACTTAGGTCTGTCAAGTAAAGATGGAAAGGATTTATTTCATCTTTATTTATTCAGAGCTTCATTTATTCATTATTTATTTAGAGCTTTTCAGGTCAGTGTGGCAGAGAGGGCATGGCAGAACAGCTCTGCTTAAGTCACTGCTGCCAGGAAGCTGGGTGATGGGAGGAGAGGGGAGGGGAAGGGAACAGAGAGAGAGAGAGAGAGAGAGAGAGAGAGAGAGAGAGAGAGAGAGAGAGAGAGAGAGAGAGAGAGAGGACTTCTGTGGTAGCTGACTTTTTCCTCCCCTCTTCTCTTTTATTCTGTCCAGATCCCTGCCTATGGGGTAGTGCCATCTATATTCAGAATAGAGCTTCCCCTTTTGATGATTATTCCTGTCTGGACTCATCCTCACAGACCACCCAGAGGCATGCTTTATCTGTCTCCTAGGTGCCTCTCAATCTAATCAAGATGATAATCAAAATTAACCATTACAGTTTTTTAAAATCTCTTTTTAATATTTATTTTTATTTTATGTGAATTGGTGTTTTGCCTGCATGTATAACTGTGTAATGGTGTTAGATCTTGGAATTATAGATAGTTGTTATCTGCCATATGGATGCTGGGAATTGAACTCAGGTCCTCTGGAAGAACAGTCAGTGCTCTTAATCTCTGAACTATCTCTCCAGCCCTAAAATCTCTTTTTTTCTGGCCTACTGATCTTGGTTTAACCTCTAGTGATCTTTCGTGGATTCTCTTGAGAACATTCAGTCTCTGTTTCAGTTTCCTTCCATTTCCTGTACCCATTCAGTGGGGGAAAATCTCAATGCTGAGCTTGCTGTGGTATTTCCATATTTCAGTCTCTTCACGACCCACTATTTTACAAAGCATGAAATTCCAAAAGATGGCCTTTTGTAATCTATTCCTTCTTAGCCTTGAAATTATTTTTGCTTTTCATTTTCTACCATCCTGCATTTTCTTTCTGTGGTTGTAGGTTTTGTTTCCCATTTGGGTGGGGAGCTCTTCCTAAGTGCTTACCCATGGCATGCCTGCTGTGTTCCTCACCTAGCCCACTTCATTGTTTAATATTTAATTCAGGTTGTTTCTTGAAATTCCTAAGATTTTGTTTCATTTTTGGTTGTGTGTATGTATGGGTTGTACCTGTGAGTATGATGCCCACAGACGCAGTCGAGGGTTGTCAGATCTGGAGCTGGAGGAGTTATAGACAGTTGTGAGTCACCTCATATAGCTGCTGGTAACTGAACTTGGGTTCTCTGCGAGAACAGAATGTAGCTTTAACTACTAACCCATATCTTCAGGCCTCTCAGAATTATTTTATTTGCTTATTTTGTTGGTTTGTTTATTTGAGGTATAGTTTCTCTACATAGCCCTGGCTGTCCTGGAACTTACTATGTAGACCAGGCTTCCTTGAAGTCACAGAGATCCACCTGTCAAATCTGCCTTCCAAATGCTGGGATTAAAAGGCATGAGACACCATGTCCAGTTTTAAAAAATCTTTTTTAAATGATTGGCTCAAACATTCTCTTACTTTCTGAACATATTTTTACATAATTAATTATTCTAGCCTCACTTTTTAAGCAGACTGTAGTCTTTGAGGGTAGAAGCTGGGCTTTTATTGTTTAGCAATCTTGGCTCTTAGCAGGATGTCTTAGATGTTCAGATATCGTCAATAAATGTTCTTTGAATTAGTGCATGAGTTTTTGTTTGAATTAGTGAATACATTTAAAATATTTCTTTTAATTATGATAGAACTTTAATTTTCTTTTTTCTTAAAGGGAAGAAAAGGAAAATGTTCAGGTTTTTACTTATGTGGAAAAAAAACTTTATTGATATTGTTATTCTCATTGACCACTTTATCCTGGGCAGTGGTGGCAAACACCTTTAATCCCAACACTCAGGGGGCACAGGCAGGAAGATCTGTGAGTTTGAGGCCAGCCTGGTTTACAAAGTGAGTTCTAGGGCTATACAGAGAAATCCTGTCTCAAAAATAAAACAAAACAAAAAAGAATATTACTTTATAATTTAAAAGATTTGGGGGGGGGCAGGGCTAGAGAGGTGACTCAGAGGTTAAGAGCACTGGCTGCTCTTCTAGAGGTTCTGAGTTCAGTTCCCAGCATCACATAGTGGCTCTCAACCATCTGTAATGAGATCTGGTGCCCTCTTCTGTGTGTAGGCAGAACACTATCCATAATAAATAAATACATCTTAAAAGCTATTTTTTTTGCAAAAAACAGACAAACCACTTGAGTAACCAAATAATGGCATTTTATAGTTACTTTAAAAGAAAAAAATTTGAAACTTATTTTCTGCTGAGATTTAATTTAGGTTAATATTAATTTATTGGGTACTGTGTTAGTCTGGAAACTGGAAAAATGGAAAGAAGGCAAGTCAGTTAGGTGTGGAATGAGGTACCAGGGTTTCTCAGTGTCTAGTGTGTTTCATGAGCTTGGCAGAATTGAAATTCAACCTCGTGTTTTAGAGCACATATAAATGAGGCGTGGAGGTCAGGTGGGGATGGCTGGCCTGCCTCTCTGTGGACTCAGGATCCAGACAGATGACCGAGAACTACATTCTTGGGGATCTAAGTGTCACTGCTGTTGGAGTAGGTGGTCCTCCCTCTGCCCTGACAACTGTTTTCATTACTTGAAGGCAAGCTGTCTGAGAAGATGATTGGCATGAGCTTAAGTGTCAGGTATTATGCTTTATGTAGGATGGCATATTAATGTCCTGCTGCTGCCACACAATAAATTTAACAAATTATGTTACAATTAAATTTTAAAAAGCATTTTTTATAACTTCAGTATATAAACTCTGGATTTCTTTTAAATTCTGCCTTTCTGGTTTGGTTCTATGTTTCTTTCTCATTATGGTCTTGAATTATGACTTAATCATACTAATTATACATTTAGTAAGAACTCATAGTATAGATGTGAATCGGAGATAAAATTTTGTAGTTTCTGAACTGTGAAATACGGTTATCTAAGACTAAAACTGTATTTTAGCTTAAGGCTGATTATCCTGGCTTGAGGTGTCTTTTGTTGCAGGTTCCTCTTTATATTGCTAGGTTTAAAAGAGAACAGACCATTTTGTCTCTGATACATGTTAACATTGTTTTTCTCTCAAGATATTGTATGAATCTGACCTTCCTTCCTTCTTTCCTTTCCCTCCCTAACTTCATCCTGTCCTGCGCTCCTTCTCTAGTGTGCCATTTTTGGTGTTTTCTTTGTTTATTTTGAGACAGGGTCTCTCTATAGAGCCCTGGCTATTCTGTAACTCACTATGTAGACTACTCTATTTTTTTCTTTTAAAAATACTTATTCTTCTTTCTATTTTACAGTTTCCAGACTAACACAATCTCTCTAAACTAAATGTTACCCTAAACTAAATCTCAGCAGAAAATAAGTTTCAAAAATTTTTTAAAAATAATTATAAAATGCCATGACTTGTGGTGATTGATTAATTTGGGAGGCAGAGGCAGATAGATCTCTGAGTTTGAGGCCAGCCTGGTCTACAGATTGAGTTCCAGGACAGTCAGCTACACAGAGAAATCCTATCTTGAAAATCATATATAGTGTTTTGCCTGCATCTATATATATGTGTGTGTGTGTGTGTGTGTGTGTGTGTGTGTGTGTGTGTGTGTGTGTGTGTGTGTGTGTGTGTGTAATGTGTACAGAGGCCAGAAGAAGACATTAGGTCTCCTGGAACTTAGTTACAAAGGTCTGTGAGCCACCATGTGGGTGCTGGGAACTGAACCTGGGCCCTCTGCAAAAGAAGAAAGTGCTTTTTAACCACTGAACTACCTCACCATTTCCTCTTTTCTTTTCTTTTTTTTTTTAATAAGTTGTGTGTGTGTGTGTGTGTGTGTGTGTGAGAGTGTGTACATATTTGTACTAGTTCAGGTATGCACGATTGTATGTGGAGATCAGGTGTTGATTCTGTCCTCCTCACTTTCCTATGCTGAGATGGGGTACCTCACTTGAGCCCAGAGCTCACCATTTTGCACACCAAAAGCAAGCTAGCTTTTTCTGGGAATTCTTTGTCTCTACTTATTGCTCAGAACTCAGTCTGTAATAACAGAGTTCCATTCCCTTTTTGTGAGTTTTTTCAGGTAAAGTCTCACTCTATAGCTTAGGTTTGCTTTGAACTCATGTTAATCTTCCTGTTTCGGCTTCCTAAATGTCAGTATGAGCCCAACGAGGCTTTTAAAGAAAAAAAGTAATCATCAAATTTACTTGGTAATTTTGTTGGATGAGTTTAGTAGTTAGCAAGTCATTTGAGATATTTCACCGTTTTAATACATCATGTCTCCTCCTGTGTTGTATATAGTGGTAGTCTGCAGTATAGTTATATTGAACGGTGTGAGAGATAGCTGCTACATCTTTTCAAATCACCAAAGTTACTTCTGAAACAAGCTGTGATCTTGTACAAGTCTGTGCTTTACCTTATGCTATTACCACATCACATTTAAACATCAGCTAGTGTTCTGGTTAAAGTGAACTTTACCAATGTAGCAAACCTTCAGGACTTTGAGTTTAGAAATTTGGAAATGTTTTTAGAATGAATATTTTTTATTTGTCAGAATCAAGTTTACAATAGTAGCACTCTCATTTTCTTTTCTTTTTTTCTATTAGCTTTCTGAAACAAGATTTCTTTGTATAGCCGTGGCTGTCCTGGAACTTACTCTTTAGACCAGGCTGGCCTTGAACTCAGAGATCTACCTGCCTCTGCTTCCTGAGTGTTGGGATTAAAAATTCACCCATGTATTTTGTTTTCATTTGAAATCACATAAGAGAGTAAAAAATTTATAGTCTCTGCTAAAACCTCTTTGTAGCTAGAAATTAGACTGTATTTATTTTGATTTAAAAAGAAAAAATGATTTATTTATAATCATGTATAGTGTTCTGCCTGTTTGTATGCCTGCAGGCCAGAAGAGGGCACCAAATCTTATTACAGATTGTTGTGAGCCACTTTATGGTTGCTGGGAATTGAACTCAGGACCTCTGGAAGAGCAGCCAGTGCTGAGCCATCTCTTCAGCCCCATGTTCATCTTGATTTTTAAAAATGCTGTAAGGAATTTTACACCAAGTGGTGGTGACACATGTCTTTGATCCCAGCACTAGGAAGGTAGAGGTAGATGGATCAATGTGAGTTTGAGGTCAACCTGGTCTAAAGAGCTAGTTCCAGGACAGTCAGAGCTATACAAAGAAACTTCAGTCTCCAAGAAAACAAATACAAAAACAAAAACAAAAAAGCTGTGTCAACCTGGGCTACATAGTGAATTCTAGGCCAGCCAGAGCTACTTAGACCCTATCTCCAAGACAAACCAACCAACCAATAAACAAAGGCCCTTCCTGGTGGTCCTCCCTCTATGTAAGATCTTTTAGACTAAATTAATGCTGTGCTTTGTTTATGTTTTGCTAAAGAGCTTATATGGATGCACATCTAGGAATAACAGCATTAAAGGCTTATTGTTGGGGGCTACAGAGATGGTTTATTGGATAAGGACACTGACCGTTCATCCAAAAGACCCATTTTTAATTCCCAGCACCCACATGGCAGCTTACAACTGTCTATAACTCCGAGATTTGACACCTTCACACAGACATTCATGCAGGCAAAACACAAGTGCACATAAGAGGGGAAAAAAGACTTGCTGTCTGTGTATCTCATTGGTTTTTGCCAACTTGACACAAACTAAGAATCACCTGGGAAGAAGGAGGCTCACCTGAGGAACTGCCTCCAGCAAATTGGCCTGTGGGGTATTTTTCTGTTTAATGATTGAAGTGAGAGGACTCGGCCCACTGTGGGTGGTGTTACCCCCGGCCAGGTGGCCTTGCCTGTATGAGAAAGCTGGCTGAGCAAGCCAGTCTGCATAGTTCAAGTCCACTCTATTTTTGTTTCAATCTCTTATCTTAAATTCCTGCCTTGGCATCCATCATGGAGGACCTATAAGATATAAGCCCTTTACATCCCCAAGTTGCTTTTGGTCATGGTGTCTATCACAGCAGAGTTGCCAACTAGAATACTGTAGAAAGAAAGAGACTGGCTGTTTATATTGATGTGGTCTTCCAAAGGTCACTTACCTGATAGCTTCAGCTAGTCACCTTATAATGGAAACCTCAGAGTGGACCTCTGAAGTATTGGAAGAACTAAAATCAATTTCATAAAAATCCATGCACTGGAGGCTTTCCGGTGATGTGACCCAATCTTTCTTAGGATTTTCTCTTAATTTGGACACAGTTTTAATATTGCTGGCTATTTGACTTCTTGGTTAAGGGTAGATTAGTGTATTAGAATATGAGATGTTATAGCTGCTTGTTGACAGGCTTTTTTGAGAGTAGCAGTGTGAGCTGACTGCTAGTGAAGAAATAATATCAATGACAGACTTCAAGACTGGAATTCTGAGAGCCAACCACTCCATGACTCTGTTCTCCCTCTAGGACATCAGTTCTGCATAGTGATTGAAGCTCATAGTGATGTCTAAATCAATAAAGTTTAATTACGTTCTGTAGATTTTAAAAAAATTAAAAAGAAGCACATAATTCATTCTGTAAAGATTTCCACCGAGAATGGCTAAAATAACACATTTTGAGACTTAAAGAATGTAAAGCCATTCTATGAAAAATGGCTTTGGGTTTTTGGGTTTGTCTCACTTCTTCCTCAGTTTGACAGAATGATATTCTTCATGGAAAGCCAGAGAGGGTTTTTTTTTTTTTTTTCTCTTTAACACCTATAAATTACTTACTCATTTCTCTAATGTGCATTGGTGTTTTGCTTGTATGTCCCTGTGAGGCTGTCAGATTCCTTGGAACTGGAGTTACAGACAGTTGTGAACTGCCATGTGTGGGTGCTGGGAATTGAACTCAGGTCCTCTGGAAGAGCAGCCATTGCTCTTAACCACTGAGTCATCTCTCCAGTCCCCAGAGTTTTAATATATCTAGAATGTACCTAGACATTTTTTAAGTACAAGTTTGAGTTTTACAAAAATATAGGACATTTTTTTTTGTTCTTAGAAGATGAGTAAGAATCTGTTTATTTAAAAAATATCTTTGAATGAGTTGATTCAACGGTATTAGTCACCATAAAAATGACTTAAATTAAAATCAAGTTGTTGAAACAGCCTGTTCATGTTGAGTATCAACCCTGATTCATACATATGGCAGATAAGTCTTAAAGAGTCATTTAACCTCAAAATATTTTAAGAGGTGAGAGGGAGCATTACCTTTTTTATTTTGAAAACCACATTGATGTGTCTCTTATTTTTCTAGAAATGCTGTTTAGTGCACTTAGATTGAATTATAAAGGAAGACACTTTTCTGTGGTTTGGAGAAAATTGATTTCACTGAGAAACAAGCTGTTTTCTATCATATTCGTAAAACTTCAATGTTTGAACTTTTTTTTTTTTTGTCTGAAAGAATGTCCTAGGATTGCATTTTCAGAGTAGCAAAAGGACCTTCATCCTCTGTTTTTGTAATTGGTAATTCTGATTTTACAATGTAAACTTCTTTTTTAATTTCTTTATTATGTATACAGTACACAGATGAGGACACCAGATCTCATTATAGATGGTTGTGAGCCACCATGTGGGTGCTGGGAATTGAACTCAGGTCCTCTGGAAGAACAGACAGTGCTCTTAAGCTCTGAGCCATCTCTCAGTCCCCAATGTAAACTTTTAAACTAACTCATTTGCCTTACTACTCTAATGGTTTTCTTTCCTACCTTCCTTTCTGTTTATAAAGTGTTGGCCTTGGAGGAAAGCCTTGAGTTCAGTAAAATGTGAAGTTCCACTTGACAGAATCCTTTCTCTGGCCTCCATGACACATGTACAATCATCTTCTGACTAACTGTTTTGGGTGATAAATAGTCTAGTCTCTATGTGTACTAGTTTTATAGTTTATCCACCTCCAAAAACTGGAAAAATCTGGCCTATACTAAACTTTTTTTCCTTATTACTCTAATCAAGTTAGCATTCATAGTATGTGAGGTTCTATAAACTAACTAAAAGTGATTTACAATAAAGAGCTGGTGAGATGGTTTAGTGTACTTGTCTTGCAAGCCAGATAACAGGAGTTCTGTCCCCAGAGCCAACACTGGAAGAAGAGAACCCAACTTCTCAACGTTGTCCTCTGACCCTCACCCACATATGTTTTGAGGCACGTGCCTCCCCATACTAAGACTAATAATATGAAACATTAGAAGAGTGTGTGTAGGAATCATGTAAATACTATGCTGTTTTGAATGAGAGACTTGAGTATCTGTGGATTTTGGCTGTCCTTAGAGAATCCTAGATCCCATCCCCTATGGTTAACAAAGGATGGTTTTAATAAGCTGAATTCCTAAGCAAACCATTTTAATTATTAAATGTCTTTGATTATTAGGAATTTTTCTTTGTTTTTATATAAATAAAAAATGTCTTTATAGTTTTCAAGGACTAGTGAATTCTTCCTGGAGGAATCACCTGCATCAGCTTTAAATTCCATTATTTTGTTTTTTCTTTGGAAATGCATTCTTTTTGAGCTACCAGAACTGAATGGGAATTTTAAGTCACAATATAATTGCTGTGAACTGAAGGATTCTTTCCAGAGTCTTCTGGTTGCATGGTGAAGTCTGGTCTCACTAGTTAGTGTAGCCTTCTAGTTATCATGAGCCTGAAACATTGTAATATTCTTAAAATACATATGAATTGTCAAATGAGTTTTCTGGCTTTACGGATTTAGAAATGTAGCTAAAGTTTTCTAAATATCATAGAATTTATTTCTCTTGTGGCCTGTTCAGTCAAGACTTCAGATATTTTTCTTGTGAATTGCTGTCATACTGAAGATTGGTGAGGAGGCCAAAAGTTGGATCCTCTAAGAAGCTGCAGATAGATCTAGAAGTGCAGACTTTACAAGATAGCAGTGGGGATGAACCACCACCTCTCTGTGTCCCAAGTGACTTTATACAAGATGGAGCTGGGAAGGACAATGGATGACACTTAGATTTATGGTTTGACTAATGACTTATTGGGCTAGGAAAAACAGGGAGTTGAGGAGTACCATTGTGTTTTTAGATCGCTGTGACATCTCTTCTAGTTTGATTCCATTACTGTATGTCTTTTGTTTGTTTTGAGACATGTTCTTTCAACACGTAGCCTAGGCTGAACTTGAACTCAGAAGTACTCCTTCCTTAGCCTCCCAAATACTGGGATTACAGGCCTCTCCCATTGTGTTCAGCATGCTGTGTCTTAAATCATTATCAGACTGGGCCGATGGAGATACATTACAAAATGCATTTAGGATCAGACCTGCAAGTTTTTGTGCTAAAGACAAGCAAGCACTGAACTGCAAATAAAGCCAGGGAGACTAGGGCAGCAGTAATTCTTAAGGATGGTTTCAAGCTTCGTACATTCTCTACCCAGTATTGGTTTCAGCTTCTCTAGGGATTCTTATTGTGGGTATTCACTGATAACCTGAATTTACCCAGCCATTTGTTTCTCTCAGGCTCGACTTTTTATTTATTCACTTCCTATTTAGAGACCTTCAGAGACTCTCCTGCTTTCAGGACAGACTATTTAGCATAATCAAGTCTTTCCAAACCGTCATCTCTTTGTTCCTTCTTCAAATGCATCTCATAGAAAGAGAAACATGTACACATGTGGGGCTTCAAACTGGAATCACTAGAAAATGATGCTGGCCAGCTAGCCAGAAGAAACCATCCCAACAGTCAGCGTTCTTTTAACAGGGTATAGCTTTGGGGCAGAAACATCCTAGCAGCCAGGTTTTTACAGACAATTACTAGGCTGAGAATTTATAATAGAATTACCACTCCCTGGCTTATTAAATTTTTTTTAATGTACAGGTTGACTCTGAATTGAAGTTTTTTTTTTTTTTTTTTTTTTTTTTTTTAAGTTCTTGAAGAGGCTGTTTATCTGGGAAATGAGCATGTCTACAGGGTGGTTATAAGACAACATGGTTAACGTTAAAAATAATGCGTGGTGTCAAGTAGATGATGAATGCTAGCTGCTGCTAGCTGCTGCTATTATTTCAGTTGAAATCTAATTTTAAATGATAGCTCTCTTCTAACTGTTCTTCCTACTTCTCTATTGTGATCTTACTTCAGCCAGTCTGGGAATCTTGCTGGTTCCTAAGGACTATAATGTTCTTACTGGTGCTAATTCCTCTGCCTGGAATTCCATTTGTCCATGCACCTCAGGGTTTTTTCTATTTAT
Source organism: Sigmodon hispidus (assembly GCA_004025045.1). Taxonomy (NCBI): domain Eukaryota; kingdom Metazoa; phylum Chordata; class Mammalia; order Rodentia; family Cricetidae; genus Sigmodon; species Sigmodon hispidus. The sequence goes on from PVIH01001403.1 coordinate 112,510, forward strand.
TCATCCTTAACTTAAAAGCCACCTTCTCAGTGTAGCTTTTCTTGGTCACACTAGTCACTTTACAGTGTTCTGTTCCCTTATAGTCACTCAGAGTACTTTGATTAAATAGTAGGTTTTACCTTTTAGTTTTAGTTATTTCTGTATTTCTTATCTACCTTAGAATTGTGTATTATAGACCCAAGCCAAAATCTTACACCTGATTAGCACTCAGTAAACATGGATAGATAAGATACTCGATGAGCTAATTTAAAGAGTAAAACTGATAATTATATCATTAAACCTTATCCTTAAATGTGGGTGGTGAGGAGAGCTTTTATAAATGCTACCGAATTGTATCATTTTCACAGTATTCTACTTAAAAAGCATTAATGGGACACCAAATGTATTGATTTAAGAAAGTTTTTTTTTTTTTTTTTTTTTTTTTTTTTTTTTTTTTTTTTTTTTTTTTTTTTTTTTTTAAAGAGAAGATGAAAGACCTCATTTGGCCTTCTCAATCAGCTCAGTATGGGGCCTTAAATGATCTGATTTTCCTAAAGATAACAGGTGCACACTGTTAGGACAAAATGTACCTTTGACTGAAGTTGCTATATAATTCTCAGAATTTAGAGTATTAAGATTGAGACTGAACGGGGGCTATCACTTTGTTTTCAGTGTTGTACTTTTTTTTTTTTCTTTTTTAAGAACAACCAAAGACTTCTTTGTGACATTAAGTAAATAGATACTTTCCTTTGGGCTTTGTATCCAGGATGAGAATAACATCATTCATCAGCCAGCCTCTGTCTGTAGAGGATGTCCTGGTTCTGCTGCTGACTTTGGATCTACTTCTGACTATCCAGCTTGTTGTCTGTAACCTGAATAACTGGTGTGCATCATTGATTTTCCAGGACAGTTTGAGCTACTTAAAAAATAATCATTTTTATTGAGTTGAATTGGTGGCATATACTGTTAGTCCCAGTACTCAGGAGATAGAGGCTGGAGAATCAGGAGTTCAAGGTCAACCTTGGCTATATACACAGTTTAAGGTTAGCCTGGGCTATATAAGACTTTGTCTCAAAAAGTAAAAAACCAGTTATTTGTTTACTTTTTGTTTGTTTGTTTGTTTGTTTTTAGAGACAGGGTTTCTCTGTATAGCCCTGGCTATCTTAGACAGGCTGGCCTCAAACTCTGTCTGGCCTACTTCTGTCTCCTGAGTGCTGGGATTAAAGGTGTGTGCTACAATACACAGCCTTAAAAGATATATGTCCAGTTTTGTGGCAAAGTATATTGATTTTTTATTGATCGTTGTTATTCTGTAAATCTTTGTATTTCTTAATCATTGTATCCTAATGGTAAAGAGATTTTATGACAGGAGATACCCAGAATACTGCATCCAGGCAAGTGTCATGTCTGCATGGAAATGTGTGTGGCATTGCCACGCTTCTGTGGTTAAAAAAAATTTCAAGGTCTGCTTTTGTGTTCTCAAGATTGTTAATGGTTCTGCTTGTATGCTTCTTGTATTAGTTTAGCAAGCATTTGTTCAGTAAAGCTTTCCACTGTTCACATTCCACTTTCTGGAAGTGGCTCTTTTCTGTTTTTGTTCTGTAGGCATTCTAAGTACCTTCCTGAAGTGACTATGGGGTTTGTGCTTTGCTGCTTAGAGTGAGTGTTCTCAGTGGGTCAGTAGCATGAGCAACAGACTTGACAGGAAAGACAGTTTCAGGCCAAATGGATTGAACTCAAATCTGTATTTTAACAAAATTACTAGTTGGTTCTGTGCAGGTTGAAGTTTAACAAGCAAATAGATAGCACATGGATTGTTACTGTCTGTGCAAGTGTAACCATTAGTGTACTTATCGGTCGGTACTTTCTGATAAAGAAGACACCTTTTCCTATGCAGACAGTTACAGGGATATTCTTAGAAGATGCTTTTGTCTTTAAAGAAAAAAAAGTCCTAAAACACAAGAATAAATACTCCATCTAGCAAAGTTGTAGTTCAGGACTGCCGGAGGCTAAGTTATTTTCATGCCTGCTAAAACTTTCACAACAGGTTTGCAGTGATTTGACAGTCTTTATGACAGTAGCTGGTGTAACGTCTGCCATGTCAGAAAATTTTAGTATAGAGATGATATCCATTCCCTCTTAGTCAGGCAGACATGAAACTGTGTGTGCAACCCACGGACAATAGTGTGTCATCTTCAAGTTTAAAGTTACAGGTGTGCCTCAGGAGCAAAAAATTAAATCTGAGTGTTGATTGGTAGACGATTTGTGCAGAAGACCACATTTCATATTATATCAGCTCAAAGTCATTTCAATGAGTTGGTAAATGCGATTAGATGTACCTCTTTAAATATCGTTATTTTTAAAAACACTGTTAGTGTTTAAAAATAGATTAAAGGTCCTTCTAAGGGCTTTCTTTTTATTACTATACCTTTTTTTTTTACTTCAGCACCATTTGTAGGGGCTGCAACCTACTAGCAGTATTAGCTTGGGCAAGTTACTCTTTCCTATCCAGTCACCAGTCCTGACCCAGCCTAGCATGTAGGATCCCATGAGACAGAGCATGTTCAGGGTATTTCTTGAATTTAAATGTCCTCAATTACAAGATCAGATGATTCTTGCCCTTTTGGGGGGGGATTACTGAAAGGTTTGAGATAGTGTAGATAAGACCCTTAACATGGGCCCTGACACAGAAAACAGTGTCCAGTGCAAGTATTAGCTGTTTCCCTTATCCTTCCTCTGTTCCATGTGTGGGCAGTTATTCTATGGTGGCTCCTGCTTAAATAAGATTTCTGTTGCACCCTTTTTTCATTGTATCAAGGTTGAATTGAGAGAGTAAACTTCTCTATGACAGAGACCTTATTTGTTTACTGTGGCATCATTGTACTTAGCCTTGGACCTGTACTAAATGCTTGATGAGTATTTGATGGATAAATGAATATGCTTGAATAAATTTAGAGGATGCCTTTGAAGATTATAGACATCAGATGTACTCAGGTGAAATTAAATCATTAAAGAAAATTATTTGGCCAGTTAAATGGCTTAATAGCTAAGGGCACCTATCCGTTACCAAGTCTGACCTCAGTTTACTCCTGGGGTGAAAGAAGAGAACTGATTCTTATAAGCTGCTCTTTGAAGCTCACAATAAAACAAAAAAACTGAGCCAGGCATGGTGGCACACACTTTAATCCTAGCACTTGGGAGGCAGAGGCAGGCGGATCTTTAAGTTTGAGGCCAGCTTAGTCTTTAGGGACTGGGGAGATGGGTCTATCAGAAAAGTGCCTGCTGCCTTACAAGCATGAGGATCAGAGTTCAGATCCTCAGCACCCACATAAAAAGCTGAGCTCAGTGTCACATGCCTGTAATCTTAGCCCTGAGGAAGCAGAGCTAGTCAGATCCCTGGGACTCATTGAACAGTGAACTCCAGGGCTAGTGAGAGCCCTGTCTCAAAACCATAAAGTGGGAGGTGATTGATAAGACATCTGGCCTCTCCATACACATACACACCTTCACATACATACAGCACGTGTACAAACACTTAATATCTAGTATATGTAGTGATATATTATATATTTAATAAAATCAGCTGGAATATTAGAGAACAGAATCATCCACAGTTAAGCCAGTCAGTGGTGGTAAACTTTCTTAGTCCCAGTACTTGAGAGGCAGAGGCAGGAGGACCTCTGTGAGTTTGAGGCCAGCCTGGTCTACAAAGCAAGTTACAAGATAGCCAGGACTGTTACATAGAGAACCCTGTCTTTAAAAACAAACAACAACAAAAGTCTGGAATATCAGAGAACAGAGCCATCTCTCTAGCCTTTTTTTTGTTTTGTTTTGTGAGTCTTATATGTAGGCACTGTTCTAGACATTGTGTGTGCAGTGGTAAAAAAAAAAAAAAAATCTTGGGGCTGTAGAGTTGGTTCAGTGGTTAAGAGTGCTTGCTCCACTTACAGAGCACCCACACTGGAGGGGCTTACAACTGTCTGTAACTCCAGTTCCAGGAGATCTGACATCCTCCCTGGCCTCTTCAAGCACCTGCACACACATGTAGATTGACACATACATAGATTAAAATAAAATGAATCTGTTAAAAAACCAAACCAAACCTGACTCAAGGTCTTATCCTCATGAAATCTTGTATTTTAGATGAAGAGAGGGATATGGAAGAAGGGCAGTAGATAAGTCAACAGAGTCATAAGTGGTGCAGGGCTAAGAGGCTATTATTGGGAACACGAGCCGCTACTCTAGTTGGAGTGCCTGGGAGGCCTCTCTCCAGACTTGACATCTGAACTGGAACAGCAGTGATGATGCCCTTTGATTCTTATTGTGAGGCTTGAGTAGTAATACTGGGGCTTTGACATCAAAAGGCTTGAAACATCATGAAAGTTCAAATTCATCAGGTTTATAGCCTGTCTTCTCCCCTGAAGTGAATCAACATTGACTTCCTAAATTTTCCCCTATAGCATTTCTCTGATTTCTCACCCCTACTATAACGGTTTCACTTCCTACTTTCTCAAATGCTGAGCATTCAAAACCATATTTCTCAGAAAATAAATTGTTTTGGATCCCTCTGAAAGAGAATATATGTTGGTATTATATCATGAAATCTGAGGACATCTTTTGTGTGATTATTTTGACTTGCCCTTGCTGCTGTCAACTCTGATAGTCAATGGTCAGAATTCTGTTTGTTCCTCCTCTTCATGATAAGAAATATGAGGAAGAAAAACAAAAGAGATTTGCGGAACTTTCTAATTTAATCATCTCTAGGGTATGGGATTCCTGCAAACCTTGCATTTTCGATTGACACTGTGAAAGGTCAGTGCTAGATAAGTCTCTGTCTTAAGAAGCATTATGTGTATTTGCCATGTACAGTTCTGAGCCTTGAATTTAATTATGGTGTATTTCATTACATGGCCTTCATGGATACTATTTTAAGCTGGTCTTTCATGACTTAAGACATTAAATGATTTATCCTAGATGTATAAGTAAAATACTTTTGTGCTTTAATGTAAGGTCTTCTGTTTATGGATTGGAATTCTGTTGGTGATTAAATTCAAATATATTAGTCTTTTGAGGTTTAGGGGGTTTTGCCTCCAACATTCTGTTTTGCTAATAACAGGCCCCCTTTCCTCTTCCTTTACTAGGAACATCATGACAACAGAAAAGAGTGTAGTGGTTGAAGCTGAGAGTTCTCAGCACCAACAGCAGAAGGAAGAAGGCGAGGGAGCCACAAACTCAGGACAACAAGAAACTCAGCTGGAAGAGGCTTCCCAACCGGCAGCTGAGGGCGGTAGTCAGTGTGAGCAGAAGCTGAAAGCATCCAATGGGGACACTCCAACGCATGAAGACTTGACCAAGAACAAGGAACGGACGTCAGAAAGCAGAGGCCTGTCACGTCTGCTCTCCTCATTCCTCAAAAAGCCCAAGTCTCAGGTTTCTGAAGAAGAAGGTAGAGAAGCAGAGTCAGATAAAGAAAAAGGTGAAGCAGGTCAAAAGGAGATAGAATTTGGAGCCAGCCTTGATGAAGACATCATTCTAAAGGCCCCTATTGCAGCTCCTGAACCTGAACTCAAAACAGACCCATCTTTGGATCTTCATTCATTAAGCAGTATAGAAACACAGGTAAGGTGTTCAACTGTCGGGGAGAGTATAATAAAGATATATGTGTTCTACTTTTCATAGAATATTTGGTATTCCTATGAGCCAGTTGACTTAGGCATTGATAGTGATAAATAACATAAAGAGTTTCTGCTTTAAAGAAATCAATGTAATCAGTTGAAACCTGACTTTAAGAAAATACACTCTATAAATCAAAGAAATGAGAGAAAATTATCAAATGCATTTATTCAGTCCATATATCATCTTTCTGTAATAAGAGAACAAATGAGAGAGCAAGACATAAGCGAGTTGGTTTCCAATTCATTTTAGTGAAATTAAGGATGGTATAGCAATCAGCTACGGTGGCTCTTTTGTGAAAAATCTTCATTAACCCATGTGATGTCAGCCATCCCTGAGTATGTGATAGATCTGAGCCATTCCTGCCCCTTTTGGGCTGTATGCTCTAGGGAGCAGATTACTGCAATGTCAATTCCATATCTTCTGTAATAGTTTTACTTTTTATTTTTAAATTTATTTGTGTGTGTGCGCGCACGCACGCATGTTTGCAGGTGTATTACAGTGTGCATATGGAGTCTAGAGGAGAACTTTGGGAAGTCAGTCTCATTTTTTTTTCCCACATTGTGGCTTTCAGGATTCAAACTCAGGTCACCAGTCCTGGCAGCAAGTGCCGTTACCCAATAAGCCATCTCATTGGCCCCTTCTGTAATTTATTCATACAGGACTTTAACTTTGTCACAGTATAATTAAACATAAATTTTGTCCAAAAACACGTAAAGGAACCACTGGCATAACTGAAACTGTTTTCTAGGAATCTTACTTGTTTTCAGCTTTACTACTTATAAAGTAAGAGTTATTTTCAAATTTTTACTTCTGTAACTTTTGAACATTATCTGGATTGTTAAAGTTTAAGTCCTGGGTGTGCTTCTGTAAAAAGTCTAAAGTTTGGGGTATATAATTTCCTTGGGCTTTTCTAGAATCATTACATGTATTTCTAGAAATATTACTTGTATATTCAGTGCCAAAGGCTGACTTTAGAATGAAATCATAATAGGTACTTGCTGTTAGTGAAACAATATTAAAAATAACACCCAGGATTGGATAGTGGGTAAATGGGCTTGCTGCATAAGCCTGGTGACTTAATTCAAATTCCCAAAACCCTCATAAAAAGCCTAATGTGGTAGCACAGGTCTGTAGTCCCAGCATTCCTCTGGAAAGATGAGGGGTGGAGACAGCAGTCAAACCTGGAAGCTTGTGGGTCACTTAGCTTAGAAGGAATAGTGTAGTGGCAGAAACGAGAGACCCAGCCTCCAGCAAGGTAGAACTCAAGAACCAACTCCTTAAATGTGCACTCACATATATATATGAATCATATACACACACACAACCCCCCCCCCAAAAAAATCAAGATTCACTATATAGTAATTGTCTCAGGGTTTTTATTGCTATGAAGAGACACTGTGACCACAACAACTCTTATAAAGGAAAACATTTAATTATGGTGACTTACAGTTTAGAGGTTTAGTCCAGTATCATCATGGTGGGACATGGCAGCATGCAGGCAGACACGGTGCTAAAGAGGTAGCTTAGTGCTCTACATCTTAGCTTGCAGCCAACAGGAAGTGGTCTGAAGACATTAGGTGTTATCTTGAGCATATATAAGACCTCAAGACCCACCGCCACAGTGACATACTTCCTCCAACAAGGTCACACCCATCCCAACAAAGCCACACCTCCTAATAGTGCCACTCCTGTAGGGGGGCATCTTTTTTCAAACCACCACAGTAGTTATGAATGAGATCTATGGAATTGAAGTAGGGACCGTAAATCACAAAAGATGCCTACATGGCAACCTTTACTGACTAATGCGTCTCCCTAGCCTTATCTACTAGACCTTGTTTATTATTATTATTATTATTATTATTATTATTATTATTATTATTGAAAGAAGGTATCACAATGTAAGCTTGCCTAGCCTAGAACTTGTTATATAGACCAGACTGGCCTCTATCTCATAGGGATACACCTGCTTTTGCATCCTGAGTGCTGGAATTAAAGGCTTGCACCCATACCAGCACTCATCTATTAGTTTTAAATATTTATTTATTTATTCATTAAGAATAATTATTGAAAGCCTGTTGTGTAAACAAGGTTCTAGGATAGATAAATGGTGGGCTAGAGAGATGCTCAGAGGGTAATGTGCTTGCTGCTGCCCACCTACATGTATGTGGAAGGAGCAACCTTCGGGGTGTTGATATTAATAAATAGTTCAGTGGGATATCACAAATATGATAGCTGGTGAAGGCCTCTCTGAGGATGTATGAGATGGTTGTGAAGTCTACACACAAGCCTGTCAGCCACTCGCTGAATCTAATACAGCAGGCAAGCAACTCAATTTTTTTTTTTTTTTAAATAAATATCAACCGAGTTTTGGAAGAAAAGAATTTACAGAATTTAAATAAAATTTTGAATAATTTACTGTGTTGAAAGAAAACAGTCCAGTGTGTATGGCCCTTACTCAGTAGACTGAGGCAGGTGACTACAGATTTGAGGCTAGTTAGCTGTCTTTAAAAAAAAAAAAAAAAAGGGGAGGGGCTAGAGAGATGGCTCAGCAGTTAAGAGCACCGTCTGTTCTTCCAGAGGACCCAGGTTCGATTCCCAACACCCACATGGCAGCTAACAACTGTCTGTAGTTCCAGTTCCAGGCAAACACCAAGGCAAATAAATAAATAAATAAAGTTTAAAAAACAAAAAAAACAAAAAAAAAAACCAGTAAGAAAATGTGTGCCCAGGCTGGAGAGATGGCTCAGCAGTTAAGAGCATTGACTGTTCTTCCGGAGGACCTGAGTTCCATTCCCAGCATTCACATGGCTGCTAACAACTGTCTGTAATTTCAAGATCTGACACCCTTGCACAGTCACACATGCAGGCAGAACACCAATTCACATAAAATAAATATTAAAAATAAAGAAAATGTGTGCCCAAATATTCCATGACTTTCCTGTGCTGTTGGGATGATTTAGTGATGGAGGGGTCTTCACTCCTTTTCCTCCTGCTTCACCTCTGTTTAGATGTAGCAAAGTAGAGAGGCGCTGGGTGGAGGTACAGTTTTTAGCCTGGTTACTTTCATTTCTTAATGCAGATATGTAGAGGATATGAGCTTCTTTTAGCTATTTATAAAATTTAAAGCCTGTGATAAATCATTTTATTTACAGTTTACAAGACTGCCTTTCTAAAGTGGAGGATTATGTGATAGAGGTAATAAATTTGATGAACATATATATCATATAATGTTACAATCGAGAAGATTATATTAGATAATGCAGAGAGCAATAGATTGGTGTCTCACAGTCACCAATTTGATAGGAGTCTACCTGAAAAAAAAAAAAATTAAAAATTGTCAAGTCTGTACATCTTTGGGGAAATTGTAATACCTGTTAGAAAAAAATAAATTAGTTCTTTAGCTCAACTATGTTCATAGCAGCATTATTTGTAATAGCAAGAACCTGGAAACAACCTAGATGGCCCTCAACTGAAGAATGGATTAACAAACTGTGGTACATCTATCTACACAATGGAGTACTACTCAGCAGTAAGAAAAAAATGATATACTAAAATTCACAGGCAAATGGATGGGTTTGGAGAATATCCTCCTTAGCGAGGTATCACAAACCCAGAAAGATAATCAGGGGATGGACTCACTCATTAGTGAACTTTAAGCAAAAACATTCTTATTTCATTGGAAGATGATGAGTGAATAAAGTGATTTGAAACACACACACAAAACAAAACAAAACAAAAACAAATTCGTTAATATAACTCAGCTTGTTTTTGTTTTAATAGCTCCTTTCTGTTTGTATTTTTATTGTTGGGGTCACTGACCTGGTGTCCTGCATGTGCAGGCAGCTCAGGAAGAACACAGAGAGGATCCGGATTCCGACACAAAGGAGGGAGAAGGAACTGAAGAGTGCCCCAGACCAGGAGTGAAGGAGGACCCCGAGGCAAAGGCAGACCGAGAACCCGAGGCTTCGCAGAAGCCCGTCAGGAGACACAGAGACATGCACTGCAAGGTCTCCTTGTTAGACGACACAGTTTATGAGTGTGTGGTGGAGGTGAGTGCATTTTAATCCAGAGTCAGAGCCTACAATCCCTTCATGTGGGATGTGGATCTGCTAAAGACAGACCCATTCTGGGGGCCATTCTATGGATGGAAATGTAAATGGTAGCTTTCTGGGAATGATGTAGGGGAATTGTTTTATTTTTAACTCCCTGAATCTGTCAAAATCTTGAGACTTATGTGTTGGTTACTTTTATCATTTTAGAATCATTTTGTTTTTCAGAAAGATTTTATGATCATATTTCCCAAGGTAGGCTGAATTTCTGATACTAGGTCCAGCTATTTCTATAATTATATTTGAAAATGAAATTACTAGATGTCTCAGGGTAAAAACACCTGTAATTCAGTTGTGAGTTCAAAACCTAGAACCCACACAAAGGTGGCTGCATTAGCATTTGTAATTCTGTCCTCTTGCACCAAGGTGGGTACAGCGACGGGAATTTCTTCAAGTTCATGGGTAGGTAGCCTAGTATAGGCAGACACAAAACGAGAGATGTTTTAATAAGGTACAAAGCAAGGGACTGACACCTGACATTGTTTTCTAACCGCCACATGCATGCCTTGGAACTCACACACACACTTATATAAATACATGTTACACATACAAAGAGAGAGGGGGGGGGGTCAAATAATTAGAAAGAAGTTATAAGGCTGGAGCGATAGCTCAGAGCCTTTGATGCTTTGCAGTTGCAGAGGGCTGAGTTTGGTTCCCAGTACCCAAATGATGGCCCACAACTGTCTGTAATCCTGTGGGGATTGGACACCCACTTACGCCCTCCTCAGGCACCTACAAACATGTGGTATACACAGATTCGTGTGTGTATACATACATACAAAGTTTTTATCTAACATTTCTGTTCCCCCAGATCTAAGCCTCAGTCATTCATTTTTATCTTATATGTCTTTAGTCCCATGACTGTGTGTTGTTTTTTTTTTTTTTGAGATCAGGTTCTCTGTGTAGCCCTTGCTGTCCTGGAACTTTCTTTGTAGACCAGACTGGCCTCAAATTTACTCCACCTGCTTCTCCTTCCCAAGTGCTGGGATTGAGGGTGTGCGCCACCACTGCCTGACTACATTTTTAATTTTGTAATTGTGTTGCTGTTGTTGAGATGGCTGGTCTTGTTATGTGACCTAGGATGATCTTGAACCCTTGAGACTCCTGTCTGCATTACCCAAGTGCAAGAATTACAGGCATGTTCCATTATGCTTGACTCAAACATGTTATTTTTATGGCCAAAATCATATAAATATTTTTCTAATATAGGTAAAGTTTGTAAACTCCAGACATTTTCAGCAAATGAGCCTTAGTGATAGATAAACTTTTTGATTTTTACAATTTCTGGATTTGGGAATTATAAATGAAAGGTTTAAGGACTTCTACCTGAATTCTCAAATTATTGACCCTCATTTAGAATGAAATCAGAAAAAGGTTAAAGTAAACAATGTTATATAAATGATTTAACACTACATGAACAATTATGCAAATTTTTAATAGGCATTTAAAATAATCCATTAAGAGGAGGCTGTGTCACGTGTATGTACTAAAAAGATCTGTACAGCTAGGGCTTAACTCAATATAGTGAATGTTCTTAACACACAAAAGGCCCTGGGTTCAGTACCTCAAACTGGAAAAGAAAGATATGTAATTTTTGAAGTATTTTTGTATATATTCTTCAGAAGGTATTAACATGTTTTTGGTTTTTTAGTCAGTGGGAATAAAAATTCTTATTTTACAGTTGAGGAGCTATTGTTAATTGAATGATATAGTTATTAGCTAGCTGGTAAATAGAGGAGCCAGGTTGTTGTTTTAGCTTTGATTCACAGCCTGTAAATTAGAGCATATTTCCTTATAAGTAATAGTTTAAGTACCCTTTTAGAAGTGGTTTGACTTTGTAAAGAATATGATTTGTTTAACTACTGCATAGCTATAGTAACAGTAGTGGCTGTCTTCTATTTCTCAGAAAGAGGTTGTAAGGAGTTCAGATATAGCTCATTCATATTGGTACTTATTTTGAAAATGATTCCCATAGCCACCATAATCATCTGTTTTGATAGGTTTAGTAGGTAATTTAGTTGATCATGATAACTGGTAGTGACCCATTGCATGATTCAGGAAATACTTTGCAAAATATTGTGAGAGAAAGATGAGAATGAATGTACTTAGTTGGGTGTGGCAATAAATGCATGCCTATAGTCCTAGCACTTAAGAATCTGAGGCAGAAACAAGCCTGGTGGCACTTGGGAAGCTGAGGCAGGCAGATCTCTATGAATTCCAAGCCAGCCTGATCTACAAACTGAGATCTGAGTTTTAGGACAGCCAGTGCCACACACCTTGTCTAAAAAAAAACAAAACCAAAACAAACAACCTCCTCCCAAAGAATCTAAAGCAGAGGATCACATAATGAGACCCTGGTTTGGGGGTATGATTTTTTTGGGGGGATGGAGGTGGAGAAAGAGGGGAGATGGGATTTTACTTAGCATTGTGGCTATTGCCAAAGTGCCATGATATGTTGACATCGAGGAAGAGAGGGCTTTTATAAATCATGTTCTGTTTGGACTGTGTAGTCATCTGAGAATGTATTGAATGTATTTTACAAAAGGTAAAAAAGAAAGTTGAAAAAGAACACTTTGAAAAATTTGATAGTAAATACAAGAATTAGAACCCTTAACTAATGTTTGTGTATCTTCACAGAAACATGCCAAGGGACAGGATTTGCTTAAGCGAGTTTGTGAACATCTCAATCTGTTGGAAGAAGACTACTTTGGTTTAGCTGTTTGGGATAGTGCAACCTCTAAGGTAAGAAGACAGAGTAGTAGAAGCAGCTGGCAATTCCAATTCTCATGCTGGTAACAATGTTTGTGCCTGCTTGTTCTCATGCTGGTAACAGTGTTTGTGCCTGCTTGTTCTCATGCTGGTAACAGTGTTTGTGTCTGCTTGGTCTCATGTTGGTAACAGTGTATGTGCCTGCTTGTCTTATGTTGGTAACAATGTTACCTGCCTGTTCTCATGCTGGGTAACTATGTATGTGCCTGCCTGTTCTGGTGCTGATAACAATATTTGTACTTGTCTAATCTCATGTTGATAACAGTGTTTGTACTTGCCTGTTCTCATGTTGGTAACAATGTTTGTGCGGGCCTCTTTAAGACACTACTGATAAATGTAGTTTCTCTTCTCAGATTTTCTTCATAGAATTTACTTTTTTCTTTTAAGAGAGATCATTTTTAATGTGCTTTTTTTTTCAGCCATCAAGAGAAAATACCTACTATGCTTATTTCTACAACTTTAATGCTAACTTTTTTTTTTTTTTTAAAGTTTGGCAAGATTACCCCATATCAAGGTTGTACAATTAATGAATGGTGGAAAAGTTTAAGACACCTGAGGCTTATCCTTTACTGGCTACAGTATTATTCTCAATTACAGTTTCTGTCTACAGAATACTGCTTTATTTTAATCCCTTCATTGGCTGGGTAGTGGTGGCCCACATCTTTAATTCCCACACCCAGGAGGCAGAGGCAAGCAGATCTCTGTGAGTTAGAGGCCAGTCTTGTCTATAGAGTGAATTCCAAGGATAGCCAAGGCTAAGAGTAAAACCTTGTCTCAAAAAGCTAAAACCAAACCCCAAAGCAAAAAAGGAAAAACCCTTCAGTGGTTTCTACTTGCCTCAAGCTTAATGAAGCCCAGGTTTCTTAGCACAAAGTACTGTTTCCATGCCTTGACTCTTACTGTGTTTTCAGTTTACTTCCCCTCCATAGTTACATCTGTGCTCAGGTTATACTGAACTACACACAGCAGCTTTTTGTACTTTTGTGCCCATCTAATTACTTCATATTCTTTTTGTCTGGCTGATTCATACTTTAAGACTCAGACTCCCCAGATATCTGGAGAATCATTTCCTAAAGTTCCTTTGGTTCCATGTTCTGAGATGCTTCAAGCTTAAGCATAGCACTACCATAGTCATACCTACGGCAAGCAGGTAGTTCACTGGTCATCTTTCTCAGTAGTGACCATTCCTTAAAATGTTATTTTTAGTCTTTTTCATAACCACAATGCCATCCACATGGAATCATTCCTCAAACATTTGTTGACTAAATAAAATACTGAGAATTGATTTTTTTTAAAAAACACTTTTATTTATTTATTTAATTTTTTGCCTTGGTGTTTGCTTGGAACTGAAACTGCAGACAGTTGTGAGCTGCCATGTGGGTGCTGGGAATCGAACCCGGGTCCTCTGGAAGAGCAGACGGTGCTCCTAACTGCTGAGCCATCTCTCCAGCCCCGAGAATTGATTTTTTTAATGTAGTTTTATTTTATGTGCATTTGGTGTTTTGCCTATGTGTATGTCTGTGTGAGGGTGTCAGATCTCCTGGAACTGAAGTTACAAACAGTTGTGAGCCGCCATGTGGTTGCTGGGAATTGAATTCTTTTTTTTTTTTTTTTTTTTTTTAAACTTTATTTATTTATTTATTTGCCTTGGTGTTTGCCTGGAACTGGAACTACAGACAGTTGTTAGCTGCCATGTGGGTGCTGGGAATCGAACCCGGGTCCTCTGGAAGAGCAGATGGTGCTCTTAACCGCTGAGCCATCTCTCCAGCCTGGGAATTGAATTTTTGTCCTCTGGAAGAGCAGCCAGTGCTCTTAACTGCTGAGCCGTTGCAGTCCCCATAATTGAATATTTTAAAATGACCATAGAAGTATACATACTGATTTTATTATCACTAGAGTTCTTAGTTTTGCTTTAGATCTGTTTTTAAACTTGGCTTTTGATCTTTTTAAAAAAATCATAAGTTGCATTAATTCATTTTGTGTAGGGGAGTGGGGGCTAGGGGTTAGGGATGGAACATGTATGGAGGTCAGAGGATGGCTTTTAGGAGTTGTTTTTCTTCTTCTTCTTCAGGAGTTTGGGGATTAGGTTCAGGCGTGGCAGTGGTGCTTTTGCCTGCTTAGCCATTACTGTTCTATAAGGTAGCTTAGACTTTGAAGCTCTCCTGTGATTGACACAAATCTGGGTTTGTGTTTTTAGTGTCAGCGTGTTGGGAGTTTTGGCTCCAGTCTTAGAATTACTTGAGGGGTCTCTGGAAGGAGGAGCTGGGAAGTCTCTTAAAACAGTGGAGAATATGGATCACTCTTCTGTGGGAGCAGACACCTGCTCCAATGTGATAAAGAGATGCCATTAGTAAGCATTTTGGGTTGCATGTAAGTTGAGGGTTTTCAGAGGTCTCACCAGACTTAGCATTGGTGTTTAAATTCCCTTGCCTTTGGACCAAATGAGAGGAAAAACATTCAAATACTTTCTTTATGACAGGGCTCAAACAAGTATGTGCTTAATTTATATGTGTGAGTGTATGTGTGTGTGTGTGTGTGTGTGTGTGTGTGTTGGGGATTAAGCCTGGGGACCTTGCACGTGCAAGCATGTATTCTATCACTGAGTTTTACCCAAAATGTGTGTTTCTTATAGTTTTAAATAGTTTAAAATCTAATGTAAATAAGCTGCATGTGGTGGTACATACCCTAATTGCAGCCCTTGGAAGACAGAGACAGATAGAACTCTGTGAGTTTAAAGCTAACCTGGTCTATATATTGAGTTCCAGACCATCTAGTGCTACATAATGAGACCCTATCTAAAAAAGAAAGTTCTAAATAATACTAGAAATTTAGCATTTTTGGTTTTAAACACCTTTCATAGAGATCTATGAAGGGTGTTAATAGTGAAACTTTTTCTAAAGTGACAGTATGTTGCAGGGGCCATTGTTGGTTGAAGAGGCCTGCTACAGCAATGTATTGACTCTGAAGTGGGGTGGAAGAACATAGAAAGGGGAGAGATTAGAGAGGGCAAGAACCATGTACCAGAGACTGTGCTGACATAGAAAATTTGAACACGACCAAAGGTAAGAGGAGAAAATAAGTTTTGGAAGATGTCACTTACTCTTGGTTCTAGGTCTTTACTAATCTTTTCCTAATATTATAAAGAGCAATGCTTATTTTACATTTGGCATATATAAGCAGGCTTACATATATGAGCAGCTCTGTAAGATGGCTACTGTGACAAAAGTTACATTTTAGATATAAGGGAATTTAGGTATGGAGAGGCTCTATTTACACAGCCAGAATACATTGGTGTGTGGAGTCAAACCAAACTCTGGTTTCATTTTTTTTTTTGGCTGATGAGAAACCACTATGCTTTGTAAAATTAACTCAGAGGCTTCCAGGGGAAATGTAGGTTCATCCAGAGGCATTTTCCTAAAGTGGCTGGGAAGCTGCCTCCAGTGCTAAATTGTTTGTGTGTTCTGGAGTGCCGTGTGAATGCCTTTTTTTCTTTTTTTGCAGACATGGCTGGATTCTGCCAAAGAAATAAAAAAACAGGTTCGAGGTAAGTGGATACAGCCCTTTTATAGTTCTCTCTTTTTTAGTTGAGCCAGAGGATCACCAACCATCACTGGCCATGAGCCAGTCATCCTGACAACTGTGGCAGACGGCTTTGAAATGGAGATAAAGCTTTTCCCTGGAAGGGCCAAGTCTATAGTAGGAAAATACAGTAGAAGTTGACACTATAGAGATGTAGGTCAGATTTTAAGGTTGTAGGTCAGATTATGACCTTAAAACAGAAAACAAAAACCAAGTGGAAAAAGTTGGAAAGGTAGGAATACGTGAGAGAGTAACAGAAGGATGGAAAATATCAAAAATGAGAAAACAAAAGGGAGTCAGTTTTCAAAGTGGCAGAGACAGAAACTACGCTAGTCACCAGTGGGAGCTTGCTGTTGGATCTTGGTCCTTTTGGTGGTCAAGATTATTGTGTTCTCTTTGTCTTTCTGATTTTCCTTTTCCTTTCTCTTCTTGGTGTTAGGGATTGAACTCGGGCCTTACACATGAGCTCCACCCACATTCCTGTGTTCTAGCTTTCTCATATTCTCTCTATATGGTAGCTTCTCCTTTTTGCAATTGCATTCAACTGTGGCCTAAAATATTAAATGGATACCTCTGGGTTGTGTGTTTTTCTGGGTGGTAATGAAACCTCTGGGTGGCCCTGCGCCACCGTGTATAGGCCATGAGTCATGAGGCACCTTTTGTCTAGCAGACCCACTAGTTCCTTCGTAGCTGTGAGTTTATCAGATAGACTATCAAGGCTTGTGTTAAGCATTATTTTTTTAATAATGGCTGCAAAATACAAGAGTAGTGATATTGGCAATTTGGTTAGGTCAAAGAGAAGTTACCAAGTATGTCCTTTGGGTGAAAAGGGGGAGTTCTCAACTTTGTGATATATATATATATATGAGGAAGGTATCTATGGGGTTCAATACTCTTCAAGATTTTTGCAATCCATGGATGGCCCTGAAGCACATGCCCTGAGGTGGGAAAGGTTGTACTTGACATCCTTTTACAATTTAAGGAAGGAAAAATAAAGATGTGTTTACCACTGCCTGCCTGGCAATGGAGTTTCTCTTGTAACTTGAGCATATCTTACTGTTGCATACGCTGCTTGGACTACTGTTCTGGGATGAAAATGTGCAGATTAGCATTTCACAGCTCCAGAACCAATGGACTCATTGAGATGGCTTGCTACCAGCTAGCTACCACTTTAGTTTCATTTATTTTTGAAGAAACTTCTGGAAATACAGTGGTTATTATTCATCCTGATGAGCAGATTCTAACTCTGTCACCAAACCAGAACTATTCACTTGTTTCTTGGAACATTTTTGTTTCATGAAATGTTTTTCTTTAGACCTTGTGCATAATTGTTTGGCATTCTTTTATTTTATTTTGTTTTTTGTTATGGCATTCTTTTTTTAATATTTATTTTTATTTTATGTGAATTGGAGTTTTGCCTGCATGTATAACTGTGTAAGGGTGTCAGATTACAGACAGTTGTGAGCTGCCATGTGGATGCTGAGAATCGAACTCAGGTCCTCCGGAAGAACAATCAGTGCTTTTAACCACTGAACCATCTCTCCAGCTCCCTGTTATAGCATTCTTAAAATAGAGAAGCAAAACTTTTGGGGCGGTGGAGACTGCTAACTTTCTAAATTTGTTATTCACTGATTAAAGCTTGAAATTTATTATTTTATAATTATAGTATTTGTTATTACTATTTTGAGATAGGCCTCACTACATAGAGCAAGCAAGGTAAATCTATATACCGAGACTCTTAAAAATAATGATGAAAACCTTCCTACAGCATGGGGGAAACTCTATAAAAGCTTTACTAGTGAATCAAATATGATAATGTCAGGAAGCCAAAAAGTGATCTTTACATGTTACAAAGGTGTTTTAACCTTTTCTTTTTTTTTTTTTAAACTTTATTTATTTATTTATTTATTTGCGTTGGTGTTTGCCTGGAACTGGAACTACAGACAGTTGTTAGCTGCCATGTGGGTGCTGGGAATCGAACCTGGGTCCTCTGGAAGAACAGACGGTGCTCTTAACCGCTGAGCCATCTCTCCAGCCCCTAACCTTTTCATCCTATCATTAGCATATACTTGTGTCAATTTTACTTGTTTTGGAAGTGTTATTGTGAGCATACATGTGTGCACATATGCACGTATGCAGAGGTCAGAGAACAGCTTAGTTGGGATCATTTTCTCCTTTCACAAACACATGGGTTCCAGAGAGTCAGTTCATGCACCTTGGCCACACAAAGTTGGGCCATCTTTTTAACCCCCACGAAAAATTTAAACATCATTAAATCGAATTAATTAAACTGTAAGGTATTTCTAGGCAGATAAAAATTTTTCAAAATGTGCCCAGGAAGGATGCACATATCTGAAACCCTATATCTGCTGAGGTTTCATTGACTTGAGGTCCTCTCTCAAACAAACCAAAGCAATTATGCTGTGCATAAAATTCAGTTTTAAAAATAAATGTTACAGGTATACAGTATAAAATTAAAAGGTGCAAATGAAAATAGCACAAGGTGAATCTTCCTACCCTGTCTTAGTCATGCAGTTTCTTTTTTTGGAGGCAACCATGGTAACTAATTTCTTGTCTTCCTTCTAGACAAGTCTGAGTGTATATAAACACATACTCATGGTTGTATCTATTTAAATGTGCAACTCATCTTTTTTATGTAACGGAGTATTAGTATCTTTTGCCTGCCTATGTTCATCGGGAAGTATAATTCAAGTTGTTTCCTTTCACCTTTGCAAAATACTGCAGTGCCCTTTCTACATTGGTTGCAACCACTTACATTCTGACCTGTGTTCTCTGAGAAAGTCATTTTAGAGTTTACTCTTATATGCACATGTGTTTGTGTGTGTGTGTGTGTGTGTGGTGTATGTGCACCTGTGTGTTAGGGGTGGTGCTCGATGACAGAGGCCAGAGAAAAATTGTGTGTGTCTTGTTCTGTCACTTTCTGCCTTATTCCAATCAGACAGGGTCTCTTCGCTTAAGCTGTAATGAGGCTGGTGGTCAGTGTGCTCCAGTGATTTCTCTGCCCGTCCCTACAACACTGCTGGGGTCACAGGCACATGCATGAGTTTTTAGCTTTTTAGCATGGGTTCTAGACATTTGAATTCATATTTGTGTAGCAATTGCTCTTACTTGCTAAGTCATCTCTTCAACCCCAGAAAGTTATTTAAAAAAAAAAAATCATTAATTAAGATGGGAGGTGGTAGTGCACGCCTTTAATCCCAACACTTGGAGGCAGAGGCAGGTGAGTCTCTGAGTTTGAGGCCAGCCTGGTCTACAGAAATAGTTCCAGGACAGCCAGACTACACAAGAGAGATCCTGTCTTGGGAAAAAAAGGAGCTGGAGAGATGGCTCAGCAGTTGAGGTCACTTCTTGATTTTCCAGAGGACCTAAGTTTGGTTCCCAGCGCCCATGTCAGGCAAATTAAAGCTGCCTATAATTTCAGTTCCAGGGGATCCAAAAACAACTTCTGGTCTCTGTGAGCAATTGCATACATGTCATGTGTGCATGTGTGCATACACATACATGCATAGAGAGAATATGCACACACAGGGAAGTAAATCTTTTAAATAATTAATAAAAATTTTGAAATAATTTTAGACTTATGGAAAATTTAAAAGAGAATATAAGAATGTCTAGGTGGAGCTGGATAGATGGTTCTCGAGGCTAAGAGCACTGACTGTTCTTCCAGAGGTCCAGAGTTCAATTCCCAGCAACTACATGGTGGCTCATCACCATCATGTGATAATACCTGGTGCCCTCATCTGGTCACAGACAGAACACTGTGTACATAATTAAATCTTTAAAAAAAATAATAATTCCTAGGTGGCCTTTACTCAGATTCTTCAAGTAATATTATTTTGCTGTACTCATCTTAAATTTTTGTCTCTTTTATATCCATTAAATTATGTCTATATATGTACACATTAGCCTTTATTTCAGATGTTTACATATCATAAATAAATATCTTCAAAACTGCAAAAAAAATTCATTGACTTCTCATTGCTCAGAGCAGAATAAAAATCACATTTTTAAAACAAGTTTTGTGAACAAGTCGACCCACAAAATTATTTCTTTAGACAATTTTGCCTGTGTAGTTTTAATTTACTATAAGAAAGACTATGCTAAGGTTAAAAAATAAACTAGGTCTTATAGTTTTCCTAGGAGGAATCTAAGCAAGGCAATACTATTTAAAACACAGAAATGTTGAAAGATTTAAGGGAATTAAAAAAAGAAAGCTGAATATTTTCAATCAGAAATTTAGACATAAAAACAAAATTTCTGTCTTTATTTCTGTAGGTGTTCCCTGGAATTTCACATTTAATGTGAAGTTTTATCCACCTGACCCAGCACAGTTAACTGAAGACATAACAAGGTAAATACTTAATTATCACATATATATAGAACCGTAATTCTTGTCATAAGCTCTGGGAATTTCCAACCTAAAATAGGAGAAAAATGCTAAATTGTTAGCCTAAGTACAGAGTTTCTGATGTTTTCAAAGCCAGCTTGCAGATACTGTCCCTACAAGGCTGGAACCTGGCCTGAGCCAGCCCTGCTTACCAAGTGTTACAACATTGTTACAATCTGTGATGGGTGGGGATTCTTTTAAACTAGTTTCAGACCTACTTGTCTTACTGCATTCCCCATAGTGTTGAAACAGTAAAATCACATGATAATTACTTTTTACCTCTCTTTTAAACCATCCCCATGAACTAACTAGCCTTTTGAGCCTATTTAATTAATAACACAAATCTTACATGAAAGCAACCTACTTGCTGAATTGTTAAGAAAACTATTTTAATCTTATTTCATTAAAGATGAACAAAACCTAAATGCAAAAGTACTGAATGGTGAACAGTACCATTGTGAACATTCGCATCTGTGATATCATCGAGGAGCCCTCTTCCTAGTAGATTCTTAGTAATATTTGTTAAATTGAATTGCTGGGTTGCCAAAAAACTACTTCCTAAATCTGATTTTGTTGTTGATGATCTGATTTCTGAGGAATTTGCAGTTTTCATCTCTCTAAAATGAGGGAAGGGCTGAAACATTGGCTCAGTGGTTAAAAGCACTGGTTGCTCTTTCTGATGACCCAAGTTCAATTCCCAACGCCCAAATGGTGACTCACAGCTGTCTGTAACTCCACTGCCTTCCTCTGGCCTCCATGGATAATACATGCACATGCGCGCGCGCACACACACACACACACACACACGTAAAATACCCATATACAAAATAAAAATATAGGAAAATGTAAATGAGGGAATAAGATAAACTCCTAAAACATGATTATTAAATGCTGTGAAAACCTTTTAGCATTTTCTAGGTATACATGTATGTACATAATACTTAATGGTATGTACTCAATAAAATATTAGTTTCTTTAACTCTTTCCAGTGTTTACTGCTTTCTGCTTTTTCTAAATTCCCTTCTAACTTTGTTAAACATAGTATTTTCATTTCATTCAAAATAAAAATATTTCAAATAAGAAGGAGAAACAATTTTACAATGAGTAGCCATGTGTCCCCTGTCCTATACAGAACAATTATCTTGTGTGTTTCCTTAGTCTGTTTTCTTCGCTCCTGTCCCCCCCCCCCTTCCTTTTAGCTGTCTGTATTGTGTTCTTTTGTTGTTACTGACATATTTACATCTTCTTCTTTTTGGATGTAGATACTACTTATGTCTTCAGCTTCGGCAGGACATTGTTGCTGGACGGCTACCATGTTCCTTTGCAACCTTAGCCCTACTTGGCTCTTACACCATCCAGTCTGAACTGGGAGACTATGACCCAGAACTGCATGGCGTGGATTACGTTAGTGAGTTTAAGCTGGCTCCAAATCAGACCAGGGAACTTGAAGAGAAGGTCACGGAATTGCATAAGTCATACAGGTGAATATGTCTCCAGAAGCTCTGTATTTATTTTGGCCATGATTTAAACCCTGGACTTGTTTCTGATTCATTGTTTACCATAGGGAGAGTCACCCTGAGTTCATTTCCCTTTATTGTTTGACTTTGGGAAAGTCACTCAATCCCTCTGACTGGCTTTCTTATCAGGGTGATAGAAATTTTTGTTTGTTTGTTTTTGTTTCCAGGTTTATTGAGAAAAATATTTTTTGTTTCTAGGATAAAAATACGTTTGTGTGTGTGTGTGTGTGTGTGTGTGTGTGTGTATGAAACCACTTATCACAAGGCCTTGAACATAGTAGGTGCTCAGTAAATGGTAGCTGTTACTATTATTGCTTTAAGTTTTTAATTTCAGGCTTGAGATGTATGCTATATTAGGTGCCTTAAGATCCTCAGAGCAGGGGGCTAGAGAGATAGCTCAGAGATTAAGAACACTGACTATTCTTCCAGAGGTCCTGAGTTTGGTTCCCAGCGTCCACATGGTGGCTCACAACCATCTATAATGAGATCTGGTGCCCTCTTCTGTGTGCTGTATGCATAATAAATAAATAAATATTTTTTTAAAAGATTCTTAGAGCAATCTGTGTAGGAGGCATCTCATGTGTCACCTAACTCTCATGGGATCCCAGTGTGTCTAAAGAGAACTGACAGAATTTATTTTTAAACTTTTTATTTTATTTTCATTTTATCTTATGTGTATGAATATTTTGTTTGCATGTGTATACATGCACTATGTGCATGCCTTGTACTCATGGGAGTCAGAAGAAGGTGTTGGGTCACCTAGAACTGGAACTACAGAATGTTATCAGCTACCATGTTGCTGGTGAGAATTGAACCTGGGTCTTCTGCAAGAGCAACAAGTGCTCTCTACTGCCGCTCTCTCTTTCTCTCCAGCTCTCAAATTTTACTTTTTACATTGGGCTTATGTGACATAAGGTACTAATGTCTGAGACCACTGACTTGGAGATCTGCCTGCCTCTGCCTCCTGAGTGCTGAGATCAAAGGCATGCACCACCACTGCCTGGCTTCTGGTGATACTTTATAGCTATTTAATCACAGTAGGATTCTAATTTGAAAGGACTCTGTACAGTCTTTGCTTTAATGCTTAACTGTTCTTTATAGCATGGTTACATAATCATGATAATTACAAGTCACCAATTATAATAATCTCTTACTACATGCCAGATGGGGTGCTAAGAGCTTTATGTGCAGTGTCACACTTAGCCTTTATAACCACCCTTTAAACTAGCCAGCAGATCCTAAAGCATAGTCCATAAATCTTGATACTTTCCAACATCTCCTCAAGAGGTCTCTGAGCTCAGAATTGTTTCCATGGTAATTCTAAATTATTTGTCTTTTTTACTATGCACACCTTTAATCCTAGCAATCTGGAGGCAGAGGCAGGTGGATCTCTGAGTTTAAGGACAGCTTGGTCTAAAGTGAGTTTCAGGACAGCCACGGCTATACAGAGAAACCCTGTCTTTTAAAAATCTAAATATATAAATAAGTAATGCAGGAGTAAAATGATCCGCTCAAAATACAAGTTAGACCAATGAAATTTCAAATGTGTAATGAATTTAACAGCACAAAAAGGTTATTTGGTTATTTTCAGATTTCACATTTCATTACTCTTTAAGAAGCTGCTCTTAGACTGGGAAGGCAGCTTGATCGGTAAAGTGCTCACTCTGTAAGCAATGGAGACCTGAGTTCAAGCTCCAGGGCCCCAGAGAACCCATGTTGAAAGCCTTGCATGCTGGTACATGCTAATCATCCCTGCACTGGAGGGGCGGGGACAGGTGGATTTGGGGGCTCACAGGATGGGGAGACTGGATTTGGGGGTTCACAGGAGGGGTGGAGGCAAGTGGATTTGGGGGCTCACTGGAGGGGTAGAGACAAGTGGATTTGGGGGCTCACTGGAGGGGTTGAGACAGGTGGATTTGGGGTATCACTGGCCAGACAGTGTAGCATAATTGATGAGGTCAACAAAAAGACCTATTTGAAAAGACAAGGTGGAGGCACCTGAAAAATGACACTCAAGGTTGCCCTCTGACCTGCACACACATGCACGTGTTCACTCTCATATAAGCGTGCACACCTCTTCCCCCCCCCTGCACACACATGAACACACATAAGAAGGTGCTTTCACACTGAATATAGTATCAAAAGAAAATTTTTATCTTTCACTATTTTTATAAATGTTATTGATTTTAAATATCCAGTGGATTTATTGTTATTTAGGACTCAGTAAATGAACACTTAACTTTTGCTTAGTTTTAAAATTTATAGCACAGAAGAGAGGGAGGAGAGATTACATGAGCAGAGGGATTGGAATCATGATGGGGAGACCCATGGAGTAAGCTGTAACATGCTGTTGGGAGCTCACAGACTGAAATAACAGCTGACGAACCTTCATGGAGCAGATCTGGACCCCTGAATGTAGATGACAGTCGGAAGGCATGGGCAGGTTCTGGAGCTTCTTACAATTAGACTAGAGTTTATTTTGGGTCCATGAACTGACTCCTCAAAGCCTATGCTTAGTGGGAAAACACTTTTCTCAGCCTTGATACTTGGGTGAGGCACTCAACTGGATATGCCACCTTGGGATTCCTTGCCTTCTCTGGGGAGTAAAGGGAGAGCTGGGGGAGGACTGGGAGAAGGGGCGGGAGAGGGAACAGTAGTGGGTATGAGGAAAAATTAAAAACAAACAAAAAACCATTTAGTTACCTAATAAGATAAAACATATGAGAGGGATTTTCTTTTCTTTTCTTTTCTTTTTTAAACTTTATTTATTTATTTATTTGCCTGGAACTGGAACTACAGACAGTTGTGAGCTGCCATGTGGGTGCTGGGAATTGAACCCGGGTCCTCTGGAAGAGCAGACGGTGCTCTTAACCGCTGAGCCATCTCTCCAGCCCCTGAGAGGGATTTTCAATAAACTGTCTTTTGTATCTGAAAAAAAAAATTATACCACAGTCTAACACATAAAGGAAAGTACTTTGTAGTTCTCAATAACTAAGGCATAGAGAGCTCCTAAGGCTGAGAGCATTTGGGAACTCACTAGATTTTACAATGGACAAATAGATGAGTTAGCCCATCTTTTAACTTTATTTCTCTTGGTAAGTTACTTAAGGCCCCTGAGGTTCATTTTCTTATCTGGAAAATGAGGCTGATAAGATGAATTGTACAGTTAAATCAGAAAAATGTACATAAAGCACTTAGCAAATGAGTATGCTTGTAGGATAACTCTTAGGCATCTGTGGTGCCACATATCCATTATCTAAGCTCTTGGGATTTGGAGGCAGAAGGCCCAGAAATCAAGGTCAACCTCAGCTACAATGATAAGTTCAAGGCCAGCTGGGACTACATGAGATTCTGTTCCACCCCCACCTCCCCCCAAAAAAAACCTCACCAAAATCAAGAACAACAATATAATATCACCCTTTTACAAACAATGTAAGTTTGAATTTGGAGAACCACTCTTAGTACTTAAACAGAACACTCTCAAAGGAATGATGGATGTAATCTAGTTGATGTTCTGTTAGATGAAAAGTATAAACAATCACAGATCTACATGACTAAAAAATGTATATGTCTGCCATCATGGGATTAACTTGTCTCATTCTGGACACATTGATAATCTTAGTAACAGGAACCTAAATGGAAATGTTGATATGCCTAACATGGTGGAATTTGAACCAAAGAATCTCCTGCTAAGGTGTAAGCATTTTAATGTGTTGTAAGGTAATGTCTCCCTATTCTTTAGACAGAAGACAGCCTACACAGGAGGAAACTGGAGAAATGGCCCTTTGCCCAGGCAGGGATTTTTGAAGCTATATTGAATTAACACTAGCAAATCAAGCTTGGCCCTCTGTTGAGGAGAACTAAGGAGGCATGCAAACTTGTCAGTTATTCCCACCTCATTGTTTGAAATCATAATCCTTAGTCAGGAAAGGCAACAGACATGGTTAAAAAGCTACAAAACAGTAGGGCTTACTTGATGGTGATACCTTTGCTGAATAAGTCAGTATAGGTAAACTTCCTCGGGCAGTAAGCAGGAGTTGGCTGATGCCAGGGTTCCATGGCTTGGCATTTTATAAGCTATAGGACTTCCAAGTGGTAGATTATTGTTTGCTTCTGAATACATTCTTTTCTAAACTTATTTACTTATTTTATATGTATGAGTGCTCTATCTGCATGTATTCCTGCATGCCAGAAGAGGGTACCAGATCTCATTATAGATGGTTGTGAGCCACCATGTTGCTGGGAATTGAACTCAGGACTTCTGGAAGAGCAGTCAGTGCTCTTCCATGCTGAGCCATCTCTCCAGCCTCTGAAATGCATGCTACATGGTCTAGAAATACCTAACTTTTTTCTAGATGGTTTGTTATATCTTTCAGAGGTCTTGAAACTCTTAGCAAAAACTTTAATCATTACATTTTTAAGGTGAAAGATAGTTTATGATTTAAAAATATTTTGTTTTTATGTATGTGTATAGGTATTTTGCCCTCATGTCTGTCTGTGCACCACATGTATGCTGTGCCTTGTATACCAGAAGAGGACACTGGATTCCCTGAAACTAGAGTTACAGGTGGTTGAGAGCCACCACGTAGGTGCTGTGAACTGGTCTGGTCTTCTGCAAGAGTAGCAAGTGCTCTTAACGAAGTCACCTTTCCTTCCCCTAACTTAGGATTTTAATTTAGAAAATAATATGTGTTGTTTACGTCTGTGGGTGGAATGGTTACAGGAGGCTTTTAATGATATTTTCCTAATTTTATATGTGAATATGTATGATTCTTTTTATTGGAAAAACTTTTCTGGAACATTAGGTGGATCTGAGCAAGTCTTGCTGAAGAGGCCTCTGGCTTAGAACATCAGGTCTGAGCAGGGTGAGGGCAGTATTTGTGGAATGGAGGGCAGACTGGCTTGAGGAGTTATAACTCATAGGGTATCTTGGTTACTGTTCTGTTACTTTGAAGAGACCATGACCAAGGCAACTCTTAAAAGAAAGCATTTAATTAATTCAAAAGGTTAGTCCATTATCATCATGATAGGAAGCAGGCAGGCATGGTGCTGGAGCAGTAGCTGAGTGCGTTACATCCTCATCTTCAGGCAGCAGGCAGAGAGAACAAGACTGATCTAATGTGGGCTTCTGAAACCTCAAAGCCCACTCCCAGTAACACACCTCTTCCAACAGGCTGCTGCACCTCTTAATCAATCCTTCCCAAACAGTTCAACTAATGAGTGACTAAGCATTCTAATATATGAGCTTCTGCGGGGTTGGGGGGTGGGGTTGCATTCTCATCTCAACCACCACACAGAGCATGGGCACTGGGGAGTAGGATTCAGAATCCAAGCAGAACAGGAAAGCGTCCATGTGTAGATAAGGTCTGGGAAGAATATGGG
Organism: Sigmodon hispidus; assembly: GCA_004025045.1. Lineage (NCBI taxonomy): Eukaryota > Metazoa > Chordata > Mammalia > Rodentia > Cricetidae > Sigmodon > Sigmodon hispidus. Next base: position 139,929 of record PVIH01001403.1, read on the forward strand.
GGAAGTTAAATGGATGGTCACAGAGAAGGAAGGGGTCCAAGGTGGTCTGACATAGAGAGTCAAAACCCTAGGACAGTAAAAAGGGCATCCATATGTGGATAGCAGCCTAGGGTGGTGAATTCAGTCCAAACAGGGTAAGAGGATGAGAAGGGCATCTAGATAGGGAGAGCTCAGGGGCTGCAAGGAGAGCTTGTTTATATATTGGGTGAAAGAAAGAAAATATTGTTTAAATTAGTTAAAATATTTAGGGTAATTTGTGAGCAAAAGGTATACAAATTATGGAGAGAGAAAAGAACCTGGCAGTATTGTGTTAAAACTGGAGGTTTCAATGTACATTTCCCATTCCCAGTGTAATGATAGGTGGTGAAAATATAGATGTGAGTAGGTACATATATAAACACTGGCATGGGGGGCTGGAGAGATGGCTCAGAGGTTAAGAGCACTGACTGTTCTTCCAGAGGTCCCGAACTCAATTCCCAGCAACCACATGGTGGGTCATAACCATCTGTGATGAGATCTGGAGCCCTTTTCTGTGTACTGTATACATAATAAATAAATCTATAAAAAGCCAAAAAACTCATAAATACTGGCATACTTTAAATTCTACACTGTGCTGGGAAGAGATGCTCAAAAAGATGAGAAATGTTTAGAAGGATGCAAATTGGCACCCATGAGCCAAATATCTCAGGCAGTATAAACAGCAAAATAAGTGATTATATTGAATTGAGTAAAATGAGAGTTCAGGTTGGGGATCTAGTGGCACAGCGCTTGCTTAGCATGAGGAATGCCAAAACAAGCAACCTGGCTTGGAATCTACAAGTCCATAATGATATACATAAAAATTTGATGGAAGATACTCACAAATTTGATACTCAAAGTGGACGCAGTCCATAATGATATACATAAAAATTTGATGGAAGATACTCACAAATTTGATACTCAAAGTGGACAATGTAGTGAAGGGACATATTGAAATGAGCATTTGATAGGATGCAGTGCAGGCTCAGCTCCACTGCTGTGATTTTTCTGTTAAAGATGCATGACCCGGGGCTGGGGGTACAGCTCATTGTGAAGCACCTGTCTGAAGCCCAAGAGTCAAATCTATACCAGATTAGACTAGAGATCCATGATCTACAGCTAGATCATTCTGTAACAACTGGCTAAGCTTGGTGAATTGAGTTTAAGAATTATATGGCATTATGTGTCAGCGTTAATTTCCTGGTTTTGACACTGTGTAGAAGAATGTCCTTTTTGTAGGAAGTACATTCAGAAGTATTCAGGAATATTGGGGTCATTAGTTGGCAATTTACCATAGTTTAGGGGGAAATCATTTGCCTTATATATGACTTGAGAATCATAATTGAAGGGGCTGGTGAGATGGCTCAGATTAAGAGCACTGGCTGCTCTTCCAGAGGTCCTGAGTTCTATTCCCAGCAACCACATGGTGGCTCACAAACCATCTATGAGCTCTGTTGCCCTCTTCTGGCATTCAGCCAGCCATACATACATGCAAAACACTATATACATAATAAATAAACCTTTAAAAAAAAAGTCATAATTAAGCCAGATGATGGTGGTGGTGCATGCCTTTAATTCCAGCATTTGGAAGGCAGAGACAGGTGATCTCTGCAAGGTCAGCCTGGGCTACACAGAGAAACCCTGTCTCTAAAAACAAACAAACAAATAAATTATAATTGTTAGCAGAGCATAGTGGCACACTCCTTTAATCCTAGCACTTGGGAGGCCAGTCGAGTCTATAGTGATTTCCAGGACAGAGTCACATAGTGAGGTCCTGTCTTGAAAAAACAAAAACAAAAAAGGGTGGTGGTAGGGGGAGCCATAATTGTTTTATAAATCTAAAATTTAACATAAAAAGATTAATAGTTTAAAGAATGAAGGTTTAAAGATTTCTACTTACCTCCTCCTCATACTACAGTGCTGAAGCACACTTACTACCTAGATACAGTTTGAATATGTATGTTCAAATTGATGTCCCTTAAAGTTGAAAAATGAATATAGGGAAAGAATTTAAATTGTATGTGTGTGATATATGCAGATAACATGTAGCTGGACAAGCATGGCTTGAGAGTAATATCCATGTCTTCCTCTGTTGCTCTCCACCCTACTGTGTGTGAGGTGTTTTTGTGTGACGTATGTTTGTGTATGCATGAGCGCCTGTGTGGCAGAGATCAGAGGAGGTGTCAGATGTCCTTCACCATCTACTTTGTACCTTTGAGGTATGGTCTCTTACTTAACCCAGAGTTCATGTTCTTTCACCTGGGGGGTGGGGAGCAGCCAGCGAACCCTAACAATCCTCCTGCCTCTCTCCTGCTCAGCTGGGGTTGTAGGTGTGAGTGGAATGACATCTCGCTTTTAGTCGCCTGGGTGGCGGGATCTGAACTCTGGTTGTGCAGTTGTGAAGTTAATTTCTATCCACTGACCCATCTCTGCACTGATTTTCCAGCTCCTGTCAGTCAGGATCTTACTAGTTGGCTACACTAACTGGCCAGGAAGACTGGGATCCTCCTGCCTCTGCCTCTTCTGCACTGGTATTTTAGGCACACACTGCCATGGCTTTCTTTGTGGGTGCAGGGAATTTGGGGTAGGATCCTCATGCTTGCACAACAAGCAGTGAGCCGTTTCTCCAGCTCCAGAGGAAGACTTCTCTTTTGTGTTTAAAGTTTGTGTATGAACTTAAGTGATATAACACCCCCCCCAACACACACACAGACTCAAGTCTCTCTTGAAGTAGTCTCACCATGTGGCCTTGCCTGGCCTGGAGCTGGTTATGTAAACCAGGCTGACCTTGAATTCACAGAGATCTACCTGTCTCTGCTTTCTGAATGCTGGGATGAAAGATACATGCCACCATCCTTGGCTATTTCTGTCTTTTAAAAAAAAGTTTTGGGAGTGAAGGTAGAAGTTGAGAGGCGACCTGTGCTGACTTGAACACCTTATCCTCTGCTCCCAACTCCCAATTGGAAGTTACAATTACAATTGTGTACCACCATGCTGGGCCCCAAAGTTTTTTGTAATTTTACTATATGACCTGTATGTAGATGGACCACTGAAATATTAGAAAACTAAAGTTTCAGTAGTAATAAACATTTGTAGTTTACAAAGCAGTTTCATAAACAATCTAATGTGATCTTGATATCACGTTTTATGTAATTACCAGACCCAATATCATTGTTTATCCCTATGATGTACAAATAGACATCCTTATGGTTCAGGCTGAAGGAGATGTAGACATGACTGACTCTGAGGGCAGGAATCAGAATTCAGCCCACGGGATGTGACTTGAACCTGCTGCTTCTTTCTGAATTCTAATTTGCTGCTGTCATGATCTGGGTCCTGTTTATCAACACATAATAATATGAACAACAAAAACATAAAATAACGGAGACTAATCTCAAGTAGAAGAGCATACTCATTCCACAGAAAGATATGTGCAATTATAAAAGTTACCTGAGGTATTAGAATAATTTGTACACAGATTTCCCACCCCTTTCTGTTTGCGCTTCAGTTAATAAATTCAGGTGTGATGCTTTACAGCTTGTGAAACTGTTATTCAGAAAAGCTGAGATGGTTTTTTTTCTTCTTCTTTTGGTGATTCCAAGAAATCCTTTGTCCTTTTTAATGAGGGTAAAGACAGATGGGTTCAGCGGAGACCTTTCCTGATTAAGTGAAGACACCCCTGCTGCTTCCATGCCTCCAGGCAGTTTTAGGGGAAAGTTGCTTGCCTGTGTGTTTTTCCTTGGGGAATGAGAATGCGATTGCCTTGCTGTTACTGTGAACTGCCATAATTGGCCCAAATTGTGCAGTGTTATGAGTGATGTCTTTGTCTTGAAAGCCAGCAGAACAGCTCAAGAAGATTCTTCAAAAGAAAAGAATCTTATAAAGTAGAGGCTGGCACAGTGACTGTTTAGACAGAGAAACTGACTGTTTTCAAACATGTCTAACTCATTATATGCCTGGCAGTGAAGACATCTTAATAACAGAAAACAGTCCCATTATCAGGGTGCTCCTATTAGCCAGTTTATTTGCTGAGATCAGTGGGCAGGACACCATCTGTTACCAGAAAATTTCTTTTCATCAAATCTGCCCCCATAGTCCCAGTTAAATAACATCAGCTTTCCCTCCAGTTTAATTTCCATAATAACTCAATTCAGGGTATAGAGAGAAAAGGGCAGCTAAGAGGATCTTGTAAATTGTACTGAGGATTTAATTTGGTCATCTCCTTGATAAAAAAAAAAAAAAAAAATTAGTAGGAGGAGTTCATGTGTGACAGAGAAAAAGGCTGAAGAGAAGGATGCAGAGCTCCAGATGGATGGGGCAGCTGAAAGGAAATGGTTGGATTAAGAGTTTGCCTTTCTGCTAGCTTTTTTGTGACATCTAGTTTTCTTAAATTTTTGCTTTGTAAGGCATATTCCAATTATTTAGATTTAGGTAGTGAGAATATTTTCATTCCATAATGATATTTGGGGCCCAAAAATACATAGACATGGTGGTAGGTACGTATATAAAGTACAATGAATATTCAGTTGTTATTACAGTAATGCTTTTTTGTGTCACTGAATTTTCTATTTTTATTCTGTTAAAGGTCCATGACTCCAGCTCAGGCTGACTTGGAATTTCTTGAGAATGCCAAAAAGTTGTCTATGTATGGAGTTGATCTTCACAAAGCAAAGGTAGTGATAACTTTGGCCTTTGTTAGCATGTATGTATATAAATATGACACATATCTGTTAATGCCTATGGCATACTTGTTTTATATTATGCCTCTTAACATTTATTTATAATGTTTTATTTATTTTGATTTTTTTTTTAAAAGACAAGTTTTCTCTGTGTGGCTCTGGCTGTCTTGGAACTTGCTCTATAGACCAGGGCTGGCCTTGAACTCAGAGATTGCCTGCCTCTGCCTCCTAAGCACTGGGATTAAAGGCGTGCCAAGCTAGAAAATAACTTCTTAAGAGGTTTTTTTTTTTTGGGGGGGGGATGATTGCCTTTAAATATATTGAAAATTGATATAAGTGGAAGAATTATTTGGTATGTAAATTCTATATCAATAAAACGTTGCCTATGTACAAAAAATGCAATTAAAACATTGTAAAGATAGGGCTGGAGAGATGGCTCAGCGGTTAAGAGCACCGTCTGCTCTTCCAGAGGACCCGGGTTCGATTCTCAGCACCCACATGGCAGCTAACAACTGTCTGTAGTTCCAGTTCCAGGCAAACACCAAGGCAAATAAATAAATAAATAAATAAATAAAAAAGTTTAGAAAAAATAAAAAAAAAAACGTAAAGATAAAAATACAAATATCTAGAGAAAAATAAATTGTATTTTCTAAAATAAAGTTACATCTGAAAATACAGAGTGCATGAAGGGTATTTCAGCTTCACAAGCAGCGTTATCCACCTAAGAACCACCCAAGTGTGCACTAAATATGCAGATTCTAGAGGCTCTGCTCAGATTTATAGGCTGACTCAAAAGTGCCTCTAGCTCCAAATTCAATGACTTTTCCAAATGGTGCTAATGATGCCTGAATCAGAACCATTCCCTAAGGCCAGTGATTCTAAGTGTGGTCTCTAGGAACTTGTTAGAAATACATGTTTCAGTTTTTCCCAGAGTTAATAATCAGAAAGTTGGGAGGACCTCAGCAGTTTATGACATCCTCTCTGAGTGACTCATGTACACCCGATAAGCCGTAGCTCTGTTGGGAACTACTGGGTTAAGAAATCAGAAGCATGAACTTTAATCACAGACCTTTCTAATTAGTGCACATCACTTGGCTACTGACTGACTACTGAAATGGCTTGGGGAGGTTACAAAGATTGCCGGGGATGATCCCCAGGCTCATTTAGAGGAACTTATCTAGTATCTGTGATGTAGACAAAGCTACATCCAGTGAGGAAATAAAAGAATAGAGATACTTAGCCCCAATATGTAAATGGGGCTAGAGATGAGGCTCAGTGGATAGAGTGCTTGCCTAGTGATCATGAAGTCCTGGGTTTAGTCCCCAGTGGTCATACTGGATGTCTTGGTGCTTACTCATAATCTCAGCCCTTGGGAAGTAGAGGCAGGAAGGAGGATCAGAAGTTCAGTATCATTCTTAGCTATATAAGGAATTTGAGGCCAGCCTGAGATGCCCAAGACCCTGTTTCAAATAAATTTGTTTAAATGACGAGGTTTCATCTTGGCTTTCAGACATAAACCCAGGGATAGAAAAATAGAAACATATATCTAGAAACTACAGGGAAACCTACTTTTTAGCTCAATATGACAAGATGTTTAGCAAAACTCTTCAGAGATGTGATAGACTTATCTCAGAAGATGATGAACTCCTTCTTGCTCTGTTTATTCCAGAATAAGCAGAAAATCACTTGGTAGGAATTTAGAAACATTCAAGCATTAAATCATTCAAGCATCTGGTCTCTACTTAGATCTGTGGATAATTTTCAGATTTCTCCTTGGCAAATGTATGTTTGTCCTAGTAAAATTTCCTTGCATAGTCATGGCTTTCTAAAGTCATCATTTGGGGCTGGAAAGATGGTTCAACGGTTAAGAGCACTGACTGTTCTTTCAGAGGACCAGAGTTTGATTCCTAGCATCCACATGGCAGCTAACAACTGTCTGTAATTCCAAGATCTGACACCCTCACACAGTTATACATGCAGGCAAAACACCAATTCACATAAAATAAAAATAAATATTTAAAGTCATCGCTCTGTTCTGGATTGTTCTATAGGGCACCATGGCTTCCACCACCCTGGAAAGTGCTGTTAGAACCTCTGTATGTCAGCTGAGGAGCACTTGCAGGACTGAGATCTGTTAGGTTTTAGTCTCATTTCCTAATGGAGGCTGGCGTCAGAAGTGACGGGGTCAGATGACATGTGCCCTTTCCGAATGTTGCAAAGCAGAGTGTTCCTCCCAATAATGTCATCAAAAGAGAAGGAACTCTAACAAGCTGGCCCAGTGTGTAAAGGCACCTGGTGCCAGGCATGGTAAGCTGTTAGATCCCTGAGACCTATGTGGTGGGAGGAGAGAACCAACTCCAGCTAGCTGTCCTCTAACCCCACAAGCACTTCAGTTGTGGCCGGTGTGTGCCCATCCATAATTAAGTTAATGTTTTTATTTTTATGTGCATTGGTGCTTTGCCTCCATGTATGTCTGTGTGAGGATGTTGGGTCCCCTGGAATTAGAGACACAGACAGTTGTGAGCTGCCATGTGGGTGCTGGGAATTAAACCTAAGTCCTCTGGGGGAACAGTCAGTGCTCTTAACACTGAGCCATCCCTATAGCCCCTTTAAAAAATTTCTTTAAAAGAGAAAGAGAGTTGTAACCTGTGGACTTTAAAAAGGTACGAGAGTATCTTCTGGTAAATTCTCAGCTACGTAGTCTTTGAATTGAAGCTGGATTTCTTTATCTCTGTTATTCTTGTTTACATTTAGGTACTAATAATTTTCTATATTCTCATTATAGGAAAAAGTAGTCAAGAAGATTTAATTTTGGGTTTGATTACTTAACTAAATAACTAATACGATTATTTCAGGTGCAGTTTGTTTTCCTTGAATTATGTGATTAATATTTTAAATTTTTTCTTAATAACTAGGTACACTAATAAAATGCTTTAGAGTTCTTTCTAGGCTTAGAATAGTATTTTATTTTAGTATACTTAACATGGAATTTTTTACTGTAAATACACTAAACATGTACATGTCACAGTGGATGTGTCGAGATCAGACAGTGTTGTCAGGCTTGGCAACAAATACCTTTATCTGCTGGACCATCTCACTGGCCTAATAGTGACAACTCTTATCTTGGTACCTAGTAGCATCACTGAGGTTGTCTCCTGAAACATAATACTCCAGTGGATAATGGCGGTTTAAGTTTTTTTGTTTTGTTTTATTTTATTTTATTTGAGACAGAGTTTCTCTTTGTAGTCCTGGATGTTCTGGAACTCTCTCTGTAGACTAGGCTGGCCTTTGAGTGCTGAGACTAAAGGCTGTGCCACCACTCAGATTGAAGTTTGTTTTTGTTGTATGCTTTGTAACTGTTTTGGGTTGTTGATCTCTTCATATTATCTAATAATAGCCAATAAGTTGTTGAACACCTGACTCAACTGAAATGCTGATGCTTCTCTTTTCAGGACTTGGAGGGAGTGGATATCATCCTAGGAGTCTGCTCTAGTGGCCTTTTGGTTTACAAAGATAAATTGAGAATTAACCGTTTTCCTTGGCCCAAAGTGCTAAAGATTTCTTACAAACGTAGCAGCTTTTTCATCAAGATCCGGCCTGGAGAGGTATGCAACTTAAGTTTCTTTTCTCCCAAACCAGATGTGGACTGACACGTTTCTTCTAGCTGGGCATAATTAGCAAATGCTTGTAATCCTTGTTCTTGTAATCCTGGAAGCTGAAGCAGGAGGAAAATGACAAGTTCAGGGTGAGCCAGCCTGAGTTACATAGGAAAACCTTGTCTTAAGAATGAACAAATCACCGGGTGGGAGTGGTACCTTTAATCCTCCCAGCACTCAGGAGGCAGAGGCCAGCGGATCTCTGTGAGCTCCACAGACAGCCAGGACTACACAGAGAAACCTTGTCTTGAAAAACAAACAATGAATGAATGAATCACATATTCCTTCCTTCTCGTTTCTCATTATATCATCTGAGAAGTCCTCATACAGCTAATCTTAGCACTTGTGAGGTGGAAAAAGGAGGGTCAGAACTTGCGAGCCTGTCTTTAACATCTAGAATTAAACAAAACTGTAAACAAACAAACAAGAAACCTCAGTCATTGGTGGTCAAATTTTATTTTATACCCATCAACTAGCTTTTATATTGAAAAGCTATGGTGGGACAACAGAAAAATTACTTAAATAAGAGTTTTGGTTTTTTGTTTTGTTTTGTTTTAGTTTTGTTTTTACACAGAATCTTTGTTTTTCTGGCTGACCTGGAGATTTATTTAATTTTAAGTGTGTTATGTGTGTGTGTGGGGGGCAGAATATGGATGTGTGCACATGAGTGAGATCCTCCAAGAGGCCAGAGACATTGAATCCCTTGGAGCCATAGCTGCAGGCAGTTGTGGGTCACTTGACATGGGTGCTGGGGACTGAACATGGGTCCTTTGCAAGAGCAGTATGTGTGCTTAGGCACTGACCAATAGTATTTTCTCTCCAGCCTGGAACATTTTTTTTTAAGCTCTAAATTCTTCTCTGAGACTTCCTAGACAAGAGACTCTGGAAATATTGGAAGCTGAGCTTTCTCATATTCAAGAAGAAGACTAACTTTTCCATTCCAGTCCATTTGAAGATGGAATGAGATGACTGGAGAGACAAGCCTGTCCTTGCCTATGCATGTTGGCTTTGTGTGTGTGTGTCACCATCTGCTGGTGAAAAGTGGTACTGTCTCATACTAGAAATTCCGGATGTGCCATGAAGCACTGTTTATACCATAATCATTTACCTGTGCAAATACCTATCAGTTAAAATCCAGAAGTTTTAACAACAAAGAATTTTTTGAGTCAGCACTTAACTGTGTAAACCCAGCTGGTCTGGAACTCAAAAAAATCTGCTTGCCCTGCCTGCCAGTTGCTGACATTAAAAGCCATGTACCACCAAGCCCAGCTAACCATGAAATGCTTAGTAAACAGGTTTGCTTTTGTGCCAGTGACTATTCTGGCAGCACTAAATATAACAGTAAGCAAAAAGATGCCATTCTTCAACCAGCTTACATGTTAGTGTAGGAAGGCAGAAAAATATATGTACACAGAAATATTAATAAATGTTATGGGAAGCCCTTGACTTTCAAGCCTCAGCTGTCTACTATATAGTAAAAATAGATAATTCTTTCTCAAAGCAGTTGAGAACAGCAGAATTCTGGAAAATGGAGTGCTGTGACATCAGAGGGTTGTGCTTTTTTGCAGCTGAGTGAGCAGATAACTTCTTAGAGAATCTAGTCACACTGTTGTTGGCAGTAACATACTCAAAGCAAATCTGCTTCTCTTTCCATCTTACAAAGTGTGCTTGAGGTGGAAAAAAGAGGCCAGACCAAAAGCATGCTTTTCTAATAGCCCTTGAAGTACCAGTATGGTTTGCTCCAGGCAGAAAGGTGCTCACAGGTCAGTTACATGGGAAAAGAAAGAAAAGAAAGCTCATAAGTAATCATTCAGGAAGAAGGAAATAAGTGCCAGAGACTTACTGCACAATGTTACAAATAAATGTGTTCTTGAAAATTGCTGAGAGGTGCGCTAGCATGTGTGAGGCCTGGATTTAATGTTTAGCCCTGACACTCCTCCCAGAAAAAAAATCACTACAAGGATGTTTTAAGTGTTCTTGTCACACACACACACACACACACACAAAGGACTTGCGAGTTAGTCTGTAATGCAGTTTGCTTCTTGTGGTTATTCTATAATATATATACATACACAAAACATGCTAAAAAACTGTCAAGACTTGTAATTTTCAGTTATCAGTTTTTAAAAATTAAAAGAATCTGGGCTTGGACAAGGAAGCACACACCTTTAATTCCAGAGCTCTGTGATTTACATAGCCAGGCTAGTCAGGGCAACTAGTCAGACCCTGCCTTTAAAGACAAAGAAAAAGTAATCTGATTTGAGACAAATGTTTAGCTCCCATTACTAATTCCTATGGCTGGAGGAAGAACTAAGTGTCTTCTTCCCTGATTATTGAGTAATCTAAAGTTTCAAATGCAAGTGTGTGCCTAAGGAGAAGCAAGCAGTTCTAGCAGTCAGAAGTTGACTAAAAAATGTCTTAGAAGATCCCCTGTGCATTATGTGTTCTACAACCCAAAAGATGCATAAGTAATAGAAGATGTATTTTCTGACCTTTTTACTTTAGAAAAAGCCTCTCTCAGTGAGCAGATTTCTTTTAGTAAGAACAAGTTTTAATGTCATTTTTTTTTTAATTTTTAAAAATATTGTGTGTATGGATGTTTTGTCTACATGTGTGTCTGTGCACTACATGGGTGCCTAGTGCCCATGGAGGTCAGAAGAGGATGTGGGATCGCTGGGGTATGGAATAACAGATGATTGTGAGCCACAGTGTGGGTTCTGGAAATTCAACCCCAGTCTTCTGGAACCACTCAGCCATCTCTCCAACCCCAAGATAGTCTTTGTATTTAAAAACATCTCTGGGGCTGGAGAGATGGCTCAGCGGTTAAGAGCACCCTCTGCTCTTCCAGAGGACCCGGGTTTGATTCCCAGCACCCACATGGCAGCTCACAACTGTCTGTAGTTTCACTTCCAGGCAAACACCAAGGCAAATAATTAAATAAATAAATAAAAAGTGTTTAAAAAAAAAAATCTCTGTGCCACTGTAATCAATACTTACGTTTTGTTTTTATTTGTATCTTTACAGCAAGAACAATATGAAAGTACCATTGGCTTCAAGCTTCCTAGTTACCGAGCAGCTAAGAAATTATGGAAAGTCTGTGTGGAGCATCACACATTTTTCAGGTATTGTTCTCACTCAAGTATTTCTCAAGGATATGTTATTTTGAACCTTCTGTTGGAATTATCTTCTCTGTAGGACTGGCATTTTATTTGGCTCAGGTGAGAGTGAATCAGGTAGAGGGAATGGGAATCTAGTTCTCCTCTCTGGTAGGAAAGCATGCCTCAGCACTCCCAGAGTGCCTTTCCACACACTCTAAAGGACAGCAGAAGACTGCTGCTTGCTAGGGCTTTAGTTGCTTTCACAGAAGCTGAACTCAATCCTGGGCTTGAGTTGTTACAATTCAGCCTCCTAATAGCTTTGAAGCCTTAAGCAACTTTTTCTTAAACTTCAATATTCTGTATCTGTAAAATGATGGAAACCTTTCAGGGATGTAGTGTAAGGCCTACAGTGCTATCAGGCCTTTTAAAAACCAGAGAATCGTATCTATAGAGATTTAACAGTATTTTCAATATAAATCCCAACTAAACTAATTCTAGTTGCTTGAGATGTAGCATAGACTTACAAGAAGGATTGCTTGACTAGAAATCTCTTAACTACAAAAATAAATCACAAGAATTTGGGAACATTTTTATTTATTCTTGGTTGATTTTTAGTTTTATAGTCACAATAATAAAATAATGCAATAAAATAACATAATTATGATGATTCTTCTCTCTCAGACTGACTTCTACAGACACCATTCCCAAAAGTAAATTTCTTGCCCTGGGATCTAAATTTCGATACAGTGGCCGGACTCAAGCGCAGACTAGGCAGGCCAGTGCTCTGATTGACAGGCCTGCCCCGCACTTTGAGCGGACAGCAAGCAAACGGGCATCCAGGAGCCTTGATGGAGGTTTGTATTAGATACTATTGTGATCTTTAGAGAAAGATAAAGGAAGTATAAGGGGTTTTTGCTTGGTTGGTTTTGTTTTTATATTGTTTTGTGATAAGAGCTTACTATATCTCAGACTTCCTTCAAGCTCCTTAGCTTCCTATCCTGACCTCTTAATGGCTGGAGTTATAAATGCACCACTATGCCCAACTGGGAAATATGGTTATTTATAAGAGAATGCAACTATCTGATTTACAGAACCTCAGTAGTAGGGTGAAAGAAAGCACTGCTACTGTCTACTTGAGACCTAAGAAAATCAGGCTGTCATGGTGTTGTTTGCCTCTAATCCTAGCACTCCCAGGCAGAGCAGGTGGATCTCTGTGCCAGCTTGATAACACAGTTCAAGGCCAGCCAGGGCCATGTAGTGAGACCTTGTCTCAAAAACACACAAACAAAAAAACCCAACAACAGAATTCAGAAGAAAATGAGAATTGAAATTCACTACAAGGCAGCAACAGATTTTTATAAAAAGCATTAACTCGTTTTTTTGCTTTATTCAGTTCCCTATTTTGCATTTCCTATGTGCCTAGTGTTCCCTGGAGAGACTGCTGTGGGAGTCACACGTGGCCTCTGTCTTCATGGAATTTTCATTTCATAGGTAGAAATAGAAACAAAACAAAATAACTTCAGGTAGTCGAGAGTGCTATGAAGAAAATAAAATGGGAAAAATGAGTTGCAAAATATCCCCAGGTGGGAAAGTAGAGGAGCTGTTTCAGATTAGGTAACCCAGTTAAATTCAGAAGGTTCCCCAGAAGAACGGCATTTAGTTGAGACGTGAACTCCTGAAGTCTAGAAATGCACCAGATGTAAGAGCAGCAAGTACCTACTCCTGAAGGGAGGCCTGAGCTTTGTCCCATAGAACTTTCTGTGCCAATGGAAACGTGTTTGATGTTGATTCAGAGTCACTGTATGTGGTTGTTATGAACCTGATATGTGGCTGCTGCAGAGAAACTGAGTGTTCCATTTAAGAAAACGAAACAAACAAACAAAAAAAACCCATCAACAAAACACTTCATGTAACAATTGTCTGAACAGCAGGGGAGTAAATTCTACTAAACACAGGGGAGAGGACCATGGATGAGAGATGATGTCAGCCTGCTAAGGTGTTGTCCACAGCAGGGGAAAGCAGTTAGGGATCTGTTTTGGAAGGAGTGCTGATAGCAGTGTTAATAAATTAAGTATTGGAAATGGCTAGGAAAAGAAAATCGGGGGCTGGAGAGATGGCTCAGCAGTTAAGAGCACCGTCTGCTCTTCCAGAGGACCCGGGTTTGATTCCCAGCACCCACATGGCAGCTAACAACTGTCTGTAGTTCCAGTTCCAGGCAAACACCAAGGCAAATAAATAAATAAAGTTAAAAAAAAAAAAAAAAAAAAAAAAAAAAAAAGAAAATCAAGTTTTGGCTTTGAGTTTGATCATTTAGCGGATGGAGAGACTCCAGAAGGAAACAGTCTGGGATGTTGAGAAACAAGGTTTCTGTTTGCCACTGCCTCCATACCTTTGCTGTTAGGGAGATGATTCCATACCCAGTCAGCTCCTGATTTCCAGCAGAGCTTCCATGGGAGGAGCTAGATTTTAGAGCTGTTTCTCATACATGAGAACAGGTGGTGGAAAATGGCTTGCTGAGATGTCACAAATAGTAACATGCAAGGAGTGTGGACAAAAACCCAGGTCCATCCGACACTATGTATCACAACTTTCCCTCCATGGGGAGTTTAAGAGCTATATAGACACTGATTCTGATGTGCCATTTTTTTTCACATGGTCAAAATTAACAATTCAAGTGTTAATGGTCTTTGGTAAGTTAAACAAATTAAAAAGGTTTATTTACAGAAACCACATGTATTGATTGCCTAGATTTTTCTGCACTCCAGTGCTCTACAACTAAGCTAGACCCAACTTTATTTTTCCTGTTATGTATTTTAAGCCATTCCAACTCATATTTTTACTTTTTTCTTTTGTTTGTTTTTCAAGATAGGGTTTCACTGTGTAGGCTTGACTGTCCTGGAACTGACTGTAGACCAGGCTGGTCTCAAACTCAGAGATCCTCCTGCCTCTGCCTCCTGAGTGCCGGGTTAACGGTGTGCGCCTCCACTGCCCCATAACTTTTCTTTACACTTTTATTGAATCATTCCTTTTCTGATTTCTAAAGATAGCTGTTTACTGATTTTTATCATTCTTACTTAGCTTTAGAATTATAGCAATTCACCAAAGTCAGAAAGCTTTTTAGAAGTAGAAATAGAAGCTGGGACTGTTCTCTGAGATAGGTGCTTTAAAATTAAGATTTATTTTATTTTTAATTGTGTGTAGTGTTTGTGAGTAGTTATATAACCATGAATGTAGGTTCCCCTGGATGCCAAAAGAGGGTGTTAGGGCCTCTGCATCTGGAAGTATAGTTAGTGGTGAGCTGCCCACCATGGGTGCTTGGAACAAAATTCAGGTCCTCAGCAGGAGCAAAAGTCTTAGCTGCTGACCACCTGTCTAGCTCCAGCCATGCTTTTTACTCCTTTACTGCTTTTATGTAGAAAGGAGAAAGTGGAAGTTGTGAATAATTAATATTAACTGAGCACTTAATACGTTCTAGGTATTACTCTAGCCCAGTGGTTTTCAACCTTCCTAATACTGGGACCCTTTAATATATTACCTCACGCTACTTCTTAACTGTAATTTTGCTACTGTTACGAATCATAATGTAAATAGTTTTGGAGAGATTGGGGGTTTGCCAAAGAGTCATGACCCACAAGGTGAGAACCACTGTTCTAAGCAGTTAGAGATGTTTCCTACTGAGTTAACTCTCCTTTAATTTTGTTTTGACTTTTATCATTATTGGGGTGTGGGAGTGTGGAGTGTAGATGGATGTGTGGGGTGTAGGTATGAATGTGCTTATGCAACAGCATGTATGTGGACATGAGACTGTTGCTGTGTATAGCAGGCTAGCTGGCACATGAGCTTCTAGGGAGTCTGACTCTGTTTTCAGGGAGCACAAAGATTGCAGGTGTACACTATTATGCACAGCTTCATGTGGATTCTAGAAATTAGAACTCAAGACTTCGCAGTTGTACAGCAAGCTATTGATATGCCAAATGGCTCCTCGCTTCCCTTTAAAAAATATAATTAGGGACAGGTGATGGTGGGGCATGCCTTTAATCCCAGCCCTTGGAGGTGGAGGCTGAGGCAGGTGGATCTCTGAGTTCAAGGCCAGCCTGATCTACATAGTGATTCCAGACAGTCAGGAGACTTACAAACGAAATGTAAAGTTAATAAGCTTGAGAAACATAAAAGCTTAAGTTGTTTAAGAAAATGTTTTAAGGTCTACAAAGTTATTTTTAGGTCTGTAATACAAATTATGACAGAAAGTGGTTTAGGTTTAAAACTTTGGACTAGCCAAGTTAGGATAGATAATAGACTGCTTTCAATTTGCCAAATACAAATGAGCTGGATATTATAAATGCTTACTTGAGAATTGTTGTTACTGTATATAGTTTTACTGTGTTAGAGTTAAAACTTTCCCTTTTTCTCTAGATAAAAAAGGGGAGAATGTTGTGAGATGCTCCATCACACTGCAAACCTGTAGTTTGCATTTATATTCATTAGATAAAACCAAACCTGGGTCAGGAGGCGGGTCCCGAAACAAGTTGACAGAGGGATCAGAGAGAGAGTGAGTCTGGAAGATGGATAGAGAGACACAAAGGAAGTAGTAGGGAGGGACTTTGAGTATGGCAGCCTTTTTTTGGTTTGGCGAAGCAGAAGGACACTTTCTGAGAAGCTGCAAAGAGAAAAAGTCAGAAAAGTTCCTCAGCTTCTCTGAGCTAGCAGAAGTCCAGCCTCTGACTCCAGAGTCTTATTGACAAATGGAATGATAGAGATTTAGTGAAAACTACACGCGGCAGGAGGAGGATTCAGTGGGATGTGGAAGTCCTACTGGGCCTCTACCTGAGAATCAGGCTATAACTACACAGCAGTCAGGGCTCTTATGCAGAAAAACCCTGCACCAAAAAACAAAACAAAAATTAAGGCTGGAGAAATGTCTTGGTGTTTATGCTATTGCAGAGAATCTGAGTTCAGTTTCCAGCACCCCCCATCAGGCAATCCACAACTGCCTGTAACGCTAGCTCCAGGGGATTCCAAACCTTCTGAACTCTGCAGGTACCTGCACTCATGCCCACCCCTTCCCCCCCCCCACACACACACATGCACACATCAATACACATAATCAGAAAAAACGATGGCATCTCACCCAAGTCTTCTGTGCTTGTTAGCCAACCATGGCACAATAACTGAAATCAGTGGTTCTGTAAGTGTCCACATCAGCACTTTGCTCAGAACCTTCAGAACTGGAAGGCATCGACTTTTTTTTAGATTTACTCATTTATTTATTATGTATACAGTATACAGGAGAGGACACCAGATGTCATCATAGATGGTTGTGAGCCACCATGTGGTTGCTGGGAATTGAACTCAGGACCTCTGAAAGAACAATCAGTGCTCTTAACCTCTGAGCCATCTCTCCAGCCCGGCATTGACTTTTTAAAGTTGTGTTTTCTCTATGGACTCCAGCATCTTTAATAGCTAATAAATGAAGTAATAGTGCTCAAAGCAGTTATCATTTATCTTTTTCTTGGTGCAGAAGATCAAACCCAGGATGTTAGGCATGTGAGGGAAGTGCTTTGCCATTGAGCTATATTCTAGCCTTGAATTAAAGTGTGTATATGCACAAGTGTGTGCTGCAGTAGGTGTATTATACAGTGCACATGGAGGCCAGAGACTGGCTTCAGGTGTCTTCCATGATCACATTCCACTCATATTTTGAGACAAGGTCACTTACTGATCCTGTTTGGTAGGTTGGCTGATCAGTGAGCTCCAGGGACTCTGCTCCCCCAACAGGGCTCATTTTACAGGTGTGTACTTAGCTGGTGCATGGCTGCTGAGGGTCTGAAATCCTTCTACTTGCTCCTCAAGCACATTACCAGATAAATCACTTCCCTGGCTTAAGCCAAAATATCCTGAAAACCAACCACTAGCATACTAACATTTAATTATACTTTAGATGAGCAAATTTACAATATGTAAGTTATATCCCAATAAAGCTGTTTCTTAAAAAATGTGATCTATAGTTTGTAATCTTCTTACTGTGAAAATGAAGAAAATTTGCCTTTCTCCAGGGCTGTTAAGTGCTATTCTTCATTTGAATTACATGCCACTGTGTACATAATTAATTTTTGTACAACATATTCCTGAAATAATATTAGCCTATAAATATGACAACTGAAGTATGATGTTAAAAGTTATTGCTATTTAGAATTTATTAAATAGGTTTTTTTTTTGAGTATCTTTCCCCAACTCTCCTACAGTTAGTATCTTTCACATCCCACAGACAAGGAAACTCACATTTCTTTTCCTGACACCCCTGTGTGTGACTGAGGTTCTTGTGTGTTTGGATCTTGTCTGTTTCTTGTGGTTCTTCTTACTGAGAGGTGTTTCACTGCAACTGTTATTTTTCAGTTTCTGATCTGTTGCCACCTCTCTGTCTAACCATTAGTTTTTATATTTGCGCCTACTTTCCCATGCACAGTAGGAATGCTGAAGACATAAATCATTTGGCTCTGCAGTATTAGTGTTGGATTAGAACCAAATTCACGAGGCAAAATAGCACATGGTGGAAGCAAGGGCTATGTTTCTGTGATTCCAGGCAGAGTTGAATTAATTCTTTGAGAGGAGGTGTGAATACACATGTAATACGAAGCTTTAACACAACTGTGAGGAAAATATTTTGTCATTTTTCTTGTTTTGTTGGGTCTGCTTTGCCGTCTGCCACTCTTGCATTGACTGGCTGAGAGCACCCATTAGGAACAGGGACTTGTAAACAGACACAGATCTGTCACTGCAAGTTGAAATAGGCTCTGTGTTTCTGCTGCTCTTCTGTTAGACATCCTCGGAGAAATTCTTTCTCTGGAGATCATTACAGGATGATAAGCATTTCTCTCTTGGTGTCCTATGTATAAGATAAATGTAACTTTCCCTTCCTCACTGTGTTCTAGCTTGAAAAATTCCTTTGTTTTGCTTCATTTTTAATGTTTATAGCTGTAAATGTATCAGAATAAATTATGTTCAGTAGTCTGGAGAGGAAGGAAAGAACATAACAAAGTTGTGAGGTTTTCGTGAAAGAGTATTATAACTAAAGTCTCCGTACAAGAAAGGGTGACGGTCTGTTATCTGAAATATTAAGTCGGAGGTGCTGTGATGGCTCAGTGCGTAAAAGCACTTGACATGCAGGCCTGACAGAGAGCCTGAGTTTAGTTCCTGATCTCAAAGTGGAAGGAAGGAATTCATTGCCCAAGGGTTATCCTCTGACCTTCACTCACATTCTGTGACATATGTACCCATACACACTGAGATGCTGATAATAGAAATTAAATACAATTTTAAAATGAAATATTAAAGCTGAGTGTGATAGTGCACACATTTAATCCCAGCACTGAGGAGGCAGATGCTGGCAGATCTCTGAGAGTTGAAGGCCAGGTCTGGTCTACAGAGTGAATTCCAGAACAGCCAGGGCTATGTAGAGAAGACTCTTAAATGGACAAACAAAGATTAAATCAATTTTTTAAAAAAACTTACTTTCTTAGACAATGTCTAATTAATAAGATTTGTTGCAAAATATGTGAGTGTTTTTCTTTTAAACCCTAAAAGAATGAAGATTAAAAACTAAAAATAATGATTGTTTCCTGTTTTGTTTTGTGATGTTGGGGGTGGGACCCAGGGCCTCCTGCTTGCTAGGCAAGCAGTCTGTCACTGAGATATAGCCCCATCTTTCTTTTGGATAAGTTATCTAAAGAATAGGTGCCAGATAGTTCAAACCCAAGAAGGGGTTAATTATGTGCAGAGGTTTTTATTGTCTGCCTGTATTGTTCATTCTCTCCCACCGTGATGTAGGCAGGCTTCTCTGCTAAGTAGGCTTTCTCAGCCTCTCTCTGCACTAAATGTCAGCACCTCCTCTCTCTCTCTATCCCCGTTGTGACAACCAAACACATCTCCAGACATTGTCAAATGTGCCCTTCTTGAGAGCTAGTGTTCCACGTGCCTTAGAGAAAAGGCTGTAGGCATTGATAGGGTGGGGAGGGGCTCAGTTAGTTTATGCTTTGATTTTTGGATAAAGTTTTTGAATTAATGTTAATTAGATGATTTATTACAAGAGAATGACTGACTCGAAGTTTGCTTTCACACACATAAAACAACAATAGTAAACAAAAACAAGAAAACAGACTTTATTTCCTCCTTAAATTAGATGTTTAGGTTTCTGAAACCATCTAAAAATAAACAAGATTCTTCTTTCAAAAAGACTTATTAGGAGAGCTATCCTGAATTCACCCTTTATTGTAAGTTTTTTTTTTAAACTAATAGTTTATAAATTAATGTGTTGTAGTATGTTTTTCCCCCGCCCGTTTTGGGTCCGGGAGGTTTGTACCTGGGAGGTTTGTACCTGGGACGCGCGGCGGTGGTTGGAACCTGGTCTTCGTGCCGCGGCTTTTGTCCCCCAAAGAAATAAATCACACACTTATATCCTTTAAACTGTTTGGCCCATGTCTTATGCCCATTATTAGCTAGCTCTTTTTTCTTAATTTAACCCATTTCTATTAATCTTCCCGCCACGTGGCCTAGCCTGTGGCTCAGCCCCGTACCTCTACGTATTCCTCCTTCGGAGGTTGACTAACTCCACCCTCTTCCTACCTGGCTGCCTCTGATTCTCCACCCACTTCTACGGTGCCGTGCATGGGCCCAATCAGTTCTTTATTTACATCATACAAAAACATTCTACCACATTAATGAGTTTTGATTTCTTTTTTTTCAATCTCCCCTCAAATTCAGCATTTATGAAACGGTCATTCAGATGTCCTAGTGTCTGTGTTGAGGGTGCTTTTGTCTGGTTGCCATCAGCGACCTTGAAAAGCTCTAATGGTTGTGCTTCCCTTCTACTTGTTCATACAGAATTCACAGCTCTACCCTGTGACTTAAGGTCAGGACTGTGACACTCACCTTCATACATTCTTTGTCTTTTCCTCACACAGCAGCAGCTGCCGAGTCCACGGACCGAAGTCCTCGGCCCACCTCTGCACCAGCCATTGCTCAGAGTCAGGTTACAGAAGGGCCAGGGGCACCTGTCAAAAAACCACCGAAGGAAGCAGGGAAAGTTGAGGCGAAAGAAGAGGAGCCATGTGAGCAGGCTGAGCCAGAGCCCACAGAGGCGTGGAAGGTGCGTCTTAGAAACCTCACAGCAGCTAACGAACCTTCTCAGTTACAGATGCTTTCAAAGCAACTGAATCTTACACATTCCCAACAAAATTGCCTTCTCTCATCATTTCTAAAAGAAATCATCTCTCATCAACCTCTCATATATTTTTATAGAATTTGATTTTGGAAGAATTGATACTGCATAAAGCACATTTACATAGCTATTTAAATCTTTTCTGATTTTTTTAGGATTATTTTTTATTTTATGTGTATGAATGTTGTGTACCATGTACATGCCTTGTGCTCTCAGAGGTCAGAAGAGGACCTTGGACCCCTGGAACTAGAGTGACAATGTGAGCCACCATGTAGGTGCTGAGAATCTAACCCAGGTCTTCTGCAAGAGCAGCCAGTGCCCTTATCTGCTGAACCGTCTCTCCAGCCCAGTTTTTTAGACAGTACACAGCAGATACAGAGAAGGTCTGATGTGTGGGAGAAGCTAAGCTGCTGAGTTGAGTATGCCATAGTTACTGCACTGAGCTGAAAAAAATCACCAGTTAATTAGCAAATCTCTCAGAAGTCATAACTGGGCTGATTTTTTTTTTTCAAGCTTTTAAAATGAAATTTATACAGTGGTAGCTTCAGTCTGTTAAAGTAGATGCAGGTCTCATTTGTGAAGGGGCTGTGAGAAATGACCTTCATAAGAACGACATTTTCGGGGCTGGAGAGATGGCTCAGAGGTTAAAAGCACTGACTGTTCTTCCAGAGGTCCTGAGTTCAATTCCCAGCAAAACCACATGGTGGCTCACAACCATCTATGATGAGGTCTGGCGCCCTCTTCTGTAAAACTGTATGCATAATAAATAAATAAATCAAAAAAAAATTAAAAAAAAAACCAAAAAAACGACATTTTCATTGCCTGGTGGTGGTGGCCCCTGCCTTTAATCCCAGAACTCAGGAGTCAGAGGCAGTCAGATCTCTGGGTCTGGTCTACAGAGTGAGTTCTAGGACAGCCAGAGCTGCATAGAGAAACTCTGTCTTGGAAAACCTAAACAAACAAATAAATATGACATTTTATATTAAGGCCCTAAGAAAAGTGCCTTCTCTTTTATATGCTGATAGCATGTAGATCAGGCCTGTTCTTTTGGAGCCGGATCGGTATCTGATTTAACATAGAACAGTGGACAGCAGTTATTCTTTTTCTTTTTTTAAACTTAAATATGACATACAGGTTCTCTGTCTTTGAGTGAATGAATGATGGGTGGTTTGCATTTTTGTAACCAGCCACGTATCCATGACATTAATCTTCAGGCTGTATGTGGCCTTTGAATACCTGCTTGGATTTTAATGTTGGAATATTTAGCTAGCACTTCTGACTGTGTGGGCTGTTGAAACTGTCAGGGAGTCTTCCTGAATGGCTGAGACGCCTGGTGCTCTGCCAGCTCGCTGGTTTTACTTTTGCCCATAAACATACAGGTACTTTAAAAATAGGTTCCTATGAAGCTTTGGCAGAGTGAAATGGGTTTTCCATGTATCCCAGGCTAGCCTTGAGGTCCTGCAGTCATGAAATCGGCCTTATTCTCCCAGTAACTGGGACTAGAAGTATGTGCCACTGCCCCTCCCCACCCTCCTTTTTGACCTTATCCCTTAAACTGAAGTGGTGGCTCTCCATTTTCTGCTGCTAAATTACAGAGGACTCAGACGGACATTGTTGCTTAAACAAGGAACTTGAGTTTTATGAAATAATTTAAAGCTAGTATTTGCAGAATATACATATTACTATGAAGACGTTGTATCTGTTTTAATTTGGGCATGGTGGCACATGTCTGTAATTCCAGTTCTTGGGAAATGGAATTGGAGGCCAGCCCAGGCTACAGAGTGAAACTCTGTCTCAAAAACAAATAAACTGAACACAGACGATTTCTTTATTTTATACTTAATAATAGCTCAGACAAGTGAAGTAAGTTGTTCACTAGGATCCAGAGCACAATGACCCAATTGTTAATTTACTCCTGATAGTTAAAAGGGTCATGGTTGGATCTGCATATGTATTTGGCAATATTGCAAAGTCTGGTGCTACCTGATGTTTTTGTCATATTCAACCTAGGAAAAATAGCACAGTGACATTGTTCTCCAGAGCAGTGCTACTTTGTGTGAGTTAAAAGAATACGTCAAAAGTGACAAGTTCATGAGATTCTGTAAAAAAAAAAAAAAAAAAAAAGACTAATAAAACAAAACTGATCTAACCCTAGAAAAGACAATTCCATTTTTAAATCCGAAATACCTGGCATTTTAGGAAGTACTCACCCTATTGTGTTACCTCGTCATAATCAGGTTTTAAATAATTACTCCAGTTTCTGACTGTAAGGTGGTTATTTCTAGAAGTATTCTAAAGACACGCAGGCTTCCCCAGGATAGTCTTCTTCTGCTACTACTAAGGATAAGTCTTGTCCATCTGCCAAGCACGTGGTCCTCGCTTCCTAGAGAGGAGACTGCAGTGTAGGATGCTGCAGCCAAAGTGAACCGTAGTTACATGTGTCAGTTACCATTTGTATGTAATTTGTGTTGATATGCTCTTTCTCGATAAACTGAGGAGTAAAATTATCTTCTTAAATGTACTGACCAGCTATCAGACGTTTTGTATTGACCTGTTTGGTATCTTGCATGCTTTTTAACTGTTTGGTATCTTGCATGTGTTTTAACTATAAAAACTATTTATTTCTATCATGTATATTACACACTTAAATCTCTGTTTATAAATCTGCTCTTACATATATATGTGATTTTAAGTACTTCTAGGGCTGGGAAGATGACTCAGTGGATCAAGTTGTTTGTAAAAAGCCAGATGCCATAACACTTGGGTTTATAATCTCTGCACACCCCTACTGGGAAAAGGGAGGCAGAATCAGGCAAATATGACATATACCTCAGTGGACAAAAGACAGTCAGTGGCAAGGCAGAAGATGAAAACTAACATCTGAGATTGTCCATACAAGTGCCATTATGTGTACACACACACACACACACACACACAAAGTATTTCCAGTTCATAAACAAGAACATATAGTTCAGTATTAAGGCTACCTTATTGCTTTAGTGGGTACTTTTTTAATAAATAAGTATTAGAATGTTGTTTTCATCAATAGAATGATGAACTCAGTTTTCCTTTTTGATGATTTAACTATCCATATTCCCTCATTGAAACTATGATGATGAACTGACAGATTGCACTGGAGTAAAGTCTTCCCTGGTGTGGTTATCATTTTCAGTAGATTTAACCCCCAGCTTCATGAAGCTTTTTAACTATTCATGGAAGCCTGCTAACCTAAAATGTTTCACTATTTTATTTCTTAAATGTAGGTGGAAAAAACCCACATGGAGGTCACAGTACCTACCTCAAATGGTGACCAAACACAGGTTTGTGCCACAGGCCACTTGTCCCTTCCCTTCCCCTTTTACTCCTTAGTTTGTAATTCCCCCATCCCTCTTTCTTTAAAAAAAGATCAATAAAAGGTTAAGACAATGAGCCAACATTTTATCTATTTTTTTTCCTTTATTGAATTGTGGCAAAACAGAAGCCTGCAGAAAAAACAGAAGACCTGATAAGAATGAGGAAGGTTAGCCATTTTCTGCTGTCTCACAACTACACCGCCATTTCACCCAGTGTGTTAAAAAGACAGTGGTCCAGCCCTTGATTTTTCTTCATCAGGAATTACTCCGAGAAAGCCAATATGTGGAGAACATTCAAATAGTATAGTTGGGATGTATATTCACACATATATATGCACACAAAGAAATTAGAACCTTAGGCTATTTATTTATCACAGTAAGCTTTCAGCACAGAAGTGTCTTAATATTGTGAGGGACAGACCTGTTTTCCATGTTCAAACTTTATAAGAACTTTCCCAGTGGTATCATACTATTAAACTCATTAGCATTTTATACACTTTCATCACAAAAGCCATCATAGCAGCAACTCCTAGCATTTGTAGTATGAGTTTAACTGCTTATTACCCACCCTCAGAGTGGGATGAACCAGTTCTTACTGGATATACTTGTTACCTAATTGAATACAGAGCACTGTAGAGATCCAGATATTGCAGTATTCATAAGTATAAAACTCTCCAAAAAGCTGTTTTGTTTTTTTTTTTTAACATAATTTCTCCACTCCATGATATGTTATGTTCAAAGCATTTGATATTTGGGTAATATTCAAATAGTTCAATTTCAAAAACAAACATGAAACAGCTTACTGTCTTAAAAGCTATGAAGCCAGGAGCACTGTCTATTTAAATAACATCATCATAGCTTTCCATCGTTTGCAAACAAGGTCATCCATTCATTCTTTTGTGGTAACCATGCTCTTTGTGTATCCTTCATTTCACGGTGGCATATGCTGCATTGCAGACATTTACTTTTAACTGTTTTTTTGTTTGTTTGCCAGTTTGCAGTTTGTTCCCCTGCAAGAACAATATTTTAATTTTTTATGCTTCTGTTTTCCCCTTTCATTTTCACAGAAAAAGAGAGAGAGACTAGATGGTGAAAACATTTATATCAGACATAGCAATTTAATGTTGGAGGTTTGTATGAACTTGAAGCTTATTTCGGTTGACTGCCTGGAACCTTCTGCACTCTTTGCTGATCCCTTCATTCTGTGCTGCGTTTGGTTTTGCATGACACTGCATGTGAGATTTTTAGGTTTAAAGTGCTTTTGCATGTCAATAATCATGAAGATTCACAATCATCTCTCCTAACTATTAGTTTCATCTCTCATACTATCTAGAAAAATATATGATTGGAGCTGTCTCACCCTCTCATGGTTCAGCTGTTTTACTCATTTTAGAATATTCTAACCTCAAGCTTCTTGAATTTTTCAAGAGTATAAACTCTAAATGTACCAAGAAACAAATTTACACTTTTTTTTTCCTGAACTGAGAAGAATATCAAAAAGAGAGAACATGATCGTGATTGATAAGGGCTTACACATTGAAGATATCAAAACATGACTAAAGTAAGTTGGAAGGAAAAGGAATAAACAGGAAAGAAAGGCCAGCATTTGAGGGATGGCTACTGTAGGCTCAACCGTAAAAGCAAGCTTGTGAGTGGAATTTTTGGTTTTTTTTTTTTTTAAGATGAAAACATTGAAGCCAAAAAATGTCAGTATTTTCACTATAGCCACAGAGCTAGTAAGCTGGTAAAGCTGGGATTTGACGTCGGAATTTTATTATTTTTAATGACAATTTTCTTTTGAGAAAGAGTAGCATTTAAGAGTCCCAAAGTCCTTTTCCTATTACATTCAGCAGTGACCAGATTTTTACCTTAGTTCATGTACTTTATCTAGTCTGGAGCTTCACTCTAGATATGAAATGTAAAACCAGTTTGGAGATTAGAGGAACTTCATGAGAAAAATTAAGGAAATTGGAATTATTCTCTGTGGAAGAAAGGAAGACCAGTATAGTTTGTACATCGGGGAAAACTCCTGTATAGCAGTTAAAGAGCAAAACCAAAAAAAAAAAAGAGTATAAACTCTCCCTCAGGGGTTTAACTTCTCTGTGAAGGAAACAGCCAACATGGTTTCTGCTTGAGTAAGCTTATGGTGCAGGAACTGAGGGAGAGAAATTTAGCTGGTGAAGAGCAGTGCCATGAAGGAATATTTAGATGAGCACCATGCTTTGCTTCAGCGATCTACTCTAACACAGGCTAGTCTCTGTGAAGTTAGCATTTACAGTAGCCTTCTTGCCTTGGCCTTTGGAAGACATTGCAGGTGTGTGCCATTGTAGCCAGTGAGATAGCATTTGAGACCTGAAGAACCCTGTGTCAGATATCTCCATTCTGAAAGTTTAAGGAAACTTTAAAAAAAAGAAAAAGATATCTGGTTAGGCATGGTAGTAGGGTGTCTTTAGTCCCCATATCTGGGAGGCTAAGACAGGAAGATCAGGGAGTCAAGGTCATTCTCAGCTCTGTATTTTAGGCCAGTTTGGGCTACATGAGACCTAGTCTCAAAACAAAACCAACTGAAAAGCCCATATATATGTTTATATTTTAATTATGTTTATATATAAGTATATATATTTCTCATTACTAATATGGCTTGTGAAGATCAGTCATTCTTTTTTGTTGATAACTATATCTTGAATATTTGCTATATAAGGTACTTCAAATAATAAAAATTTGGGGTGGCCTTTATTAATTGCATATTGAATAATGGATACAATGCCAAGTGTTTTACATAGATTTGTCTCATATAACAAAAAATTTCTAAGGCCAGACTCTTGCATATTTCAAACTCAGAAACTGGATGTCTCCGTCTTAGTCCATATCTGCACCCTGAATTGTTTTGTCTTTGGAGGTTAGGAAGGACAAGACACATCAGGGGATTGATTACCTCTTCTCAGTGTGACGTCTCCTCACTCTGAATCTGCCAATCATATATTTGTCATTTTGTCCTACAAGGTGTGTGGTGGCTTCTTAAACTCACAAAATTCTGTGTTACGCTGTTTTCTTCTGTGGCATTTTATTGAGAGCCCTGGGAGGGGATTTCTGAATAAGTTTGTGTTTGGAATTTAAAACTACTAACTGCCTTTTGAGAATATTTTATCTTTAACGAAGTGTTTGGTTTTATTGCTACTAAAATCCTAAGGTGATAGCTCTCAAAAATTATCTAACCCGAGTGAATATAACCTGACATAATTCAACTATCATTCCTTAGTTATTGTAAAAAAAAAAAAAAAAAAAAAAAAAAGTACCCCCCCAAGGAAGTTCTCTCAAGTTATCTGTCACTCTTTGGAATTTTTTTTTTTTTTTTAAGCATCCCTTCCCGCCTTCTCCTATCCCCCACCCCCACTAATGCTTTGTTCTGGCACAAATAAGGTCGAGTTCATTTTTAGATCTACCGCCTCCTCCTCCAGCTCCCAGAGAGAACCTGTAGCAAATGTCTATGACAAATTCTATTTGGAACAGGTCCCTTTGAGATCTTAATTTTCTTCTGTGCCCCCACAGGTTTCCAACAAAGCCAGCTAAGAAGGATGGAGAACGCTCCCCCAGAAACTATCAGTTTTATTGAAAACTTTATCTTTCTCAGGTTTCAAGCCAATCAAAAGATAGGCAAGAAGAGTTACAGATCAGGTTCAGTTACAAATCAACTCAGTCAGAATTGTTTGTTACATTGTCTCTGGGTTGTTTCTGTTTTGCCTTGTTTGTACTTTTAATCATCATGAATGTGTTCACCTGTTCTTAGCTCAAACAGATTTACCATCAGTCAGGAGCTGGGTCACACTCTCACCAGCCTGATGGGTCTCAGTTGCTCAGCCCAAGACTGAGTATTGAGCTTGTACATTTTTTTCTTCAGCTTGAAAGACACTCTCCTTACTCTCAGCTATTACAGCCATATCCCCCCCCCCCAAGCTCATAGTCCTGAGATACACTTACATTTCTTCTTAGCAAGACATGCTCTTTGTGGGGAGCTACAGTTACTTTTGGGGTTAGTTTTCTCTTTGCTCTCAAAGCAAACGCACATGGGTCAGGCTTGCAAAATTAGAAAGAAAAAAAGAAACTGGTTTCATGAGTTTCTGAAGAAGCTGCCCCAGAGTCCAGATGTCACACGAATCCCTGGGTTTTCTGTTGTTTTCTTCTTGATAGTGGTTTAGAGAAAGTTTTGTTTAGTTAGGATATTTTTTGCCTGCAAAGAAAAAAATCAAACAAACTTGTAAACACATATTGATTAAGAAAAAAAATCTGTTTTTTTAATTTTTGTTTTCCAAAATGAAATTATTTCCCACAATGCCAAAAATAGATGAATCCCAAAGTTCACACAACAAGCGGGGAGATCTATTTAGCATTATGCTTTTCTTAGATACAGTGCTTCACTGATAAGAAATAAACACAAAATTATTTTATAGCTTCAAGAGCTATTGTGACCTGAAACTCAAACTTTTCAGGATTTCTTTCTATCTATCTATCTATATATATATATAACTTATTTACTCTTATTTTATGTACATTGGTGTTTTGCCTGCATGTATGTCTGTGTGAGGGTGTCAAGATCTGGAAGTTATAAACAGTTATGAGCTGCCATGTGGGTGCTGGGAATTGAACCTGGGGCCTCTGGAAAAGCAGTCAGTGCTCTTAACAGCTGGGCCATCTCTCCAGCCTCAAGGTTCATGTTCTCTCTCTCTTCTTTCTCTCTCTCTCTCTCTCTCTCTCTCTCTCTCTGTGTGTGTGTGTGTGTGTGTGTCTTTTTAGATAAAGAACATTTGAGTCTTTGTTTTCAAGTTAAGTTTATCAGACTCCTTTCTATGTGATGTCTTTTGTTTAAAAAAAATACATATTATGCATGTCTTTTTAACAAAAAAATCTGAGTAAGTCTTTGCCTGTGCTTTATTAGCCTTAGTTTTAATCATCTCTCCCTAGAATGTTACCTTAAAGAGCTTTTTCTCTACCTCTAGTTGTCCAGTATTCAAACTGCTGGGAGAACTGTATTATTTTAAATTATCAAGGACAGATATGAGGCTCTATTGACCATCATTTCAAGTCCTTTTGTGGATGGTGTTGACCATCAAACCCAGGGCTCTGTACATGCTCACAAGCGTTCTACCACTAAGCCATACCCCAGCCTCTATTTTGAATTGAATTAAGAGAAGTGAAACTGGGAGACCATAAGATTTTTATATTGTAGGGGAAATACTGAAAAAGAAAGAAGTATATTTAATTATATAGCATGAGAATCAATGTTCAGTGCCTAGAACCCATGTAAAAGTGCTGGGCGTTGAGGTGCACACTTCTAATCCCAGAGCTGGGGGAGTGAGCACAGGTACATCCCTGGAAGCTAGTGGCTAGCCAGCCTCGTCCTTGGTAAGCTCCAGGCCACTTAGAGACCCTACCTCAAGAGAGGTAGACAGTGTTGCTGAGGGGGATACCTGAGGTTGTCCTTTGACCTACAGTTGCACATGCACTATTTGCATAATTTAAAAAATGTTTAAAATTAATTTGGTAGGAGTCGTAACAATTGACTTTGGAGGCTAGAACTAGGAATTTTAGTAATAAATTCTTGAATTAAGCAGGTCTTACTAATAGAGAAGTAAAAGTAGTGCGGTGGATAGGGTGAGACATCAGCAAGAGGAAGTTGAGGCCATTCACCATGTCCATCATTCATCAGTTTCCCTGTTGCTGTCTCCATCCTGCCTGAGCTGAGCCTAAGTCTGTTCTCATCGAGTGGAGGCTGATTGAATCCTGGGGTTGCCTTTTCAGGATGAGGAGGTGGAGATCTGGTTTTGCACAGGAGGAGTTACACAATAAAGGAACAAACTCTTTATGGGCAGTTTAACCTCCAAGAGCTGTGGGATTGTGAGCTTTACTGCTTCCAAGTACAGCACTTTGTTTAAAGAAAAATTAAAGAAAAAAAGGCAAACAATATTGTATATTTACAATCCTAATGCAAAATATGGGTCAGTAGTGTCTGCCTTGGATGTGGTGTTTTCTACCAATGCCCAGTCTCTGATAGGTTGCCCTTGGTGGTGCTTTTTTTTTTGTTTTTTGTCCCAACTATTTATTGTTTTACGTCTTTGTCCTTTCAACTGTAGGATTTAGACAAGAGTCAAGAAGAAATCAAAAAGCATCATGCCAGCATCAGTGAGCTGAAAAAGAACTTTATGGAGTCGGTACCTGAACCACGGCCTAGTGAGTGGGACAAGCGTTTATCCACACACTCGCCCTTCCGAACTCTTAACATCAATGGGCAAGTCCCTACCGGAGATGGAGTGAGTACTTTCTCCACATGACTGTGAGGCTGAATGCAATATGTGTTTTAATTATGTGTGTTAATATTCTGTATCTAAAAGTTTACAGCTAAAATTTGCCTTTGGTGCCTTAGCAGTGTGTTGCTGTTGTAAAACAATAATAATAATACTGATCAGTTTAATTATAGAATCCTTTAGGATTACTAGTGGATATCTAGGCTCTGAGAACTTCCTGAAGTTGCCTGCTTCTGACTAGTTTGTGTTTATAAACTGACTTTGTGCCAGTATAGCTTTGTTTATAGTCAAACTGTGCCTCCCAGGACCAGAAAGTTTGCTAAACTTAGTAAGGTCACAATTGGAAGAGAGTACATTTTTAAAAAAAACTTTATTTGAATATTTGTACAACTTAGAAATGTCTGGAATGATTGCTCTCAGTTATATAAGATACAAAGGAGGCCCTGAAGCCAGAGAATGTAGAACACTCAATTTCAGAAAAACAACTGATGATTTATCTTGCATAACATCAGACCTTTAACCAGCTGTTTTACAAGACAGTTACAATCAGAAGAAGCCAGAGATAGCTTTCAGGATCTGTTCTCTATTATTGTTACTGTTTCCTACTTTGGAAACCTTACCTCAGAATAAAGAAATGTGTTTAAAGGTGGTATCTTGTCAAACTTACATCTAAAAAGTCTTTTATCTCTGGCCAGTATATCGTTTGTATAAACAGTCACCATGACTTAATGACTGACTGTATATTTTTTAATTGTGTGCTTGTATCCCCAACACTAGCAGTTTTAGTTCTAGTGGGCAAGCTAATATCCCCAATAAAAACCTGAGATTCACCAGGCATGCCCCTGTGTCTCACTGCTTCTGAGTTTGAGGCAGAGGGATTGCCTGAGTTTAGGATTTCAAGGCAGAACCAGGTAGCATAGTGAGACTCTTTCCCAAAACAAAACACAAATTGAGTTTAATCCCCCCCCCCCCCGATTCTTGGTAAACCATTCAGCTGTATCAATTTATAACTTAGTTTCTACAGCTACAGACAGGGCTAAAAGTTCTCCCTAGAAAACCTTTTGTGATTTTCAAATTTAGATTAAAATTATCTAAGTTTCACAAATGAGGTGGGAGGGCACCTCAGTAACAGGCGGCTGGATAGTTATTGGGGTGGCAGGATATAGCTGTTCCCATGCATTTTTCTCTCAGACTGTTCCCAGACATACATGTCCATTAGTTTTGTGTTCAAAGTAAGCTTATAGTATATACTTTAAACTGTGAGAATAACCCCTCCTGGGTAAGACCGTCACTTTGAAAGGCAAATAATTCATTTTGATGTCTCCTCAGAAATAAGACTCATAATGGTCCAAGGATAGTTGTGGTTTGATTTGACTGAGAGGGTCTGGCCAATCAAAGCTTGATGAAATGCTCTGAACAAGCCATTTGTCTTGTTGGGCCTGTCTATAGATTGGATGATATTAAATGTTCTTGCGTACTGTGGTGTTGTACACACTAGTGGCTTGTTTCTATCTCGTCTGTTAACTCCCCTACAAACTGGATCTGCATATTTTTCTAGTTCCATTTTGGATTCTGAAAGTAGCTTGAAAAAAATAACTTGATGCTGTCATGGATATCACTGGGTAAATTTGTATTAGTCTCCATTTTGAGAAAATAGCTTATATCTTTAAATAGAAACCCTTTGGAAATAATCTTAAGGCTGGTTTGGGGATAGCAGTGCCATTTCGTGAACTTTAAAGAAATGACTTCTTATAAACTCAAATAGAACCCTGAGGGTGCCCAAATAATTTTAGCTTTATGACATATATATGGATGTCATAATAATGGAATAAATGACTATACTGTCTTAATCTTTTGTACTGGGACAGTTCTACTTATTGGCATATCTTTTTATGGTTAGGCTAACATGGTTATTTTCTGGGGATACCTTCCCCACCTTTGGCAGCATTGTTGTTGCATTGCAATGCAACTGAACCTTATATAATTTATGTATGACCAGGTGAAGAAAACTTCCACCCTCCCCTCGGAGAGAAAGGTTGGTGGGCCAGAGGTAAAGCTGCTGCTGTGACTGTGCTGCTCACTAGAACTTGCTCTGGTCATGGCTCTAAGCAGAGAACCCCAGAACTCAGCAACAATGGCTGAAACACTGTTTTTCTTTTGCTGCACTAGTAAATCCACGCCCACAGCCTTTGGCCTAACATATCACCCTTCCACTGCTGCAGCACCTGCAGTTCTCAATTTGCTTATTTTGGCGCATGGCTATTTGAAAAGCTGCATGAAGATGTTAATATGTACTCAGAGAGAAATGAATTTAATTATACCCTATTCTTTTTATGTTGTCTTTCTTCTCCTTATTTTCATTTAAAAATCATTATAATTTTGCATCCTGTCTTTTCCTTTGATTCTTTTTGCTGACCAGTCCCCTAGCTACTTTCTCCCTGATACATATCACTTAGGGGTGTGCAAAGAACCAGTGTTCAACTTGCAAACTGACCAGAGAAGGCTGGCTCAACTAAAGGAACTCAGAGCCAAGTTCTTCCTCTCATAAATACCATCTGCCTTGACCACAGATATCAGAGTATAGAGTTGCAAAGGGAGGGAGTGTCTTAATTGGCCAAATGGGGGTGGATCTTTTCTTAAAAGTTATCAGAGTTACTTATGAAGTATATAATCCTTCATGATGATCAATATTATTTTAGTCAGGATTCTGAAGCTATGCAGTTGTTGAAGTCTTAAGGAAATGTGTTTTTCTTTGCCTTCGTCCCCACCCTAGGTAGACCCTGGAGGTACATTATCAATTTTTATACATTTTGTTCTTATTTTTCAGTCTTTACTACTTCAATTTCCTGAGCAAAATCTAATTCTCATACTGAGCTATTTCATTTAAAATCTTTTTGAAGAGATATGAAATTGCTCTTTACATTTTGCCATTCTATTTGTTAGGAAAAGTAACTTTATTCATTTCAGGAAGAATGCTTCATTCTTGACATTGCCTGACCGAGTGATTATTTGCAGCATTAAAGTAATTTAAAATGACCTGGAATACATAAGTGTATGGATAGCCTCAGTGAGGGAGTAAGCAACAGATTGAAGGGAAGCCAGTGATTCCTTGAACTTTCAACTTTCTTCCAATGACCGTTTATTCAGAACATTAACTTTTCATTTACTTACATAGTTAAACCTGCTGGATTGTAGAAACTGCTAGGCAAATTATCAAAACAAAGAGAAGCTAAAATCAAGAATGTCCAAAAGGCTTTCCACACCTTTGCACATCCCCAAGTACCACTTTTAAGTGTTTTCCATCTGTCATTTTGTTCATCTTTTTCTGTCTTTCTTGATCTTCTATCGTGAAAGCAGACACAGGAACGTGCTCTGTTAGCACAGGGTGAAGAGAAAATTAAAAGGCCAGAGAGATCCACTGAAAGAACCTTGCCCCAGGAAGAAAATGAAGAGATTCCTCCCAAGGTTTCTATTCCAATCCCTGAGGAACGCAAGGCCCTCAGAAAGTGCCATCTCTACCCTAGTACTTTCCCATCTCCTCGTATTCCTTTCATGATGTCTTTTCTCCTGGTCCTTGCTCTGGCTGTTTGGTGGTTGATCTTTCTGTGATTGGAACACAGGGTGCTCATCTGACATGTCAAGACTTGAACCATTGAACTCTTGTCTATGGCTTCAAATGTGTAATTGCCCACATTATGCCTCTGATCTTCATCGTTCGCTGTTATGGGAACCTCTTGTGGTCATGTTTCCTGTCAATAATAAAATGTGGGTCTTTGGAGAGTACACATTGTGAGGAAAAAGGAGTAGCAATGGATTGTCCAAGCCAGGATTCCCACCCCGAAGTCAGCACATTTAGGCAAATCAGATTGAGGTGCGTGGCAGGTGGTGTTCTCCACAAGCTACCCTGCATGCTTATACTGTTGATCGTTGCTCAGTCTTTCTTTCCAGTGTTTCACAGAGGCTGGGACACGGAAAGCATTTGAATTATTTCCCCAGTTTTCTATAGCCATTTATGTGACATGGGCTCCATAGTTTACAAAGAAATTCAACCTCCCAACCTTTCAAAAGCCTTAAAATGATACTTTTAATCCAAAAATCCATAACCACTCCTTTTCTTAAGAGTTTCAAATCAGTACATACAAAGGCATTTTTGGAAGAGGCTGAGACACCTGTGACCTTTTTTGTCAGAGTTTATGAGCTGTACAGGATAGATGACTGTATGCTAGCTGGTATATAAAAGAATCATTCAGAGGTTAAATGCTGTCTTCATACATAGAGTTGATTTAGTTTAGGGAAATGGTGCTGGTGTCCCTTGGCTCCAGCCAGGGCTGAAAATTTCAGACTATCTACCTTCAAAAGTCCTGGAGTACAGGTTAACTTAAAATCTGTATGTAAACACACTTTTCTCTAAGTCAAAATACTATTATTTCCTTATGGCTTAAGTAATTATTGCTAGAAGCAGTATTTAGCTGTTATAATAAGCTTAAAAGATACTTTGTTTCCTTGTACTTCAGCCCTGTTCTTAGACTTGTGTTGAAATCAATTGCTTCTGATCAATAGCCTTGAGAGCTAAGCTTCTATTGTGCTGTATGTCCAGTGTGCATGCTAATTACGAGGCTTCCCTGAAGTAGTGATGAGCACACCCTCCTCAGAGCACTACTTGGATGAGTAAACTGGTGGATTGTCACCTTACTATTAACTTTGCATGATGTCGCTTGCTTTCTATGGCATTTGAACGCATCAATCTGGATGAATTGTTAACTTCTCAAACTCTGTTTTGGACTCCTGAGTTACTGAGTTCGTCACATTGAGACTATTATATTTTATATTACTTCTTAGTGTCCTTTGGTCAATGAAATTTCTAAAGATGGCTTTTGACTTTGAGACGATGGAGAGGGAGGGAGAAGGCAGAGAGAAACAGTAGAACCAAGATGCTTGTTGTTGTTCTTCAGCGTTCACTAATATCGATCTGTTGTCTTGACAGACGTGATTATCTGATACCTACTGAAAACTGCTATGGTACTCTGTCATTATTGGAGTTAGAAAAAAAAAAACTGAAAAAAGAAACAAGGACCAGGCTAGATTTAAAAAAAAAAAATCTGGATATATATGGTTTGTGTAACAAGTTGTTATGTATTTATTTATAACAAAAATTTTGTAAATAAGCATATTTATTGATTCACTCGTAAGCAAAGCGGGATTGCAAAGCTACCAAAGTACTGCAAAATTGCTTTACAAGGTGGAACGTGATAATCATAAGTATGCCCCTTTATCTGTGAAACAGATGTAAGATTTCTTTAATGAAATAGCAAATGAAACTAGCATTGGTTATGTTATTGTAGGTCTTTTTTTAGGAGTTAAAAGAAAAATAATCTTAAAATTTTATCAGTACTTTTGTAACTCTCAAATTATATTTCCTAAAGTTCCAGTTTTCATCATTGTACACAATTTTTTATTAATTATTGTAAACGTCACCCTGAATTTTGTTTCCTTTTATATTGGAATTATTTCAAATTCATTAAAAGTTTAGTGAGCCAATGGTGCTGTTCCATGTTCTGAAGCATAGCAAGGATCCTCAGATCTTTGCTGAGAAAGAAACCGTTTCTTCCCAGTAAAGCTGCCGAGAAGAGGATGCCAAGCCCTTATATGGAGCAAAGCTGAACCACACACATCAAAGAGCGCTCTGTCATAGTGATCAGAGGACAGGCATTGACTCTTCCAGCCCTGTATGACCTCAGGTTAATGCTGCCGATATTTGTAAGATGGAGCTGCAAACAACATTGCTTTCCCCTACTTACTCTGTTCTCGGTACCATGGGCATTCCATTTACTGGGTTCATTTTATTCTGGGCCAACTTCTTAATGGCAGATTCATATGTAATTTGGACTAAGGATATCTGTATAAAGTCTTGGATTTTAGCTTTGTCTTCCTGTGACTTATTTCCAGAGTAACTTGAGGAAGACACTTAACTTTTTTGTGCCCATATTTTCATCTAGTACCTTACAGACAAATTTACCTCATGAGGACGAACCTGCAGCATGTTATAGGAAGTAATGACTGTTCCGTCCTTGGTTTCTGAGGGACTAGGAATATAGGATTCAAGGAAAAGCAGACATACATGAACCTCTTGGGTTTCTTATTTCTGGAAGTAAGCAAACAGCCATGTTTATTTCTGTCTGCTCCTGGTTGATATTTGGCCAAACACTTAAAACTAGTGAAGTTAAAAAATGCCTTTCTAAATTTATGTTTCTTAATAAATTCAGATGGTGTTTGTTGAGTAGCACTTGGGAATAAGCCCAGTTCTATATTTTAGACCTGTGTTTTAGCTGTTTTCTTATAGCTAACACTTGTAGTACTAAGTAGATTCCATTTGCAAGTTCACAACTTTGTTTACATTGTTAGTAGAAACTTTAAGGCGACTGTTGTTGGTCAAGAGTAGATCACCTCTGAGGCTGTCCTTTCACAGAGAACCTAGGGGCTTCTTAAGTCACTTCTGTGGACAAATCCATGGGGCACTCTATACTTTGGGGATTCAGTTGTTTTTAGAGGTTATTACTAATAAGAATGTATACTCACACTTCACCCAGTGGTCACTTACTTAAAAAAGACAAAACTGCAATGGACTACTGTCTCATTGTTGCTCCAGAGGCCTACACGGCTGCCCTCCTTCTCTGTATACTTAGATGAGAAAATTCTGAACATAGGAACTTCACTTTTCTGTCACACCCTAACTACCCACTCCCAGAACTGCAGACAGCTCCTTTTAGTCTTTGTTTGTCTGCTTTGTGGATCTCCCTCAGCTGTCTCCTGTACACTGTTCTGTAGTATTAGTGAGCCTGCCCTCCTGCCTGCCTCTGTCAGCTTTCATGCCTGAGGAACCCCTTGTACTACAGCAGATAGAGACCCCACTGGTGCTGTACTAGGAAAAGGCAGCTGAATAGTTATAAAGGTCTGCTCTTGGGATTAGGCTAGGAGAAGACAATGGTGGCTGTGACCCCCAGGGTTAAATTCAAGGGAATTTTATTTGGTAAAATTCCTGTTATCACTGCTCCCTTATTTCCACCACAGGTCGGTAATACAGGCTAAAAATGAAATAACTTTAATAGTTTAGCTATATGAATAAATGGCAGCTTATAGAAGCATGTTTTTCCTCATCCTTTGCAACTGATATCCTAGGTGATTTCAGCATCCTCAGTTACTATAGTTAGAACCCTCTCTGTGATAGTAGTGGATGAGTCTAAGATTAAAAAGAATCCGAGCTATGTTTTCTGGTCCCTAGATTTTAAGAGCAGTTAGCCTCTGGTTTTCTTCTCTGCTGTCTCTTTAAAGAAGAAGGGGTATAGCTCAGTCACAGAGATGGACTTAGCATTCATGAGGCCCTGGTGAACTGGGCGGGTGGGAGGGAGTGGGGATGGGGAAAGGAAAGGGAAGGAAAGAAATTAAGGGGAAGCATGACTACTTCTTGCATTCTTTTGTGCATTACAAGGATACATGAAAAAATCCGAATTTTAGGATCTGACAAGATCTTCATTTAACCACCTCTCCCTTCCAGCATTTGATTCTTTGATACAATGTCACTTAGAGATTTAGAAACTTGTGCTTCAATGTCTCCCAAGGAGATGATCGTGGTTTTTGGACAGCAGGGAGTTTTGTATAAGTCACTCTTGCATTAAGTCAGAGTGTTTTTCCACAGCTTAGTTTATCAATCTTGAATGCAGGGATTATGATGAGTTTCTTTGTGTTGGGTGTGGGTGTGCAGAGTCAGGAGGCTGAGGCAGGGTAACCAGTTGAGGCCAGACTAGGTTATATAGTGAGACCTTGTTTCCAGAAAAGAGAAAGAAATGTCTGGCCTCTGCATATAAAAGTTCTTGTTAAAGTTAAAGACAGCTCTCTTAGGGAGTTACCCTTAATCTGTGCCCTTTGAGGGTTGCTGTCTGGTCAAAGGTGAGCCCTTGGCTTGCCCATCTTTGTTTGCATCCCAGGTACCACATGCCTTCTGTATAACAGATAATCATTTTGTTAACTGCATTACTAATAGCAGATGGCAGTGGATAAACTCTAACTGTTACATGGACTCTTGTATTGAGATAAATTTGATCACTGTGTGCCTAATCAGTATGTGTAGGCAGCCAAGATGCCCAGATGCCATGCCTTTCCCGTTTGACCTAAAGGACTTCAGGTTGGTACCCCTGTGGCAAACACTGATCTCTCTTGTTAACATCTTGTGATTTGGCTTAGCTATTCTTTATCATAGCTAATAACCTAATGCTTTCACTCTAGAATATATTACCAAGACTGGTATACTGGCATGTATAAACTCATCTTGGAGTCTGATATCATAAAGGGAATGTTTGTGTTTATCTGAAATACATTGCTGACATCAATCTGATACCATTTTGTGAGTTTTTTTAATGTTATAAGAACCACAAAAACTATCAAATTATCCTAAGTTTCGTGCCTTAGGTCAGTGAGTGGTTGGCAAAGCTTCTCTGTAAAGAGCCACAGGGAGACACCAGGCTGTGCAGTCTGTATGGCTTCATAGCTGCTCAGCTCTGCCACAGCATAGTGAGAGTTAAAAGCAACAGCAGGCCAGTGATTGCATACCAGCCAGACGTCACTGGACACTGAAGTTTGATTTCTGTACAATTTTTATGCCACTAAATATTTTCCCTACTCGTTTAAAAACAATCTATTCTTAGCTCATGGTCATACAAAAACAAAGATGGTTTGGAATTTGGCCTGTAGGGACTAGTTTTTGGATTTCCCTCACAAACCAGAAAGTTGGTTA
The DNA here is from genome assembly GCA_004025045.1 of Sigmodon hispidus. Taxonomy (NCBI): domain Eukaryota; kingdom Metazoa; phylum Chordata; class Mammalia; order Rodentia; family Cricetidae; genus Sigmodon; species Sigmodon hispidus. Next base: position 179,034 of record PVIH01001403.1, read on the forward strand.
TTTTTGTTGCTGCTGCTGTTCTGCCTTGGTTTTGTTCATGGCTAGAAATTGGAAGTTGGCATCAGGTGTATGTTACCCGGAACATGAAATGCCGTGACATCACAGTCTTACTCCTCTTCCAAAGTGCTCTGTGATGACTGTAGCCTTAACAGGCGGGCTGACGACCCATCCACCCACTTTGTTTTGTTTGGGTTTAAAGGATTTGTCTCAATTTTCCCATGTAAAAATAAAGAAATAGTAATTCCTAAATATGCCGTTTTAAAAACCAGATTCTAAAATTATGTAAAAAGCATACGTCTTAGTTAGGGTTTCTATTGTTGTGAAGAGACACTCTGACCATAGTAACTCTTTCTTTTTTAAAAACTCTTCTTTTCCTTCATCCTCTCCCCTCTTCTCTCTCCTCCTTTTCTTCCTTCCCTTCCTCCTTCTCCTCCCTTTTGGTTTTTTGAGACAGGGTTTCTCTGTGTAGTCGTGGTTGTCCTGGAACTCACTCTGAGAATCACGGTGGTCTTGAAATCATAGAGATTCTCCTGTCTCTGCCTCCCAAGTGCTGAGATTAAAGGCATGCACTACTGCTGTCACCGCCTACAACTCTTGTAAAGAAACATTTAATTGGGGCCGGCTTACGCTTCAGAGGTTTTAGTCTATTATCGTCATGTTGGTGTGCAGACAGACATGGTGCTGGAGAGGGAGCTGAGAGTTCTACATCTGGATCCACAGACAGCAGGAAGATAGTGAGAGACTGGGCCTGGATGGAGTGTCTTGAAACCTAAAGCCTGCCTCCGATGACACATTTCCTCCAACAAGGCCATATCTCCTAATAGTTCCATCCCTTTGGGCCTATGAGGACCATTGTCATTGAAACCACTACAGAATGCTTTAAAAAAGCATAATGAGGGGCTGGAGAGATGGCTCAGAGGTTAAGAGCACTGATTGTTCTTCCAGAGGTCCTGAGTTCAATTCCCAGCAACCACATGGTGGCTCACAACCATCTATGATGACATCTGATACCCTCTTCTGTATACTGTATACATAATAAATAAATCTTTAAAAAAAAAAAAAAGCATAATGAGGGGGGCTGGAGAGATGACTCAGCAGTTAAAAGCACTGGCTGTTCTTCCTCAGGTCCTGAGTTCTATTCCCAGCAGCTAGCATGGTGGCTCACAACCATCTATAATGAGATCTGGTGCCCTCTTCTGGCCTGCAGGCACACATGCAGATAGAACAGTGCATGCATAGTAAATACATAAATAAGTCTTTAAGCGAAGAAAACATAATGAGGTTGGAGAGCAGGCTTAGCACTTAAGAGTGCTTTAAAGAACCTGAGTTTAATTCCCAGCACTCATGTTAACTGGCTCACGCCTGCCTAGCTCTAGGCCGAATTTAATGCCTCAGGCCTCTGCACACACTGCATATGCTGCTCTCATATATTCACGTGCACATAATCAAAAATAAATCTTTTCTAAGTGAAATGAACCTCTAGTGAGCACTCCCTGCACTTTTGCTTTTAAGACAGTTGCATAAATTTAAGATTAGGCATTGAAGGGACACATTTGCCCTTCTAATTATTACTGTCAAAATTAAAAAAACATTTTGATGAGAAGTCCCTGATTTGGAGTCTGTTGGGGGCAGTAGTAAGTTAACAGGAAATCATGTCCTTTTGAAAGTGTCTTTGCTCTCTGTTTTTTGGCCTAAGATTGCTTGTTTGAAGTGTTTTTTTTAAATACACCAAACCAGTTTCCTTGTCCAGGATCCTTTGTCTCATGCTTACTTAAATAAATGTTTGTCCATTAGTAGTTCAGCATGGTATTAAGCCTAAAGAGACCTGCTACAGAATTTCTATTTGGGGACATTTTCTTTCATGTTTTTCTCATATTAATTGCTTAGTTACTATGTAGATTTATGATGAATAACTCTCACTGCAAGTCAGCATCTAGTTTCCAGTAATTGTTATGGAATTTAGAGCTGTGATATTGGACACAGGCAGGCTCAAAAGAGATGGGAGAGAAGGGGACGTGTGCTTCAGCTAATCACGTCAAGATGCCTACCTAGAGAATGCTGTCAGCACCCCAGAGATTGCCTTTAGCTTAGTCCTGATACTGAGGCATCTATTTGCATGTGTTTAAGTCTCAAAATATTGCTTTAAATCACTTTGTGTTCATTTGACTTATTTGTGTCAAGTTTTAAAAATAATTTTTTCTAACCAATTTAACCCATCACAGTAATGTGCAATTGTCACATTTTATTATGCTGATTTGCCTTTTGTGGTATTTAAAGAGCACTGAATAAATTAGTAGTTATTAACTATCCAGTATTGCCACTCTGATCAGACTGAAGAGTGCAGTGGGTGTGAATATGTGGGTGTGAAGACAGCTTATTCCTATCATACAGAATTAAGAGGCATTGTCACCTTCTCTTCACCTTGGGTAAACCCTCTCTGTGTGTCACAGCTCTGGATTTTATTGTGCTTTTCTGTTGATGACTTAAAGCCCAAACAGTCTATACTTTGAAGTGGTCTGTTTACCAGCTCAAGACATGCATACCTGTGGTTATGTTAGAATAACAGAAAAGTGCTGCTGCCTCTCTCTAATCCATATTCCTTCTCAGAATTTGCTGAAAATGTTAGCACAGAAAGCCATTTCATTACTGTAGGATTTTCTTTCATCAAGAGGAGCTATAGCTAGCTAGTATCTAAAAATAATTTTGTATTGCATTTAGTTCTGTGGAATCAAGATGCTGTTTTCTAGACATCAAGTTGGGGTCTAATTTTTTAAATATTTATTAAGACTTTAATCAAGCTAGGTGTGGTGGCATACACCTGTAATCCTAGCACTTAAGAGGTAGAAGCAGGAGAATCAGCAGTCTTGGGTCAGCTTTGTCTGTACAAAGTGAGCCCCTGTCTCTTAAAGAGAGAGACTGAGACTTTGGAAACGAGGTTTCTGTGAAGTCTTGTTAACAGATTTAATGTTGTTCCACTCATTGTAAATGACTGGAATGTCTGTGCGTGTTTCTAGCTTCTTCCTCTCCTCCTCTGTTGGTCTATCCTGACCCTTCACAGTGTAATGAGGTAAAACCGACCACCCAGGGTTTCTGTTTTCTCAGCCATGTTCCGCATAACCTTTAACATTTGCTTAAGCACTCTGACTTCTGCAGATCTGCTTAGGAGTGAGGTTCTCCTGTGACTTGTGGAGTCCATGCGGGTGAGTGCAGTGCAAAGGCAAAATTTTCTATTAGCCAATAGTTAAAATTTTGCATCAGGCATGGGCTTTGAGGCTGTTTGCTTTTACAGTCACCTATTTGGGGATAATCTAATAACAGTACCGTTTAGAAAAATCATAAGAACTACATTTGGGGAGGCAGAGCCATGAGCTCAGAGCCATGCCAAGATCCAAACAGGTTGAAACCAAAACTGAAGGATTATTGTTACTGATAGGCTTCACCGCCTTCATTGGAAAAGAAAGGCCCTGCTGTGTGTTCTTATTCTGAAAACAATTTTAAAATAACAGTATAATGAAACGTTTGCCCAAATCAGCTTTTTACCCAGATATAAGCTTTATACACAGAGACAACAGTGACCCTTGAACATAACAGTCTCATGGGGACTCTAGTGAGCACCAGGCTTATTTCCAGCATACAAACTTTAAACATATGAGGAAGGCATGACCAAGAGAGACACAATAATGAAAAGTTCATTGTGCGGTAAAGATGGAAGGTCTTTAAATCATCTCCTTCCAGGCACATGTGACCCTGTTGTTAGTTTATCCCCATCTGCAGGGTTTGTGACTCTGATGTCCCTTTGAAAGCTTCTGGTGACCTGAGTTTTAATGTGGTGGGTGCTATTGTTTACCAGCTTTTGGGGGTGGGGACTGGGGATGTTTTTCTTTTCTGTAATTTTTGTTCTTTCTCCATTTGTTTCCTTTTTTGGCTGAAGAATGGGCTACTGCTGCTTGCCTTGTCAACTTTATGTGCTGTTTACACATGGCTTTTTACCAAAGGAGCTGTTGCCACTTCTGATTTATCTTTTACTGCAAGTGCCCATTTAAAAGTGATTTTGAAAGTGAATGTTGTTTTGTTAATCACCAGGTTAATGTTTCTGCTGGTTATTATACAATCAAGGCAAACACTGATATTTATAGTTTATCAAAATAGGAAAAATATTATAAATACTTATCATATTAATATATAGTGACATTTGTATTTTTTAAGCCTTTTCCTGAGGCATTTAAAGCCATTTCTGGAGATGTGAAACATTGCTGTGTTTTTGTTAAAAGAGAAAAATGTAGAAAGATCACTCACAGCTGATAGTATCAGGATTGGAGTCTACATTTTTTTAGCTTGCATGTTGCAGCCCATCTGGGAATATTACATTGTTGCTAATATATGTGACTGTAATATTTATTGTTTGCTTTAGTTAAGGACCAGGAACTGAACTCTTCTGCTCAATGTCTTCCTACTGTGCTTAGCAAGATAACCTCAATTCCCACTGGTTCTGGGGCCTTTGCTGTGCAGTGCATTTCTTACTGGGTTTGCAAATCAAGGGTAATGTGCTCTTGGGGATGTTGTGTCCATGTGACCCTTCTGCCCCCGGTCCTACTGTCATCACTGCCCCTTATCAAAGCTTGTCTTTTTAGGACTGGGGGGGAGAAGGCTCCGTGGGTGAAATGCTTGCTGTGCAAGCATAGGACTTGAGTTTGGAGTAAGTAGAAAAAGGAAGTTTCTTTTTTCTTTTTTTGATTTATTTATTTATTATGCATACAGTTTTACAGAAGAGGGCGCCAGACCTCATCATAGATGGTTGTGAGCCACCATGTGGTTTTGCTGGGAATTGAACTCAGGACCTCTGGTAGAACAGTCAGTGCTCTTAACCTCTGAGCCATCTCTCCAGCCCCCGAAAAAGGAAGTTTCTACAACAGCTAGATCTAGGTGCAGTGAGAGACCTTACCTCAAAAGATAAGATGAAGGGGGCTGGAGAGATGGCTCAGCGGTTAAGAGCACCGGCTGCTCTTCCAGAGGACCCGGGTTCGATTCCCAGCACCCACATGGCAGCTAACAACTGCCTGTAGTTCCAGTTCCAGGCAAACACCAAGGCAAATAAATAAATAAAGTTTTAAAAAAAAAAAAAAAAAAAAAAGATAAGATGAAGAGCCATTGAGCAAGACCCTTAAAGTCAGCATTTGGACTCCATGTCCCCACACAGGTCACATGTACCTATATGCACAAAATTTCAAATTAGGATACAACTTTTTTTTAAAAAGACTAATAAATCTTCTTTCTTCTTAACATACAAAAACACTGATGAGTTTAGTGTGTCAACAACTTTCCTTTAGACATTTTATGTTTCAGCAAGCCAAAAATCTTGGCAGATAATGTTACAAAGTTGACTGTATGGTTAAGTAGGTACTTAAGGCTGAGTGGTGGTAAGGCATGCCTTTAATCCCAGCACTGGAAGGCAGAGGCAGGTAGATCTATGTAACTTCAAGGCCAGCCTGTTCTGCAGAGCTAGTTCCAGACATCCAGGGCTACATAAAGAAACCCTATTTCATAAAACAAACAAAATAACAACAACAAAAAAGTAGGTACTTAAAAAGCCAGCCTTAAGTCTTATGTATTTATTTATTTATTTATTTGCAAACTACAAAATGAAAATCTTTGGTTCTTTTTTAATAACCATGGTGGGCTTGGTTACAATGTGATAAATCCAAGGCACTCTTGGGGGGTATTAACTTTAGAAAGCAAACGTTCAGGTAATTACAATATAGAAAGATATGCTTTGAGACCTAGAAACAGTAATGAGCTAATTATACTTTGAAGTGACAGTAGATTTTTTGACTGATCAGTATTAGTCTTTTTAATATTGGGCACTTACATGAGAAGTAGTCTTAAAATAGCCCAGTGAGCTGGGGAAGTGTCTCAATGGGTAATATGCCTGCCTGTAAGGACCTAGGTTTGAATCCTCAAGTAATTTACCCACATAGATAACTAGACTTGGTGGGAACATCAGCACCCCAGTACTCCTACAAGGTGGAAGGAGACAGGAGACTCCAGTCTGGCATACAGAGCCCCAGAACTAAAAAAGACCCTCTCTCAAATAACACCAGAGGTCATCCTCTGATCCCCCCTTCTCCCCAACACACCCTGTGGAATGGATTCACACAGGCATGTACACACATACACTCAAAATAGCCTGTCAAATGTTTGTTCAGGAATAATTTTAAAATATAAGCATAGTGTGCCTATTTCAATTTCTATCAGAGATTTTTCAAGATTCCAACTGGTAATGTTCTCTAAAATATACCAAGAATAAAGCTGGGGGTGTTGCTGATGTAGAGCATTTCCCCATCATGTGCAAACACTTAGGTTTGATAACCATCACCATACGTGTGCATACACACACACACACACACACACACACACACATACATGCATACATATACAGCTGAAGACCCAGTTGAGAACTTGTGACAGAAGGTGAAATGATGAGCCTTCTTCATTAAATCTCAAAATGTTGCCACGCTTCTTCATGTTCCAGCACTTTAGATGCTCTGGAAGAACCTGCTTCCATGTAAGGACCAGATGTCTGTACGGTTCTATTTCATTCCTCCCGTCCTCCCTCTTCCCTCCTCCCTCCCTCCCTCCTCCCTCCCTCCCTCTGTCCCCCGGCCTCTGTGTCCATATATATCATAGCTTTGGGCTTTTACTGTCCTTTACTTCCAGTCCTGTGGATCAAACCCTGGGTTTTGGTGCATACTAGGCAAGTGCTCTGCCATCGGTCTATTCCCTCAGCCATTGATGTGACTTTGACAGGCGAATCATAGTTTCTGTTACATGTCTCCACTGTTCCAGACAGACTTCTAATGTGAAATTCACTAAGAAATCAAATCAAGGTACAGTCACATTGGTAATTTACATTTCTAAGAATAGCCATACTATCTCTATATTACAATAAACATTAAACAAAATCTAAGATGTAACAAATTTTAGCAGATTTTAGCAGTTTCTTTTCTGTAGTAACTACTCCATCATTGTTGTTTTTTAAATTATTATTATTATTGTGTGGTTGGGTGTGGTCATGCACACCCACATAGGACAGACAGCACTATGAGTTTGCTCTCCTACCCATACATGGGTTCTGAAGTTCTCTGGACCTCCTTCATTCCTACCCCTTGTTTTGAAAAAGTGTCACTATGTCAGCTGGTGTCAAACTAATTATCGCCCAGGCTGGTCTTGATCCTCCTCTCTCGGGTTAGCAAGGGCTAGGATTACAGGGATGAGCCCCACATGATCAAGAGGAGATTAGTCTTTGAAGTGGGCATCCTTTGCCTCCTTCCCTCATTTTGGCAGCTGGTGGCAGCCCAAGGTAGAGGCACAAAGGGCGTCTCTGACGTCATCTGACAGGTCCCCAAGTGCTGCTCTGGTTGTCAATTGTTTCTCTTCTGCCCACCCAGAGTTTTACTATATAGAAAGAAAGTGAGATGATGCATTTCTTCCCTTCATCTGGGACAGGGGCTGGATTTCTGTCACAGCCCAGCAACTCAAGGGCAACACTGATCTTCACCAAGTAGGGAACAAGTGACAAAATAAACATGGACAAAATTACAACCTTGATTCCTCAGGAAGGCCTGCTTAAGTAGCAAAGTCTTAGGTTTTTCAAAACGTGTTGTTAAGTTGTTTTTTGTTTTTTCGTTTGTTTTGTTTTTCTGAGACAAGGTTTCTCAGTCCTGGGTGACTATCCTGGAACTTGCTGTGTAGACCAGGCTGGCTTCAAAGTCACAGAGATCCACTTGCCTTTGCTCCTGAGTGCTGGTCTTAAAGGTGTGTGCCATCACCACCCAGCTCAAAATGTAGTTTTTTTTTGTGTGTGTGTATGTGCGATCTCCTTTGTTAGACTCTTAAGCACAACCATGGTTGTTAATGGCAGCAGCAGATACCTAACACTTACAGCAGGCTCTCAGTTCTACATGAGACCTACAAATCAAAGACAGGATGATTCATAACTTATCAAGGTGTACCTACATGCATGTGCATGCACACAAACACACAATATTTGAAGATTTGGAGATACAATCCTATTGAACAGGTAAAAAGCCTTTAGGGGGAAAAATCTGTTTTCTTCCACAACTATATTAAATTTTCTTACTTGGCATGCATTGTGACTGGGAAGTGGGGTTGCATCTTTGATAGGATCGCATGTATCCCAGGACCTCATACTCAATATATGACCAGGTATGGCCTTGAATGCCTAATCTGTGTCTGCTTCAGGAGCTATTAGCTTTTTAAATGAGATTAAACCTTCAAATGATGTTTCATTTCAACTAAGTATTGGCTTATGGGCTTCCTTTTTATATAAAGATGTAGAGGTAGGGGGGCTAGAGAGATGGCTCAGCGGTTAAGAGCACTGTCTGCTCTTCCAGAGGACCCGGGTTTGATTCCCAGCACCCTCATGGCAGCTAACAACTGTCTGTAGTTCCAGTTCCAGGCAAACACCAAGGCAAATAAATAAATAAAGTTTAAAAAAAAAAAAAAGATGTAGAGGTAGACAGATGGATGGATGAATGAATGGATTTTTTTTCTTGAGACAAAGTCTCGTTATGTAGTCCTGGGTGGCCTTGGATTACTGAGACTTGCCAGTCTGTACCAAGTGCTGGGATTAGGGGTGTGTACCTGGTTCTTATCATGTGCCTGTCACAGTACCTTGTATAAGTATCTGGTCTATTATTGTAGCCTGTTTCTTCCTGAGTCTCCCAATTGTCTAGATAAGCAACAGCTAAACCAGCATATACCTCAGAGTCACATAAAGCCTCAATTTTGCCTTTTACTGTGGATGGTTCAGACACAGCCATATGTCAAATCATATTTCTGGCAAGATCCCTTCATAGTTTCTAGGCTAATTTGGTTTCACGCAGTTGTACAGTGTTATATAATATAGTGGCCTGTGCTGATGGTCATGGCCAAAGGCAATAGCACTGTCAGCTAAGATTCTTCACTGGCATTAGATGCCAGATTATGGGTTTCTCTTGTCATGAGACTTTATATCCCTTGGCCAGTCTTATCGTCTGTCTTCTCAAATTTCTTATGTTTAAAAATGTCACGTCAGCCGCTAAAACAAATCCTTCTATGGGTTCTTTGGACTGCTGTGATGGTCATTCTTTTGAGTATAGTCAGACATACGAGTTGGTTCTACTCAGAATGCCACTTAGTGCTGTGGGAAGAAGAGGGCTTCAGAACCAGGCCAGAGCTGAAGCTAAACCCTAGCTCTGACTTGTTCTCTCCATTTCTTCATTTATAAAATAAGGACAGTTGATACCTTAGAGTGATACGGTAAAGAATCAAACAAATGAGGGAGTAGAGAGGTGGCCTAGTTGGTAACGGACTTCCTGTGCAAGCATGAAGAGCAGAGTTTGATCCCCAGAAACCAAGTAAGAATTCTAGGTGTGGTGGTAGTGCTTAAAATCCCAGCCCCAGAATGGTGGAGACAGGCGGGAACCCTGGGCTCAGTGACCAGCCAGCCTACTCTAACCAGCAGGACCACACCCGTGAAAGACCTTCCGTTGTCTCTTAAAAACCAGGTTGAGCTTAAATGAAGCTAGTAGATGTGTAAATGTGAAAACAGACAATTAAATAGGGCAAGTGTTACTGAAAGAAAATGGCTTGGGCTAGAGAGTTGGATCCAGGAAGAAAGCTTGCTGTCAAGCCTGACCACCAGAGATCTATCCCTGGGACCCAAACAGTGGAAGGAGAGAATTGGCTCCCACATGTTATCCTCTGACCTCCATGTGTACATATGTGACCTCCAGATACACATCTACACACTTGTACCCAAACACATAAATAGACACTATGTAAAATAAATGTAGTGTTAAAAAATGGTAGTGAGCATAGAGAAAGTGTGGGAGCTGACTCGGTTATGACCTGGCATACTTGACAGTGCTATTCATTATCAGCATATGAACTGATAGGAAGGAAGAAAGGAGAGAGGGCCAGGCAGCAACAGAGGAAGTTTGATTCGGGGCATGTTACAGTCCTCACACCCAGGGGGATGACTAGTAAATGCTTTTTTGTATTGCCCCGGAGGTCAGCCAGTGGCACCAACCAGAAAGGTTGGCTTGGCCTTAGAGTGCAGCACATGGCCGACCAACCCACTGCTGCCTGTCTTCTATTTATGAGAGCTAATGCATTCGAGGTACCCTGCGTATTTATTGTTGACATTACTTTAACTAGAGCTTGAACCTTTGATCTCTTCTCTATTTGCTTTAGGGGGGAAATCAATCTAATTTTACTCAGCAGTACACAACTTAGAGTCAAGGGGCCAACCTAGAGATGGCTTGACCACTAAGAGCACTTGCTGCTCAGTGACCTGAGTTTAACCCTCAGGACCTGCAGAGTGGAAAGAAAGAGCCATCACCCCTGCCCAGAAGCATATAAAACAAACAAAAAGTCAAAAAGAGGTGCTAGCCTAAGCAGTGTTTAATTAACAAATAACTTCTTGATGACAGATCATCACCTATCATTTCTACAAACTGACATAAATTGGCCTGCCCGGGGAGGCATCTCATGCCCATAATCCCAGCAATTGGGAGAATTAATCACTAATTCTAGCCAGGAATACACAGTGATGATATGGTATAAAAACAAACAACAAAGTTGACCATTGTTCAGTTGTCATAATCAGCCAGCCTTCCAGTTATAGAGAAAATATGCAGAGACATTTTTATACCCTCCTGCATGTGAATGGGATTGGTTCTTCCCAGAGCTGGAGTGGGTGAACCGCTCAAAAAAGCTCATTTGTGAGCTACTTTTGGTCAACTCTTTTTTTTTTCTTTCTTTTTTTTTTTTTTTTTTTTAAACTTTATTATTTATTTGCCTTGGTGTTTGCCTGGAACTGGAACTACAGACAGTTGTTAGCTGCCATGTGGGTGCTGGGAATTGAACCCGGGTCCTCTGGAAGAGCAGAGGGTGCTCTTAACCGCTGAGCCATCTCTCCAGCCCCTGGTCAACTCTTTAAGGAGGAAAAAAAACAACAACAACAACCTCAAAACCTTGTGAAATAAGGATGTTAGAAAGTATGCTCATAGCAACAACAAATCTGTTCTTTGTCCTCTAGACTTCCCACATTGTGGCTGCTCTGCTGATTGGTTGAATCGTGTGAAGTGGGTGGATTCCTTAGAATTACAAAGTGTTTTCATAGATATTATTGTATTTGATCCTAAAACCTAAACAAGCTAAATGTTGGTCTCATTTTAAATATGAGGAAATTCATATGCTATTAGCCAAAATATTTTGTGTCTCATCCACACACAGAACCTCTCAATTCTCTTACATGCCCTATGTAGTATTTACAGTCAAATGATGAACCATGTTCCCATGTGATTCAGTATGTGCCCGTCTCAGATGCTCTTCTGTTGTCTGTTTGAAGATGGCTCAGGAATGAAGTGGATCCAGAGTTGAGGGCCTTGAGAGGACACAGCATGGGCTGGTTTACAGGAGAAGAGTATAGTGATTTTTAAATATAATTAGATAGGCAGATGGTGCATAGGTAGGTAGATGGTTGATTGATTGACACTGAAATGTGTCAACTGGTTTTGTCCTGAAACGCCTTCTTTTTTAAAAAAAACAAAACAAAACAAAAAAAACTTTTATTTATGTGAGCATTGACTGTTCTTCCGGAGGACCAGAGTTCGATTCCCAGCATCTACGTGACAGCTAACAACTGTCTGTAATTCCAAGATCTGACACCCTTGCGCAGTTATACATGGCAAAACAGCAATTCACATAAAATAAAAACAATATTTTTTTTTTTTTAAAAAAGATCTCCCTCTGCTGCTAAGTTCCTACATAGTATGTGATGTGGAAAAATTGTCTTTCTGAGATTTGAGGCCAGAATCTGCAGCAGCACTGAAGAAAGAAAGTCAAGCTAGAAAGGAAAACAAATGTATAGTAAATTTTAAATTCATATTAGTTTCTATATGTCAATGCTTAGCATTTTATGATGAACTGCTTCAGAGCTACAAATTTAAAAAACAATGTAGCAAAAGCGGACACATATATGTACACATATCCAGCCATTGTTCCAATGAGAGACATGTAGCCACGAGGGACCTCTGTTCCTGGACTTTTCTCACTCTGTGGTTGGGGTGATATGTCGTTCATTTGTGAAGAAGCATGTGATGTGACCTGCTGGCCATCTCCCTTCCCTTGCTATGAGGACTGGGACTAAAGCCATCTATGCCATGTGGACTCAACTCCTTTCTCCCTGCTGACAAATGTCTGAATTTTAGCTTCCTCATAGGGGCCAGTAATACAGTTTGGAGATATGAGAACTTCCAGCTTACATTGTCTTTTGCATAGTTGA
>PVIH01001403.1:191482-238021 GCA_004025045.1 Sigmodon hispidus
CCCCCCCCCCCCCCCCCCCCCGCTTTGGAGCTAAGAGTCTTGGTGATAATAGCATTAATATGTTTGAGACTTCTTAAAAGCCATTGCTGATTCTCAGAGTTTCTCTCTTAGTCCCCACTTATTTATAATCTTGCTTTTGTGTGTGTTCATTCATTTGTAGAGTGTAAATGGCATTCGCACAGAGGAGGTGGCTATCGTGACAAAGGGGCCACCCACCTACCCTGCCTCTGACTGGGAGAGCCCCAAGCTCTCAGTAGTTCCTAGTCAGAGCCTGATGACCACCCCACCGGAGTCTCCACAGAGCTTTGGTTCTGGCTCCTTCTCCAAAAACAGCAAGGAGGCATCTGGCTATCTTGATGCTAACGAGATACCAACAGGCTCAAGTGGGGAATTTTTAGGAGTGGAGGAACAGGCCAGTACCTTAAGTTTCTCGGTAACTCCAGCTTCCTGCCAGCTGCTACATGATGGAGAAAAGGCAGACGGTAGTCAGGAGTCAGTTGCACCAGCAGAGACCCTTGAGACCCAGAGCGGATCCTTTCTTGAATCTCGTGTGGGTAACCAGTTCCCCACCCTCATTCGAAGTTTCCAGGTAGTAACTGATTTGACATTGCAGGTCTACTGACACTCTGGGAGAGGGCCAGAATCTGTTCTGTGGAGGAGGTGGTAGTGGTGGTTAAGGGCATGGCCTCTGCTGTTTACAGTGTCATGGTTAAATGCAAAGCCTTTAATGCTGTAAAGAAACTCAGTATGAGAACTAACTCAGACTAGATAATATTTTCTCTTCTGATGACTTAAAACTCTTAGGAGAAAACTCCAGCTGTTCACCTTTATGGAGCTGGTATAAGAATATTCCTCTGTCTCAAGGATGAGCTATGGCAAGTGATGAATTACAGAGACTCCTGTGGGGAGGAGCCTTGAGCACTGAGACCATGCTCAGAAATTTCCCAGTGCTCCTCACTAACATTTGATCTTTAAATGAAAATTTATACTGATATACTGTGCAGCCCACCACTTCCACTGCCCCTCATAGGGGACTTCATGATCATAGGCACTAACTTCTGTACTAAGGTGAATGGCCACTTAGCCTTATCACAATCAAATGGTAGTTTTAGGGTGATTGATATCCTGGGAAAGGTGAATAGATAAGCAAGAAAGCCTGTTCCATTCCACTAATGTTCATTCTTTTGGAATTCTGAAATTAATCACCAGGTGGTGGGAGAACTCATTTTTTTTTTCCTTTCTGGTTTCCCAAATACTATTTCTTCTCAGTAAATCCAAAGTGAATGTCTGACATTGATTTGAGAGAAGTTAATGAATTCCAAGGAAATGTGTTCCAGGGCCTCTGCTGCTACATGTACATTTGTACTTAGCGGAGAAATGTGCCTGGTTTTTTTAAATTATAATGTATAGTCACAAGGGCAAATGAAAGTGATTTCTATTTGGCAAATAATTTTATATTCAAATTCTGAAGGTCGGTCTAAAGTGTTTTATATCACCGGTCATAAACTGTCTGGTATTATAATTTTCCATTAAGCTTATGAAAGTAATTATAGTAATGCCGCTTTTAATACCCTTCTCAAGATGTGACACCTTGTCAGGGCATCTTGGGAATCATGTCTTTGGAGAGTGACTCCAACCTTTGCTTGATTCAAGCTAATGCTTTGATCAGATCAGTGTCAGAGGTTCAGGTCCCCACAGCCCTGCAGGGAGGCTTGGCCAACTCTCTTTCTTTGATGTCCACAGCCTCCTCTGGTAAAGACTCAGACTGTCACCATCTCAGATGCTGCCAATGCTGTGAAGAGTGAAATCCCCACCAAAGATGTCCCTATTGTCCACACTGAGACCAAGACCATCACCTATGAGGCTGCCCAGGTAAGACACCGATGCTCCAGAACAAAGTCTGAGCGGGAGACAGTAAATGTTTTTTTTTTCCTTTGGGTTCTAGTCATTTACTGTGAGTAATGTCAGGCTTTTTGGTATAGTCCTTTGAAGATCTCTGACTTTTGGATGTCCCAATGAGTAGGACTGAAGGCTGGGAATCTGGGCAGCTCGGTTGATAAGTGTACTCACCATGCATGAAGACCAGGGTGCAATCCCTGAGCCAGATAAAACTGGGTCTGGTTTGGGCTGGGAAGATAGTTCATTTGGTAAAGTCAGGTCCTGCCTCGGAAGAGTCTTCAGATGGAAGCTTAAGGGCCCACTAGTCTAACCTATGTGTCAATAAAAGACCCTGTCTCAAATCAAAGATGAAAAGCACCTGAGGACTGAGACCTCCACACGCACAACCACACCTGTATGTGTGCATATACCCATATAAAAGTTTAAAGTTAAAACTGGGTGTGACTGGTGCACATCTGTGATGCCAGCACTTTGGATGTGGGAACAGAGGGATCGGGAATTCAGGGTCATTTGAAGTTATATAGTTTGAGGCCAGCCTGGGCAACATGAGACTCTTCTCAAAATAATTTATCTTAAAAAGAAAATAAATGGGGCTGGAGAGATGGCTCAGTGGTTAAGAGCACTGGCTGTTTTTCCGGAGGGTTCAATTCCCAGCATACACGTGGCGGCTAACAACTGTCTGTAATTCCAAAATCTGACAACCTTACACAGTTATACATGCAGGCAAAACACCAATTCACATAAAATAAAAATAAATATTTAAAAAAGAAAATAAATGTAAAATGTCAGGGCTGAGGTTAGAATGTCAATGTTCAGTAGAAGAACATTGTACCTGACATGTGTGCAACCCCAGTTCATCACCCAATACCAAAGAGCAAATGAAATTACCATAGGTCTGATGACATATATCCACTCGCCCCAGTCATCTGGGAAAGTTATTGTAGTATGATGAAGAAAGAACATGGACTTTGAGTCAGGTAAGCCTGAGCACCAGCTCTGCTCCTGTCTCCTGTCTTGGGCAAGTCATGAAGCCTTGACCAGCCCTGCCCATGATGGTAATATCTATGTCATGGTATTATTGTGAGCGTTCAAAATTGTTTTAAATCTTTCACTTCTTAATTATAATGAAACCTCATCATTTTTGGTAATATGATTGTGTTGGAGTTGCGTTCTGTTGAATTCTCTTTCTTTAATTAGTCACGGAAAGCAAAAAGTTAATCCTCTATAAGATGAGATCTTCATTCACTTCTTCAACTTGTTTATTAAGCTTTTATGTATTAAGTCAAAGTGATGGAAGAGTAGACAGTCCCTGCCCTCTAAAGGGAACAGAATCCCTGCCTCTATAGTAGGGAGAGAAAGGTTGGGAATAAACACAGCCAGTAGCCAGACACAGTGACCCACAGGTAGAATCCCCACACTTGAGGTGGAGACAGGATAATTGAGCCCCCATTCCCAGCCTATCTTGAAAGACCCTGACTACAAAAATGAACAGCCAAAATGAAAAAGGAGGGGGAAACCCACATAATCAAACATCAGACACTAGAAAGTTCTATACAGAAATTCAGATGAGGTAAACAGATAATTCAAGGAGCTGGGGGTGTAGCTCAGTGGTAGAGTACAGAGGGGCAGCTATGTAAGCACTGGCTGGATACTGAAGATCTCAGTTGGTTTTCCTGTCACCATGAGCTGGAAGATGCTTCACCCTTAAAAAGCTTGGAGGGTAAAGTGTGAGCTTGGCGGTTAGACACTACATTGTATACCCTCAAAGGGGTAGCTATTTATGGATAACTCACACAAATCTCCAGCCTGTCCATTCTGTGACTCTGCCCTAGGGATAGGATGACCTGCTGCTGCAAAATCTGGAGGAAGTTTAGGTGAGATGGTGTCTGCTAAGTTCTGGCATCTCCACAGATGGTGGTGAGCCAGGGGCTGTGTACCACCCTCCACTCTGTTTGTGGAATAGAGTGTGGAATTTAATTTGGTGAGTGACAAGTTGCTTCAAGTTTTTCAATGGTAGATGATAAAGTAGCATAATTAAAGCAATGGCCTTTAAAGATGATCTCTAAAGCTGCGTGTTGACTGTGTTAAAGTCAGGACAGGCCTGAAGACAAGATAATGACCAGGGCAGATCTGGGAAGATGATTATAAGAACAGACATAAGTGTAGCCTTCAGAAATGAAAAGAGAAAGGTCTGTCAGTCAAGAAAGACAGAAAAAAGCTATCAAGTCAGCCTTGGCAGGGGAGAGGGCTGAGGGGAGGAAAACTGCTTCGTGGTGCTGCATATGAGTCTTTTATTTAAAGGACAATTTTGTCATTACCATGGAAACAACCTAAATGACCTTCAGTGGGGGAGTTGGTGAAATAAATTATGGAGCATCCTGTTGAGGTACTTCTGTGTGGCTCTTGGTTAGGACCAATTTACATGATAACTGTGTGAATCAACACTATAGCCACATGTGGGGTTCATACCTTTTGTTTGTGGGTGGAAAGGGGAGCGTGTATGTAGCCATATATGTGAGAGCTATATGTGTTATGGCCTTGGGTAGCAATATCTTCTCTCTTGATGGGTACTTAAAAGTCAGGGGCATAGTTGGAAAAGTGTTTTTTATACAAGTATAAAGACCAAGTTGAGGGGCTGGAGAGATGGCTCAGAGGTTAAGAGCACTGACTGTTCTTCCAGAGGTCTTGAGTTCAATTCCGAGCAACCACATGGTGGCTCATAACCATCTATGATAACATCTGGTACCCTCTTCTGTATACTGTAGACAAATAAATAAATATTTTTTAAAAAAGACCAAGTTGAGATCCCCAGTGCCCAGTGTGTGTGTGTGGGGAGGGGGTGTACAAGAGGATCCCTAGAGCTCATTGACCAGCCAACCTGTATAAATTGATGAATTATAGGTTCAGTGAGAGATCCCATTTCAAAAAAGAATGTAGAAGCCAGGCATGATAGCACATGCCTTTAATCCTGGCACTGGGGAGGCAGAGGCAGAAGGATCTCTGAGTTGAGAGGCTATCCTGTGCTACAAAGAGAGACTCTGTCTCAAAAACAACAAAAAATAAATAAGATAAAAACCAGATATGGTAGCATACACCATTAATCCCAGCACTCAGAGGCTGAGGAAGGTGGATCTATGAGTTTGAAGCCAGCCTGGTCTACATAGTGAGATCCTGTCTTAAAAACAAAGAAATAAGAAAAAAATATGGAAAGAAGGTGGGAAGAGCCCACTGGTGACCTCTGGTCTCTACACACTTACATACACATATGAACACACTTACACACAAACATTTCTATACCACAGACATGCACTCAAAGATGAAAACATGAAGTGTAACTAGATATGTCACTCACCTCCAGTGTCAGCACTTGACAGACTGATGCAGGAAGACCATGAATTCAAGGCCAAGTTCAGCCTCGAGTAACAACGAAAGTAAAGGAAGTGTGGATCCGAGAATGAGATTGGAACTGAAAGCCAGAGTGGTGTCAGATGCCTTTGATCTCAGCACTCCAAAGGCAGAGGCCGGGGGATGTCTGAGAGTTTGAGGCCAGCCTGGCTTTTATAGTGAGTTCCAGGACATCCAGGGATACTTAGACCCTGTGTCAATAAACAAACAAACAAACAAACAAACGAGACTGCTCAGAAATGGGAGGGAGGCTGACAACACACCATTTAAACTTCATGTTGAGGTTTTAAAACTTTGTAGCATATTAAACATTTAGTGGAGCCAAACCTGGCCTTCCTGGTGTGAAAATTTATAGCCCTTTGTTTGGTTGGGTTTTTGTTTTGTTTTGTTTCTGAGATGGCATCTCATGCTATCCTTCTGCCTCTGCCTCTGCCTCTCAAGTGCCCTTTGCAGTTAGTTTACAAAGTTCCTCTACTTCCGTAATTTCTTTTGATCTTCACAATGCTGTGTTTAGGCAGCATGCACATCACAGTGCCATCTTCTATAAATGAAAACTGATGTGAGTGGTGGTACGTGCCTACAATCCAAGCCTGTGGCAAGTGGAGGCAGGAGAGTTGAAGGGGGGGTTCAAGGCTAGCCTCAGCCACACAGAGAACTTGAGGCCAGCCTAAACTACCTGAGACCTAGAGAAAGAAATGGGGAAGCAGAGGCAAGAGAATCATGAGTTCAAGTCCAGCCTTGGCTACATGGGTAGATTGAAGCCAGCCTAAACTACTTAGAATCTGGAAAGTGAGTGAAGGTTCCTCAACTGGGTACTGACTGTACCAAAACCCAAATTCTAGTCTTTAAACAAGTTTGTTTCTCATTCTCCATTGTTAGAACACCTATCAGCTACAGAACCTTGGACAAATTAACCTCCCTGGAGCCCAGTTTCCTGACTGCACAGAGAATAGAACAGTGTCTACCTCAGATATTGAGAGATGCTGTGAGGTAACAGTTGCATGGTGTGCTTGACACACAGTAAGAGGGCAAAAAGTATATGTCAGGTCTGAATCCTCCATAGAAAAATGGTCTTTGCAGAAGAAAATATTAGTGGGCTAGCTAACACTGTGCTGGTCTGGAGAGAGTACGGTCACGTTCCCACTGGTGGAGGGGAAACCAGTCTCCACCAGGGATTCTGCCCCTTCCCAGTTCTGCCCTCTCCTAGTACCTCAGAGTTTATTTGCCCGGATGAAATGTAGTCCTGATCATAAATGAAATAAAGCCAGTCACAGTCCATACCTGTTGTCTCAGTTACTCAGGAGCTGAGCCAGGAGAGTTGACAGCACCTTTTTATTCTGGTGAGTTACGTACAGAAGAGAATGGGTGACCTGCTGCATGTTTGGTGCAGTACCCTTTATGAAGACAGTTTCAGTTCTCTGTGCCTATGGAACCAGTGCCCAGTGTTTCCAATCTGCTGGCTAGAAAGCACTCCCTGGCCCTGGGGAGACTCTGTCTTCATCTAGTTTTCTTCTGTCGTGGTCATGGAGGCTGGTGTGGCTCTAACTGCCCACATACCCTGTGGCCCCTGTCACATCAGTTTAGCTTCTTTCTTAATATAATTTATTTTTATTTTATGTGCATTGGTGCTTTGTCTGCATGTGTGAGGGTGTCAGAAGCCCGAGGAACTGGAGTTACAGACAGGTGTGAGCTCCCATGTGAGGCTAAACCTGTGTCCTCTAGAAGAACATCCAAGGCTCTCAACTGTTGAGCCATCTCTCCAGCCCCCTCTTTAGCCTCTTGCTAATGCCATTTTTTTTAGCTAATCATAATAAGCAGCCTTAGTCCTTGTTTGATTCTCCTGTAGATTAATCGTGTAGTCTGACATTAAAAATAATTTTAAAAAAAATATTTATTTATTATGTATACAGTGTACCAGATCTTATTATAGATGGTTGCGAGCCACCATGTGGTTTCTGGGAACTGAACTCAGGACCTCTGGAAGAACAGTCAGTGCTCTGAGCCATCTCTCCAGCCCCCCCCTTTAAATATTTATTTATTATATTAAAAATAATTTAAGCCCCTGTCAACGGGAGAAGCCCTTACAATAATAGTTTGCTGTCAGACACGTCACTAAAGGATGTTGTGCATGTGTCCTGCTTTCTCATGAGCGAACACTTTCTGCTTCATTTGCTCAGTTCCTGGCTCAGTTGTTGGAGGTGGAACTGTCCCTCTCTGGCTAGTGTGCGACTCTTTGGCCTTTAAACAATTTTTTGCCATTTCATTCTGTGATGTAGATCACTCACACCTCAGCCACCAGGAGCCAAAGCCTCTCCTGCCTCTGGTGTGTGTAAAAAGCATGAGATCTCGTGAGAATACAGTGATCCCCTCAGCAGTTTCAAGTCTGAGTTTTCTCAGTGTGAATAGTTTTTTTTTTTTTTAAATAGGATAGCTTTACTAAAGATGATTTAATAGCCCTTTGTAAACTGTGGGGTGTTGCCCCGTGTAGCTTGGCGCCACTCTTGAAGCTGTGCCGCACTCCAGTCGCTGACCTACTGCTGAGGAACTTGTATTCCTCAGCATTTTGGAGGATGGGGGGCACAAGGTCTCACTGTGTAGCCTGGCTATCCTAGAGGTTATAGACCAGGCTGGCCTCACACTCAGCAATCTGCCTGCTTCTGCCTTCCAAATGCTGGCATAAAAGGTGTGTATCACCACGTCTGTCTTCATTGAACTTTTTGTTTTGAGACAGATCTCACTATGTAGCCTACCTGTCCTGAAACTTACTCTGTAAACCAGACTAGTCTCAAACTCACAGAGATCCACCTACTTCTGCCTCCAAGTGCTGGGACCAAAGGTGTGCACCACTACACCTAGCTTCAACTTTTATTTTTAATGTGTATGAGTATTTTGTCCACATGTATGAGTGTGTACCACACATGTGTCTGGTGCTCATGGAGGCCAGAAGAGGGTGTTGGGTCTCCTGGGATTAGAGTTACAAATGGTTGTGAGCTAACATGTAGGTGCTAAGGATGGATAACCCTATCAAACCTAAGTCCTCTGGAAGAGCAGCCAGTGCTCCTCCTAATCACCCTGAGTTATCCCCTCTAGCCCATCCATCCAACTTGGTTAAGAAGGAGCCTGTTCCCAGGAGACTAGTTCTGCTTATTAGCTGACAGGTCACTGTAAGGGAAATGGATGTTTGAAGCAGGATATACAGCTGAAGACCCCCTTGCTCCCTGGGTCTCACCCCAAGGCCTCCTGAGGGGCCTAATGACTTGTGCTTTTTTTCTGCAGACTGAGGACAGCAATGGGGATTTAGACCCTGGAGTCTTGCTGACAGCTCAGACCATCACTTCTGAGACCACAAGCAGTACCACCACCACTCAGATTACCAAGGTAACAACTTCCAGTGGCATGCTGAGCTAACCCTGCACCCTACAGAGAGGGGAAACTGCATCCCAGGTGGAAAGACCTGGGAAAGCCACATACGGTCATTCTCAATTACACATCTGTCCATGTTGATGTGAGTGAAGTCACAAGTCTTGGGATGGAGTAGAGTTCAGTGGGAGAGCACCTCCCTACCCTACCCAGGCTGTGAGTTTCATCCTCAGCATGCATACACACAGACACATGGTTTAAAGGTGGGATTGTTGATAAGGTACAACCATATTGTCTGAGCTAGAAACCAGATCTTTGATCTGATGACTCTTGTCTTATTGCATCCTGAGACCATGGGAACCATAGTTTGGAACTGAAATGCTCAAATCACTGGACTGCTTCATAGGAAACAATGGTGGAAAATGTCAAAAATCAAAATTATCCTCAGAAAATCGGGCAGTCCGTGTTTGCTGTGGCAATACAAGAAGTGCTGTTCCCTCCCGCCTCCCCCCTGCCTCCCTCTCCCACTTTCTCTCCCTCCTTTCCCTCCCCCTCCCTCCTCAATTCTCTCTCTTTGTTGAGATATCTCACTCTGTGCCCCAAACTAGCCTGAAACTCACTATGTAGCGCAGGTTGACCTGTGACTCACAAGTGTTGCCTTAGGCTCTGAAGGCTGGGATTACAGGTATGCATCACCACATCTGACTTGTGATTTGTTATAGGTAAGAAATTTAGAAAAAAGAAAGAAAACATTTTGGCCAGCCCTATCAGGAGACACAGATGACAGCGAGCCAGCTATTTCGTGTGTCTAAATCTTGGCTTTCCTTATTTGTCCCCACTTGAGATTATTTAAGGCTCTTTTGACATTAATAATGTGAAATGCTTTAAAATAGGAGGTCCCAGTTTTGAAGCTGAAAATAATCAAGTAAAAATATAGAACAAAAAGGGACAGCACTCTGCCTTCTGGGTTTCTGTAGTATTTGGGAAGAAGGAAAAAAAAGTGAATAATAAACTGTGTCTTTTTGTTGGGTGTATTAATGGGTCTAGTAAGACCACCCACCAGCCCCACCTCTTAAAGCTTTACGGCTTCCACCTTCCAAGGTGAGGGAGCGGGATGCTCCTGTTGGTAGATCCTACCCATACTGAGACGTGAGAAAAGCTATTCTGAGAAGTACCAGCATCATGGTGCTCAGCCTCTGCTACATTCTCACAATAAACACAAACAAACAAACAAACAAAACATTTCGCAAGGAGCTTTTAGAACCGTCTGGGCTGCCTTACTTTTCTTTCCTGCTGTGTATGGCTTTCATTTAGCTTCTTCCTTTGATTACAGACTGTAAAAGGTGGAATTTCTGAGACCCGGATCGAGAAGAGAATTGTGATCACAGGAGATGCAGATGTTGACCACGATCAGGTGGGAATGCTGCAGTGAGCCTTGATGGGCACAAAGACAGAGGAGAGCAAAGCACAGAAGACTGAGGGGTGGGACTGTGTGTGGGTAGACGGGCAATGCCTGGGCATGGGGCCCAGATCTGTAGACTCAGCACTCAGGAGGCTGAGGCAGGAAGTTCACCACTGTCAGCCAGAGCTACACAATGAGACCCTGTGTATAAGTGTGTGGAGGAGATGGTGGGTGCATGTGGGCTCCAAGTCCATGGATGCCGAGTTGTTATTCAGAATGATGATACAGAGACAAAGAGAAGGTGCTGTCCCTGCTGCAGAGTGGACAGTAGCAGGTAAGTAGCAGCAAGACTCATTCTGTGTCCTGGATCTGTTGATAACTTGCTGTGTGACCTTGGGTAGATCCCTTTACATCTAATGTTTTCTTCTCTAAAAGAGAGTGGGTTGATCCAGATAATTTCTGGGCCCTTCTGGGTGCTAGAATTCTATGTTTTTATGTTAATTAGGTGCTAATTGTGTGCTACAAGCAATTAGCAAATAATAAGGTCAGAATTAATGTTCCCAATTCTCTGCTGGGTGCTGTTAGAACAGAGAAGCTACTGTGAGGGGGTGGGGGGGCTGGTGGAGGGGCAGGGCTACAGGGCTGGGACTCACTGCTGTGGACACTTTGCTCAGGGTCCCAGAAGCAAGGCCAGAAGCCCAAGTAGGGACCTGTGGTCTGGGTGCTGAGCTCAGTGGGCCCTTCCTACTACCAGCTCACAGCCTGTGGTTTAAACTCAGCTCACTGGCGGCAAAAGCTACAGGGTAGAAGAGGCCTGAGCCCTAACTCTGTCCCTTTAGCAACTTTGAGCTATTCCTCTACCCTATAAAGATCATCATGGGTTAGTGCTGATATAATGATACTAAATGGCTCAGAGAGCACTCCAAGGACCCTTGTTTCTGCCAGGAACTGAGGGCTCTGTGGGGAGGAGTTGTAGTGTGCATTGGCTTGGGAGGATGACACTTTAGGAAGGGCCGGAGAACAGCGGCATATTCCAGGCTTTCTTAGAGGGAGGTGGAGCCTTCAGGGAGAGGGCTTGAGCTGGGCCCAGAGTATAGCAGCTGGGTTAGGAAGAGGCAGCAGAGACAGCAGGTGTTGTTGAAATCTAGATGCCAGAAGTTGTCATTGTCCACCCCCTTGACTGGCTGGAGATTGTTCTTAGGATCCATCAGACAAACAGCTCTAACAGGGTACCAGGACAATGCTGTCACAGTAACCCAGACTCCTCCAGGGGCTCAGACTGGCACCCCAGAATCTAAGAGCCTGTATGACGAAGAAGAGAATCCGATTCAAAGGCCCTGTCGCCCTCTGGGCTGTGAAGCAACTTGGCGTCTCTGTCGCCTGCAGCTTCCTTGTTTACGGTGTGGAGCTCACAGCAGAGCCCTGACTCACTCATTTGTGAAGATTAAGTAAATAAATGTCCTTAGCCAGTGCCTGGCATGCTGTAGGTCAGCCTGTCTGTCTTCCTGCCTGCCTCCCACTTTCCCCAAAGACACCTCTTCCTTCTTAAAACCTGTGTGCTCCCTCACCTCTCTGGCCTGGTCCTGTTCCTCTGTATTCACCACCTGAACCAATCTTCTCACTCATGAGGTTGCCTGTTTCTCTGAAGAAAGCCCCTGATCTTCCCTGTCTTTGTGTTCTGAGTCCAGTAGTCTCAGGACAGGGCAGGACAGGAAGGACAGGGCACTGATCTACTTGAGCTGCTCTGTGTGCTGCCCTGGTATCACCATCATCACAAAAATGTCCCAAGCTTCCTTCACCAGCTGGGTTGCTCTTTCTCTGACCAGCTTTGTCTCTATCTCTCACAGGTTCTTGTACAAGCCATCAAGGAGGCCAAGGAACAGCACCCAGACATGTCAGTGACCAAGGTAGTTGTCCACCAGGAGACCGAGATCTCTGAGGAGTGAGCTCAGGTAAAGGTGTTCCTGCTGGGATGGGGGATGCCACCATCGCAGCCAGAGAAAGCTGTCAGGAACTATGAACACTTGGGAAGCTCCTGACCCCAAGAGATAGCCACACTTGAACTCAATAAAGTAAAGGCAGAGGCTGTTGTTAACTATGTGTTTCCTTCTGCCTTAGAGTGCCAGCTTTACTGGGTAGGGAGGTACCTCAAACTTGGGTCTGAACCAACCTCTGGAGTCCCCTGCACTCACTATTACGCTGCCTTTGGCAACTCCAGCATCTGTGGGCCAGAACTGGGGAGGGCTAGAGGGCAGAGCTGAGAAGAGCAGGGGCCAGGCAGGGGAATAGAGAGCTCTGGGGCCAGACGAGATAGCTGGGCACGCAGGAATCCAGAGAAATGAATGCCTAAAAGGAACGCCAGTGGGGTAGGACAGCCAGTGCAGTTCAGCATGTCACAGCCCGGAGGGCCTGGTAGTGCTGGAAGCTGGCTCCTTGTGGGCGTTAAACTCCTGGTCTTCTTCCCTCTAGGGACTGTCCTGCCCCGGTCCCCACCCTTCCCCATCCACGAGAAGCCAGCATATCATAAAGAAGCCAGCCTGCAGCAGTTGGACTTCAGACTTTCAAGACTGGTCCACACCACAGAAAACCAACTTGATTTTCTATTCAGAATTTATATTGAGACTCTTCTAAACACCACAGATGTTTTCTATATTGTGATACAGAAATTGTCAACTTTTTGGTCTATGAACTGTTTTTAAGACATTTTGGGTTTTTCATGGGGTGGTTGGTAACCCCTCAGCCTTGTGTCTCCTCACTCATTTCCAACTCAGACCCTGACAGAATTCAGAGACTTCTTCAGAACCCTTCAGAGACCTTGTCGGCTGTTAGAGGCCAGAGCCAGCTCAATGGGACCTCCTGATCCTCCAGCTTTACACCCCCTGGATGACACAGAAACTTCAAGTACCAGTGAATGTGAGGCAAGGCAAATGCCCTGGTCACAGACCCCAGAAACATGACCTCCCTTTGCAGGGTGTTTAGTGAGGCAAAGGACTTGGCTGATATCACCCCCGCTTCTGTTTGGAGCTTTAGGTCAGAGACATTAGTTGCTTCAGATAGAGCTGATACTGTGAACATTTAAATGCATCTGTGGCCTTCACCTCCCCAGCTGTCCACCAACCATTCTTCAGCTTCCATCTCAGGAGACCAGAGCTCACGGAAAAATTAGGCACTTCTGGCCAAAAGTGCCAGTGGAACATTTTTAGTTGTAGTTTGGGGAAGAAAAGTTAATGAGGTTTTAAAAATCAGGTCTTGTTGTTCAGGAGTGCGTTTTACCCGGGGGAGTGGCGCCTTTACCTCAGTTGGACCCCACTGAGAATGCTTCCAGCCTCAGCCTGGGCCTCCTCCTACCTGGCATGGTAAGAGATGTGGCCCAGGAAGAGGGTGCACTATATGACCTTTTTTCTCTCTGCAGGCAGCTGCCTGAGAATGTCCTCCAGGAGCAAGGATATTTCTTACTTCCTGGTAGTCATCCCTGGTCAGGGTGCATGTGAGCCAACTCTGCCTATCCCCCCATTATCTGAGAAGTCTGTCAGGTTTTTTAGGCTTTATTTTATTGTGGGTTTTGAATTAAGTTTCTTTTTTTTTTTAATATTGGTTTAAAAAAAAAAAAAAAAAAGCCTGATGTCCCCATTTGGGCCCCCTCCCCCAAACAGGGCGTCTGTAATCCTCCAGCTTACTTCCTACATACAGATCTGCCTGGAAGCTTCTTCGATTCCTAATTCTAGGCTAGGAATGAACTTCATGAGGGTTGACAGCAGGTCTCTGGCAGCAGCTGAGGGCGAAAGGGCAGTGAGCAAGCATAAAGTCAGAAGCCAAAGCCGAAGCCGTCGCTGGCCTCCTGGCTTTTCACAAACTCAGCGACTTTGAACTGGTTTTGAGTGTGCATTTTTCTTTTAGCTCCCATGAGACTGTTACCAAGCGCAGCTCCCTCCAAGGAGGGGGGAGCCCAGGTGGGAGAGGGCAAGCGTGGGTTCCACTCCCAGAAGCAAACTTGCCGAGTGTGTTACAGGGCTTGTCTGGTGGGGCTGAGCCAGAGGAGGCTGTGCTAGGGAGTCGGGTCAGCATGGACTCCGGCTCTGAGACCCAGGAGGAGGAATAGAACACCTGACCACCAGCCCTGTGCTATGTGCTCTCCATCAGGACCTCAGACCTGGGTGCCTCACCCTTCTGCTGCTTCTGTCTGGAAGTTGGACTGAAATTCTAATGTCCCTCCAGGTCCCCTCCCCCTCCTTTGCTGGCTCTGGCAACAGATCTTGGGATGTAGTAATTGTTTGGGTTTATTTTTTTCTTTCTTTCTGCAGTTGGTGCAAAGAACAGACTCTGTTCAGGTAGAAGTAGTGAGGGGGAGGGGAGTTCCATCTCCAGGGTCCGGGACTCGGCAGGAATTTTCCCAAAGTGACTCAGGCACACCACAGTAACAAACCCAACTACAGTTTTATTTTTACTTCAGAAGTAGATTTTCTTCAAACCACATGAGATCTCTGCCACCCAC
The DNA here is from genome assembly GCA_004025045.1 of Sigmodon hispidus. Lineage (NCBI taxonomy): Eukaryota > Metazoa > Chordata > Mammalia > Rodentia > Cricetidae > Sigmodon > Sigmodon hispidus. The sequence goes on from PVIH01001403.1 coordinate 206,041, forward strand.
CCACAAAGCAAGCCCTATATTCCTAAGCTGAGGGGCCCGAGGAGGCTAACTCCAGGGACCCTCCCCTAGGCCAGCAGTGTATTCTGGGGGATGCTGAGCAGCTGGAGTTGGGGGGCCCTTGGCCCACCTTGAGAAAGAGAGTTGGAGTTACAGCCTAGCCAGCACTCCAGTGCTCATGGGAAATAGAAGCCCCAGGCTGGTTGTTTTTACAAATTTCTCGAAGATCTATTATTTTGATGACAAAAATGAAGGAACTTTGTAAATTTTTTAAAAAATTATGAATCATATCAAGTAGTTGTTTACATTAGACAAAATAGGAACTATGGCGGCAGAGTCCAACTGAGAATCCCTTAGGTGAGATGGGCAGTAGTCAGGCGTGACCGATGTGGCTGTAGTGTTTTAGCAGTGTTTGGTCTTGCTTCTTGTATGGCATTTTTCAATAAACATAAAAAAAAAAAACCTGACTGTGGGAATTTATCTACTTTAAAAATTCTCTTCTAACAAAAGCATGGGAAAAAAATTAAACCTGGGCAGGGGAGATGAAAAGGGAAGCCGTTGTGTACAGTAAGCTAGCTGCCCACACTGGCCAGAGTGCAGCTCCAGGCTGTGGAAGGAACTGCTGAGAACCGGCGGGTGCCTTCTGCCAGCTGGGGAAGGCTTTGTGGCACAGGCCAGACAAAAGTGAGACAGACCTGTCTCCAGGGAGCTGTCTGACCCCAGGAGCAGGGCACTGGCAGTAGTGGCCTTGCAGGAACAGCTCACATAGCTGGAGGAAGAATGGGTTTGGAATGGGACCGGTTAGAGGTGCAGTCACTGCCCCAGACCACTTCTGAGGGTCTCTGTTCCATTCTGTTGCCCACCTTCCCCGGGAGATCCCACCTGCATCACCACTGCCACCTTGGAGGGAGCCTGTCCCGGCCTGAGACATCCCAACCTACCACTGTTGAGTTTGCTAAGGTACTGGTGCATATCTGGATGCTCTTGGCCTAGCCTGCAGCCCCTTAGGTACTGTTCCAGGCTAAGGCCATATGGGCTGAAGAAATTCCTGAGGCTGAATCATGCTGGTATCCACATTAACACATGCCCCTGAGGCTTGCCCGGTGCAGTTGGCACTGCTCTACACATGCAGGTCAGGAGCCTGAGCGGCTGCTGTCACAGCAGCATCCATCCTAGCCTCAGAGGTGACTGAAGCAGCTAGTGGACACTGGACTTCTGCTCTCCTGGTCCATGGTCCACGCTGGTAGCCTTACAGCAGGTTATCCCTTGCATCTCAGACCCGGGCCCCCAAACCTTCTCCTAATTTGGCATAGCCCCCCAAACTGAGTCTATCCAGCCGTGGCCAGCTTCGGTGGGCACAGTCCCGAGCTGCTGGGGCCCCCAGGAGGAGCTCCCCCAGGCCCAGGTCCAGAGACTTGGAGTGTTCAATGCAGGAACCAGAGGGCTGCACTGTGATGATCACGTGGCCAGTCTGAGTCCGAGGACCCCAGTGTGGTGGCAGCCCCGGGCCCTTCAGTGGGTAGCTGTGGAGTAGCGCAGGCAACCCCGAGCGAGGATTGGCAGGCTCAGACCGCAGGCTGCGCACCGACGGGACGGGCGAGGGACCCCGCCTTGGGGCCAGGTCCCAAGTATCGGGCTCCGTAACGGTGCCCGGGGACCCATGCGCGGGACTGGGCAGCAATGCATCCCAGCCGGAGCCGTCGGGCGGCCGCAGCGCCTGCGCCCTCAGCACACCCCGGCGGAGCCGCCGCGTCTCCAGATCCCGGTTCTCGTAAAGCAGCGTGTTGGCGCAGATGAACACGAACAGGCCGACGCCCATGATCACCGGCCCCAGAAGCCGCAGACGCTCGTGTGGCCCGTGTGCGCGGCCAGTCCTCGGGGAGTGGGCGTGGGACGCGCGACCCGGCCAGTAACCCGCCACGGCGATGCCCATGCCCACCAGCACCACGAGCGCGCCCAGCGCCGCGAACGCCCCCGACGGCGAGCGCAGCCGCAGCCGCGCCCGCACCCGCAGCGGCTCTGGCGGGGAGCGCGGCCGCCGGCGCCGGCCCAAGCGGCGGCCCAGGCGTGAGACGCGGCCCTCGGGGCTCCTGCGCGCGCCGCCGTCCCCGGGGCTCCCGACTGTCATCGCGCGGTCGTCCGGGCACTCTGCGGGGAGAAGCAGAGAGATAAGACACTGACCCGACGGGCCCGGCTCCGGGGGAGGGACGCGCGGGACCGCCTCGGCCGGCCGCTTGGAGATCCCTGGCGGCCACCCCCGGATTTTCCCGCGGCCGCAAGGCAGGGAGCCGCCCCCGCTCGGGTTTTCCGCAGCGGAGCTGGGAGCCAGCGTTGGCCGAGCCCGCGGGCGGAGCGCAGGGAGGGGGCTGCGGGGCTCCGGTGCAGCCGGGGCTGCGGGGCTCCTGCAGCCTGCGCGCGCTCCGCCCGCCTGCCCGCGCCGACACCCCCCTCCCCGAAACCGCGGCCCCGGTAAGTACCTCCTGGGCTCGATCCCACCCCCGCACGTGGCGGCCCCGAAGTAACCAGGGGAGGGGGTGCTCGGACCGCCCCGGGGCTGCAGATCGCGCGCGCGCTTCCCACCTCCCCCCTACTGCGCTTTCCATACCGCAGCGAGGGCCGCTGTGGGTGTCTCTGACTCCGGCTTCTCCTCGCTCGCCCCCTCCTTGCAGACTTCCTCAGCCAGCACTGGAGCTGCAGCAGGAGAGACTTGAGCTAGACTCTGGGAAGACCGCTCTGGCCGAGACCAGCCAGTCAGAGCAGAGGAGGCAGCAGCGGACTTTGTCCAGGATTCTTTTCCACTCCTCCAGAAGAGGCCTCCCCCTCCCCCCACGGCCGGGCTAGGACCCGGGCTGGAGGCAGGGGACTGCCAGTGCGGGACGCAGGTCCTCGCCGGACGGACTGTCCTCCTGGATCTCTCGTCGGCCCAGGCAAGGCTGTTCCCAGATTGCGGTGTTTCCGATTCGGGCTCCCAGGGATGAATCATCCCCCTTTCCCGCCGCCTGGCCTCTTTTCCAGCCTCCTCCGCCCGAGGCCTCCGTGGGCCGCGTCCGGGACGGAGCAGCACCGCCCCGGGGTCGGGGCTGCACTCTGGAGCTGCTCCAGGAGGCGGCTCGCGGTGGCCTGGGCACCGGGAGGCCGCGGGCAGCGAGGATCGGAGGGTCCGCTCTCGGCTGGAGACGGCCCCGGGGTCCCGGAGAGAAGCGGCCTAGCCCGGGCCTAGCCCGGATCGACCCCAGCCCGGAGCCCGGCAGGCCCGGCCCCGACCCCCGCGTCTCCAGGCCGGCTCCAGAAAGGGCGCGTAGTAGCTGAGCTCCGCCCTGGACCCCTCGATCCGCCTCCGCCCGCGCCCTCGACGGAGAGGCGCCCGGCCCGGCCCCGCCGACGGCCCCGATCGCTCCGCCGGGCGCGCGGCCAGTTTCCATGATGCGGACTCGGCCCGGGAGCCCCCGCCTGGGATTGATTAGCCGGCGGCCCGCGCTAATGAGAGCCGGCTGCGCGCGGCCCGCAGCCCTCTGCCCCCGGAGACCGGCATCCCCCGGCCGCAGAGCCTCCCCAGGCGATCTGCTGTCCCGGGCCAGCTCCAGAGGCATCTGTCGGTGGTGACCCCAGCTCCATACTCACTCGCTGAGCCTCCGTGTGACTCCTCTGTCTTACCGGGGTGTCCCGCGACCTGGCCCACACGCCCAGCTTCACTCTCAGCGGCCCGGGCGGGCGTTCTGATCGGTCCCTGGACCGGAACCTCCACCGGAGAGGGCACCACTCACCACCAGAGTACGCTCCTGTCCCGCTTCAGTCCTCTCTAACTCTGCCCCCACCCCACCCCACCCCACCCCTTTTTCCTCTTCATCCAGAATCAGCCTGCTTCTCCGGCTCTTAGACGTCTTCGTGGTCTGGCCACCGCCTGCCCTGCTAACTGGTTTGCACTCAGCATCCTTCTCTGAATCTGACCTTGCCGAAAACCGTCTACCGCTCCCCGGTGCGGTCCCAGTGGTTCCGAGGCCTTGTTTGAGCACACGCCCCTGACCCCAGCTCTTACCTGGCTGGTGTGGCTGAACCTAGATCCCCGTCCCCAGGGTTCAGCCAGTTCCTGGCTTTTCTGACGACAACACCGATTCCCCTTTCTACCTCCGGCTCCTCCAGAGCTCTGGGCTCTGGCTCCAGCCCCTGTCAGGTCTCCCCTCCTTGGCCCTCTCTGCATACTGGTGAGATTGCGCCTGGGGACTGGATAGCTGTGTCCTGGGTCCTTGTCAGCATTGATGTCCCAGGGGCTGTTTGCGCCCTTGCTCCTTCCTGGATCCCTGTGCTCAGGGGAATGTGTGTCCCAGCTGGCCCTCCGTGTTGGAGAAACGTGTGAGGCCTGTGTCGTCCCCAACTCCTAATCTCCAAAGTGGGCCCTGGCTCAAGAGAAGGGAGGAAGGAAAGTGGGGAGGAAACGCCTAAGCTCTCTGAGGCTCAGTTTCCCCATCTTATAAGAACAAAAGTAACACCACAGTACTGTTGTCAGAATTGAAAGGAGAGCACACATGTTGAACACCTGGAGCAAAGCGCATGCCAACAAACAGCCTGTCTGTCCACGGGCTTCAGGCGCTCTGAGCTGTAAGGGGGGGGGGATGAAGGTCCCCTGCCCAGGTGTAACCCTGTCTCTAATTCTCTGCAAAGTGTGAGAAGCAGGGAGATAAGGAATCTGGGAGGAGGAGACGAGCATTGCCTCCCACAGGCCTCCTGCAGAGGGACCTCCAGCCTGATGGTTCCATCCTGTCTCTGCAGATGTGTGGCTGGCCAGTGGCCTGTGCTGGGACAGTGATAATCCCCAGGCAGTCTGGATCCCACTCAACTCTGCCTTGGCCTCTCTGTGACCTAAGAAGTCTTCCCTTCTGGACTGGGAGGAGCCTGGATGGATGAGGCAGAAGCTGGAAATGCAACACCCTTACCAGGAGCCATGGTGGGGGTTGCAGCATGCCCCTCCCTACACAGTTACAGAGAAAGAGATGGACCAAGCCCTGCCGTACTCAGGGCCTGGAATGTCTCTCATCACTTTAGGAAAGCCTGTGCCATCTCTAGAGGACATAGCTGATGGCTGTATGGTACTTGCTCCTGGTGACTTTACCCAGGAGATGCCTCAGCTCCTTCCGAGTTGTCCAGGGTTTCAATCCTTGCAGAATGGCCTTTGGGGACTCACAGTTCTCTCTGTCAGCATCTACCCTGCATCCTTGACAGGCATCGGGGTGGGAGCAGTTCAGTAAGCTGTGTTTCCCAAGGTGGACCAAGAATTCCAAACTCCTTTCCTAAAGGCAGAACCCCAGAGATGGGCGCTGATTTGCCCAGGGTGGCTCAGCCAATGCCTGGCAAAGCTGGGATCCTGCAGTCACATCCCGAGTGCAGGCCTTCAAGGCCTTCAGAGGGTAGTGCCTGTGTCCCACTGAACCCATGCCTCACTCACATGGACTCTTTCTAGGTGGTCTTAGGAAAGTGAATGAATGTGTGGGCTCTGTGGCTCTCCGAAGCCCAGAGAAGGCATTGGTGCTCCAGCCATTGAGGGGATGCAATTCCCACAGCAGTGCTTGAGTGGAAGATAAGCCTCTCTTCAGCTCTTTGCTCAGTGAGGTGGCCTGTCAATATTACAGTGTGGAAACAGTCCCCCCCCCGCCCCCCTGCACCGTGTGTGTGTGTGTGTGTGTGTGTGTATCTAGGCTTGCCTGTGGTCACATTTATGCAAAAATAAGGACATGGTTGTATCAACCACAGGGCTTTGAGGCTTCCCAGTTGTTCCTCTATCAAGTGAGACTCAGAGGCCAATCACTTTCTTTAGTTACGTTGCTTGGCCGGCTGTTCAGCAAGCCCCTGGCCTTCCAGCTGCTTCCCTCCTGGGGGCAGCAGGCTAATCGCCTAAGGCTGTGGTAGCAGCATCTACTCCAGGGTTCCCCATCTAGTTCCGCTCTGCTCTGAAGGCCTCAGGCCTTGCAGAGCCCTGACCAGAAATGCCCGGAAACGTTAGCTGCCTCAGCTTGTACTTTTTTAGCTGGTTTACCACCTCATTCCTAAAATTTCCAACTGGGCCAGCTCAGAGCAGACATCTTCCCCTGGACCAGGGGGAGGGGTAGAGGAAATCCAAAGGGGAGCCAAGCTGGGAAGAGATTTCTTTCCAAAGCCTGGGAGTGAAGGGGTCTATAAATGATTTGAGACGCTGATCTGCCCAGGGCTTGGAGCAGGATTGTCGGCTGGAAATGTGGCCACAGACACATGCTGACCTGGGTTAGCCCTCTGCCTCCTCCCTGAGTGCTCCCAGCTGGTAGGTCACAGCAGGAACCTCCAAAAGGAAAGCAAGAGAAAATTGCCCATTAGGGGGAATAGCTGCCTGTTCACCTTGCCCAGCCTGGGCTGTAAGACTGGAAAATGGCATCTTTATGCACAGGCTAAGCCCTAGAGAGGGCAGCAGCACAGGTTGCCCACCCTGCCTGGTGTGGTGGTAGCTGCCTGGTGTGAACCTCCGTGGAGCCACGTGGAGCTGTTTCTGGGATTGTTTTGAGCATGGACTGGGAAAAGCACGGCTGAAGCTCTTGAACTTCACACTAAGACCTTTAGCTGTTGGAGTGACTGAGGAGGCTGCGGGCTTGTCCTCTGCCATACCTGCCTGAGCTGTGGCACTTGTCTTTATGGTTACAGATGTTTGCTGTCCTTGTCCCCAGGAGTCTACCTCCAGAAAATGAGCAGAGGAGTTGGGGACCCCAGAGGGCAGCCAGGATTTCATGGGAAGCTGGGAAATGGATTCTGAGATACCTCGGGGGTGTGGCAACTCCTTTCGGTGACGAACTACCCTGCCCGTAAGGCAGCAAGCTCCGTGACTCATGGAGAGGGGCTCCGGACCCTCAGCGGGACGGGAGGCTCCCAGCCTAGGGGAAGTGGCGACGGTGTGGGGCGCCCCCTGGCGGCCGGACCGCCGCCCTGCCCGAGTGTGCCAGCTGCCCTCGTTGGTGTCCACGTGTCCTCGCTGATCTGCCAGGAACATCCGCCCACAGGCCTCAAGTGTGAATTCCCTGTAAACCGCTCTGCTTCCCAGAGGAGGTCAGAGCAGATATCCACCCGGGTCCCTGCCACGTGCAGCTTAAGGCGGGCTGTGTAGTGCTCGTAGAGGCCAGAGAGGGCTACACTACTAGCATCCCTGAGGCACCCCCGGGGAAACGGGTTAAGAAGTGCAAAACCACTCCATAACGACAGAGCTACATCCCACTGATACCTTCTCCCCTAGCCTGCTTGTGTGGACGCGGCCCTCACTTGGGCATCCAGCAGAGGCCTGTAGAGGTGCCTCTTTATCAGATAAAACAAGTCTGTTAAGGTTTTTGGTGACTTCCACCAGCACAGGGGACAGAGGCCCACTCACAAATCTCCCTAATCCTTGCGCAGCTAGATTCCAGGTGAGCCTTTGCATCCATGGACACACCACTCATTTCACAGGGCAGGGCAGCAGGCCGCAGTGGGGCCTTCGTGGATATCACCCTCCCGATGTCATGAGATGGTACCCAGGCAGCCTCCAGTGTGGGATGAGGATGCTGCCCTGCCCATCACTGACCCTGCTCTTGCAGGTAAAGTGGGGCCAGTGTCTGGACCTCAAGTGCATGTGAATCCAGAGCCCCCCACCCCCACCCCGAGCTGGCAGACGGCTATGGCCTGGAGCGTTTGACTCACACAAGACTATCCAGCAGGAAGGCAGAAACAGACTTGCCACTCAGTCTCAAGCCCTGCCTGGAAAAAATGCTGTTAGTACACCATTTGTCCAGGGCCAGATCAAATCGCCTTGCTTGGAATGCCATACTCCCAGGAAGTTCAGGCCTCTGATAAATCACCGTAAGGGAGAGGAGAGAATATCCCCGGAGGGTTGAGGTCCTAGAAGATTCTCCCTAGAGGACAGCAGTGCCCAGGCCTCTGCTGGATGGTCCGAAACTCCTGCTATATATGTTTCCGCGTTATCGGCTCCTGTCCAAATTCTTGGTTTGGAAGAATCACCCATGATGCCCCAGGAGGTTTTTCAAACATCTTTAGCGATCTCTCTTCTTTCGCCAGGAGATGCTGGAGGGCCAGAGACGAAGATGCATGAAGGCACCGAAAGTTCCATAATCTACTCGGATGGTAGGTTCATGGTTCACCCTCACCCACCCCCGGAGCTACCGAAGCCTGCGCAGGATGGAGAGGGAGGCGAGTGCCACGCGCGGCTGCGGCTGCGGCTGCCGCATGGTGTCTGGATTTACGAGCCGGCCGCGCGGTGGGGCTTGGCTGGCCTCCCTCCCCAGGTCGGTTATAAATAAGGCCCCGTAAACGCCTCTGTCCTAGGCCGCTTTTGCCCTCTCGGGATTAATGTCTGGGAGGGGAGAACTGCCCAGCTTCTGCCAGATCTGATTTCCTCTCGCCTTCGGGGTGGTTTGTGGTTCTCGCCCAGTAGGCAGTTCACAATTAGGTCCGCAGTCCTGCTTCGTAACTGGGGCCAGGTGCAGGCACGCCACACGGTGCTTGTGATTGGCATTTCTTTAGACAGCTCAGGGTTCTTTCTTCCTTCCTTTCTTTTTCTTTCCTTCCTTCCTCCCTCCCTCCCTCTCCTTCTTGAGACAGCGTTTCTCTGTGTAGCCCTGGCTGTCCTGGAACGCACACAGATCTTTTTCCTGCCTCTGCCTCCCAGCGCTGGGATTGAAGGCATGTGCCACAACAACCTAACCAGGTCAGGGTTCTTTAGTGGACTAGAAAGCACCTGGGTTGCCTGGGAGGTGAGAATAAAAAGATAAATGCTTTTTAAAAAATTATTTTCATTTTAAAAAATGTTTTTATTTTATGTGAATTGGTGTTTTGCCTGCATGTATAACTGTGTAAGGGTGTCAGATCTTGGAATTACAGACAGTTGTTAGCTGCCATGTGGATACTGGGAATCGAACTCAGGTCCTCCAGAAGAACAGTTAGTGCTCTCAACCACTGAGCCGGCTGTTCTGCCCATGCTTTTCCTTATTAAAGGAAAGGATTGTGATTTTAATGGGGTTTCCTGAAGTCCTAACTTGCTTTGGGAGGCTCCTTTATGTGACTCCCCCCACCCCCCATGTCCCCCACCCCCACCAGGAGCGCAGAACCTCACCTTCCAGCTCCTTAAACCATTTGGAGGCAGTCCTGTTCACACTGGCCAGGCAGGGAAGGACCCTCCCTCTCCAGGTGTCGGCTTCTCCTGTGTCCTGAAGCACATACCCTGGTCCTACTACCATAGTCTTTAGTTGTTTGGTTTTGTAATGGCTCCCGTTCAGTTTTGACAATCCCTGTGTGTGGAACAGCAGTATTCTCTTGTGTCTGTGTGACTTTCAGTTTGGGAAACACCCAAGGGGGCTTCCTGATAGTTTCCTCATCCCCTCCCGGGATCTGTCCTCAGGGTTTGCAGAGGCACTGCAGGATTGTCAAAACTGCAGGCCCTACTCAGGCTCCCGGTGAGGCCTGCAGCCCCCAGGGTTACCCTACTTGGAGGAGACCTGGTCTGGTCCTTTTTTCTGAGGCTGAGGAAGCAGGGCCTTTTCTAGCTCCTACCATGGCCTAGGTTATCACCTTCCTCCTGCCCTTACGAATGCTCTCTCTCTTGCTCACCTTCCATCTTCCACAGGGAACTAAAGGAAATCTTAGAGGCTGGATAGAGATGAGACTGAGGCAGGTAGGGCGTTTGCCTAGCCTTCCTTAAACTCTAGGTTTGAAATCTTTATCTCCCTGGCTCAGAGGTTGAGCACACTGATTGTTCTTCCGGAGGTCCTGAGTTCAATTCCCAGCAACCACATGGTGGCTCACAACCCTCTATGGTGATATCTGGTGCCCTCTTCTGTATAATATATAATAAATAGGTAAATCTTGAAAGAAAGAAAGAAAGGAAGGAAGGAAGAAATCTTTATCTCCCCTCCCTCCCTCACACACACACCTTCCACTTAATCAGCTTCATGACTGGCCTGGCTCAGCACCTAAGGGCACTGGTTGCTTGTGCAGAAGACCCAGGCCCTAGCATGGTGGCTCACAACTGTCTGTCGCTCTAGTTCCAAGGGATCCTACACCCTCTTCTGACTTCTTTGGCCATTAGGCCTCCACATAAAATAGAAATAAGTCTTTTCAAAAATCAGCTTTATTGGAGTATGGTCACTTTAGGACACTGAAATTCATTCCCGGGCGGGAGCATCACATGGGCTGTGGACCTTGCTGGTTGTAATAAATTTTTCTTTTCTGGGTGTGTCATGTGTAAATTTCCCCGTTTTAATTTTTCCTTCTTCCTTTTCTGTGCTTTGATGCGGTGTAGAGGCTGTGGTAGAATAACCACACACTGCCAGCCCTGCTCAGTAAATCCTTTAGGCTTTGAGATCTTTCAGTCTAATTCTGTTGCAACAGACAAGTAAGTCCTAAGCACAGGGCACGGCTGGGCCCAGAGTGGACCTGACTTGACTTGGAATGACTTTTATTTCAACTATTTGAAAATGCTGGGGGCTGGAGAGATGGCTCAGCGGTTAAGAGCACCATCTGCTCTTCCAGAGGACCCGGGTTCGATTCCCAGCACCCACATGGCAGCTAACAACTGTCTGTAGTTCCAGTTCCAGGCGCAAAAACTCAGGCTGGAGAGATGGCTCAAAGGTTAAAGGCTGTTCTTCTGGAGGTCCCGAGTTCAATTCCCAGCAACCACATGGTGGCTCACAGCCATCTATAATGAGGTCTGTGCCCTCTTCTGTATACATAATAAATAAATTTTAAAAAAAAGAAAATGCTAACACCCTTCTGAACTCACAGGAATGAGTCAGTGAGTGGCAGGCTTTCCCTCCATGGTTTATGGTTTGCCAGCCCCTAATCTCAGACTGGAGGGTATTAAAGTGGGGTGTGTGGGCTATTCTTTCCCACTGCTGGGGCAAACCAACCAACAGAAGCAAGGTAAGGGGTTATTTTTGTTCGCAGTTTGAGGATTCTATCCATCATGGCAGGGAAAGGGAGAGCCTGAGGCAGCTGGTGTCCGATCACATGCTGGGGCTCAGCTTCCTCCATCCCCCTATGCAATGGAACCTCCCACATTCGGGAGCTCAGCTCTCTCTTCAGGAACTTTTCTGAAAACTTCCTTTCATCCTCACAGCCCCCCACCCCACCCCCAGGTGTATTTCTGGATGATTGTAAATCCAGTTTGGTTCACAAGAGCCAAGCATGGTGACTCACACGTGCAACCCCAGCTCTCAGAGGGCTGAGGCAGGAGGGTGCATGGGTTACAGGCTATCTGGGTTATAGAATGAGTACCAGGGCAGCCTGGGCTTCGGAATGTGAAACTACCTGTAAATAAAAGAGTTCTGAAAGCCTGCCTCGGTGGCAAATGCCTTTAATCCCAGAGGCAAGACAGGTGGACCTCTGTGGGCTCCTGGCCAGCCTGGTCTACACCATGAGTTTCAGGCCACAGTTCCAGAGCTCCCATAGTGAGACCCTTTCTCAAAATGAGACAGTTCTGAAGCTTGATGGAGCATTGCACACCGCAGCTGCTCTGTGCCTGGCACAGCCTGGCTTTGAGGTCACACGTATCTGCCTCCAGCATCACAATCAGAGGAGACCCGTAAGCTGCTCACCTCTGTTTCTATCTGGAATTAACCGGTATTGCACAGCACTGTCCCCTGGACCAATTAATCGCCATCTTGGGTCATTCAGCTGTGCCTCCTTGGAAACGATTATCCTGGCTGGGCTTAACTGACCACATGACTGTTGAGTAAAGACTTTCCAGGTGTTGTCTGTTGAGGACAACCCTCACCTGTGCTCTTTGATGACGCTCACAGAATGAACTTTGGTTTGTCACCGGTACCTTAGCAGAAGGGTACACACTGCTTATGTCTCTCCCAGGGAAGCGATTTTAGTATCACTTGGTGCAATCATCAGGATGGGAACCACTGAGGAGGTGTTTGCGAAGAGCAAAGATGTTGCCCCTGATCCGGGGAATGAGACGAACAGATGAAATTGAGCCAGGGTGGGGGAGGGGGTGCAGAGGAAATTTTGACATGGGGATTTGTCCCGACAGGGTCTGGGGCGAGCAGTGGCAAGGACATGGACAGTGCTGAACTTGTAACCAAGGCGTGTCCACCAGGGCGGGGGTGGGGCGGGGGTGGGGCTGTGGGGTGGGGAAATCCACCGTTGTCAGTCACCTTCCAGGTGGTGTGGCGTGGCTCCTCTGCCACATGGATGGGAGCCCCGGAAGTACAAAATCGTTTTGAAATGGCTGAAGGTCTGGAACAGCTATTACAAGCCCTGGGAGTAATAATACAGCAGGGCCCAGGTGTCAGCAGGCAGCTGGATGCTAAGGGGGTAACTAGAGGGAGGGAGCCAGCCTAGGGGAGGGGAGCAGCTGTAAGGGAGGAACTGGAAAGGTACACAGGCTCTCAGCTTCTGTACTGGTTTGCCACTTAGCTGCTCAGCTAGATAAAAGAGGAGAAATTCAGGTGCTAGCTTTTTTTTTTTTTTTTTTTTTGGCTGGGGGGCCAACAGGTGAAGAGGATCGAGGATCCCGGCAGTATACCGCTCACCCTTAAGTTTTGTCTGTTTGGAGACTCAGTTAAGAGACACGGGCTTGCACCTAAAGAAGCAAACATGGAAAGCTGCTCTCCAAGGCTGCAAAGCTGTGTGAAGTGAGACTCCTGAGAGGTTTGTGCTGCTCCCGGCAGGGTGACTGGGGAAGTAACTGTGAGCATAGGCAGAAGGTCAGCACAGGTGTCCCCAGAGGCCACAAGGGAAGCTGGGTGGGGGGTTTCCCTGAGGAGAGCTGTTGGCTGCAGAAGCCCACCCCCCCCAGGCCACCAAGACAACAAAGGCCAGGATCACAGCTGTTGGCCACATTCCCTGCAGTTGAGTCATAGGAGGGAAGAATTAAGGCCTAAAGACATGTCCAACTGTGGGTCCTGCATGCCTCACAGTGGAAATGCCAGCCGGGGCAGTGTATGAGTGGTTATGGATGGACCCAGCTTTCTGACTGGACCTAAGGCTGGCTCCACAGGAGGTAAATCCTCTATGCTCCACACCTGGCATAGGGAAATGAGGTAAAATCCTGTGAGCAGGAAGTCACAGGCTCCAGTGAAGAAGCAACTGCCGTTGCCTGGATAAATGATGTACAGGCTAAAGAGCTTCTCACACGTGTGTTTACAATCATAGGTTATTTATTATCCGTGTCTCTCGGGACATTTCCCCCTCTGTTTTTGTCTATTTCCTCATTTGTGTTTTGCAATAGAGGGGGAAAAACAGCCCCGAGACTTTCCAACAGCTCTGCTCTGGAGACGAGGTTAGGAAAGGACATGAGGGTCCAGTATCCCAGTTGAGTTAGAGAACAGTCAGACATTTATGTCACCCCCTCCAAGGTGCAGGGACCCTTCAGAAAGAAGGGGGTGGAGAGAGAGCCAGCTGGGAGGGGCGGAGAGGGTTGGGATTGTCTGGGAGACCAACAACTTTGGATTTTCAGTGCTGTGCAAACCCCATTACAAAAGGTCGTCTTAGAGGTCTTGGAGGCCCAGTCCCATCCTCTCCAGAAGGATGTCATTCGAGTATCCCGTCTCTCCCCACCACCGGTGGCAATTCTGTACCAACTGCACACGGCCTAGGGGAGGAGCTAGAGTCTGTCTGCCAGGAAGGCCCGGAGTTGGGGCTTTCCTGGTGTAGCTTGTTGGGAGGCCTGCTCACATGCCCCTGTGGGGAAGCCCAACAATCATATTGGTTCCCAGAGTGACCATTGCTGGAGTTATACCTTAGTTTGTCATTGGGACCTCAGGAGGAAGGACTGTAGAAACTTCTCCCTGTGAGGGACTTTTAGCACAAACAACTGTGTCCTCTGTTGTCATATACTAACTTGGGTCTTAAAACAAAAACAAAAACAAAACAAAAAACAAATTTATTTATTTATTTGCCTTGGTGTTTGCCTAGAACTGGAACTACAGACAGTTGTTAGCTGCCATGTGGGTGCATGTGATCCTGGCCTTTGTTGTCTTGGTGGCCTGGGGAGGGGGGGGCTTCTGCAGCCAACAGCTCTCCTCAGGGAAACCCCCCACCCAGCTTCCCTTGTGGCCTCTGGGGACACCTGTGCTGACCTTCTGCCTGTGCTCACAGTTACTTCCCCAGTCACCCTGCCGGGAGCAGCACAAACCTCTCAGGAGTCTCACTTCACACAGCTTTGCAGCCTTGGAGAGCAGCTTTCCATGTTTGCTTCTTTAGGTGCAAGCCCCTGTCTCTTAATTGAGTCTCCAAACAGACAAAACTTAAGGGTGAGTGGTATACCCTGGGAAGTGGTCGTCTGGAAGAGCAGTCAATACTCTTTTTTTTTTTTTTTAAAGGATTTATTTATTAGGTATACAGTATACAGAAGAGGGTACCAGATGTCATCGTAGATGGTTGTGAGCCACCATGTGGTTGCTGGGAACTGAACTCAGGTCCTCTGGAAGAACAGTCAGTGTTCTTAACCTCTGAGCCATCTCTCCAACCCCACTAACTTGGGTCTTATAGATGCCCTTGCTGAGGCTGGTGGCTTGTGATGACCAGCTACCTGCCATAGCCTGATTGGCCTTCAACTCACTATTCTTTTTTTTTTTTTTAAACTTTATTTATTTACTTATGTTGGTGTTTGCTTGGAACTGGAACTACAGACAGTTGTTAGCTGCCATGTGGGTGCTGGGAATCGAACCCGGGTCCTCTGGAAGAGCAGACGGTGCTCTTAACCGCTGAGCCATCTCTCCAGCCCCAACTCACTATTCTTTATATGGAAAAGAAAAACCCGGGGCTGGAGAGATGGCTCAGAGGTTAAGAGCACTGACTGTTCTTCCAGAGGTCCTGAGTTCAATTCCCAGCAAAACCACATGGTGGCTCACAACCATCTATGATGAGGTCTGGTGCCCTCTTCTGTAAAACTGTATGCATAATAAATAAATAAATAAATAAAAAAATTTAGAAAAACCCTGAACTGCAGTCAAGGTCCTTCTCAAGTGCTGCCTGGCATTATAGGCATATGCCCTTCTTCGTGTCCTTGCTGGGCAGTTTCTGACATAAGCCAGAGTCATCTGGGAAGAGGAACCTTAGTTGAAAGAATTCCTCCATCAGATTTGTGGAGCATTTTCTTTCATTGATGACTAATGTGGGAAGGTCCAGCCCACTGTGGGCGGGGCCAACCCTGGGGGCAGGTGGTCCAGGGTTGTGTACAAAAGTAAGCCGAACTGGGCATGGTGGCACTCAAGAGGTAGAGGCAGGTAGATCTCTGTGTAGTTGAGGCCAGCCTGGTCTATATAATGTGAGCAGATAGACAAACCAGGAAGGAACACTCTTTCATGGTTTGCTTCTGCCGTTCTATTCCTGCCCTGCCTGGCTCCACTCCATGGTAGACTCTAGCCTGTAAGATGTAAGGAACCCTTCCCTTCCCAAGTTGATCTTTTTCATGGTATTTATCACAGCAATAGATACCAATCTAGGACAGTGTCCATTGTTGTGGGATATCTGTGCACTGTGTGAAAATATATTGCTGTGATTGATGTAATAAAAAACTGAACAGTTAATAGCTAAACAGGCCTTCCGGGCGGCAGAGAGAGACCTCTGGGAAGGTAAGGGGAGTTTCCAGGCAGATGTGGAGGAAGCCGTATGGGTAATATAGAGAGTTGAGGTAATGAGCCACATGACAGAACAATGATTAAAATAAATGGTTAATTTGTGTTGTGAGAGCCAGTAGGACAAGCCTAAGCTAAGGTCAAGCTTCCATAATTAATAATAAGTCATTGTGTCATACTCTTGCGGACTGGTGGTCCAAGGAAGCCTGCTACAGTGCATTCTGATCTTTGGCCAATTTTAAAAATGGACTGGTTGGTTTCTTGTTGAGTTTGTAAAACTTCATATATTATGGATTTGTGTGTGTGTGTGGTCCTTGTGTGGAGGTGGAAGAGAGCATCAGATCCGAGCTCCAGCCTCTTTTTTTTTTTTTTTTTTTTTTTTTTGGGTAGAAGTATGTTTTGTTTTGTTTTAAGATTTATTTATTATGTATACAGTGTTCTGCTTGCATGCCAGAAGAGGCACCAGATCTCATTACAGATAGTTGCGAGCCACCAAGTGGTTTTTGGCTATTGAACTCAGATCCTCCGGAAGAACAGCCAGTGCTCTTAAACACTGAGCCATCTCTCCAGTCCAAAAGTATGTTTTAATGAGTCTACTTGGCAAGTTTTCTGTTAGGAATTACTCTTGTATTATGTCTAAAACACTCTCCCCAGGCCCAACTTTGCCTAGGTTCTTCTCTCATGAAGTCTGCTAAGAGTTTTATGGTTTTGTGGTTTATCTGTGTGTGTCATGGTACAGGTGTGGAGGTCAGAAGAGGTCAGTTTTCAGGAATCAGTTTTCTTCTTCCACTGCTTGGACTCCTGTGCTTGAACTTGGGTCACCAGGCCTGGTGGCCAGCAACAGGCTGAGTCTCCTGCCTTAATTTTTGTTTTAGGTTGACGTTGATAACATTTGAGTTGAATTTGTTTATTTATTTGGTTTTTCAAGGTAGAGTTTCTCTGTGTAGCTTTATAGACCAGGCTGGCCCCAGATCCTCCTATCCCTGCTCTCTGAGTGCTGGGATTAAAGGCATGTACCACCATTACCCAGCAATTTATTAGTCTATTATTGTGGGGGCTGGAGAGATGGCTCAGTGGTTAAGAGCACTGACTGTTCTTCTGGAGGACCTGAGTTCGATTCCCAGCATCCACATGGCAGCTAACAACTGTTTGTAATTCCAAGATCTGACACCCTTACACAGTTATACATGCAGGCAAAGCACCAATTCACATAAAAAAGAATAACATTTTAACAATGTCTATGAACATGGGATAGGTTTCTAATTTGTTTTACTGCGGTTTTGTAGTTTCAGATATCTTTTACATATTTCATTAAATTTCTATCTATTTAACTCTAAGTGGTGTTAATAAAAATATTTTTTATTTTTGAAATTACACCTTTTTTCAATATAAGCTATTTTTATTGCATCATTAAACCATCAAGAGTGGTTTTTAATTTTTTAATTTATACATGTTTGCTTACAGATGCGTATGTGCATTGGATGCACACAAAGCCTGAGAATGCTGAAGGAGGCAAGGGATTCATCAAAACTGAAGCTAATTCTTTGAATACAGAATCCACTGTGTGGCCTTGGCTATCTTGAAATGATAAAGTAGACCAGGTTGGCCTTAAATTCAGAAAGATTCTCCTGCCCCTGTCTCCCAAGTGCTGAGATTAAAGGTATATACTACCATACAGATGTTTATGAGCCACTCTGTGGGTGCTGGGACCTGAACACAGGTTCTTTGCAAGAGCCAGAGCTCTTGACCTCTGAGCACCTTCCCAGCCCTACAAGCTGCCCCAGAACCCCACTCTGTGGCTGGACACCCTGCCACACTATCGGAAGCAGCTATGGAAGCTCACGCCTGCAGGCCTAGCACTTGAGTAAACAGAAAGATAACTATATGTTCAGGAATAGACTAGGCTAGAGTTGGTCTTTACTGAAAGAAAGGAGGGGAGGGGCGGGAGGAGGGACAGAAAGGGGAGAGTAGGGATGGGGAGGGGAAGAAAGAAGAGATGGGGAAAAGAGGAGGAGGAGAGGGAAAAGGGGGAGAAGATAGGGGCACGGAGGACAGACGGGGGGGGGGGGAAGAAGGGGAGAGTAGGGTGTTTTGTCATATTTTGTTTGTGCTCTAACAAAGCTTGCCTGAGGATCAGAGGGCAGAGCCAGCCACTAGTTAGCCAGAGGCCAGGTGGTCATGCCTTTAATTCCAGCACTTGGGAGGCTCATGCCTTTGAGCTCAGCACAATCGGGAGGTGCAGACAGGATCTTGAGTCCATTTGGTCCGAGGATCTGGAGAGGTAAGAAGTCACTGGTGGCTGCTCCTTTGCTTCTCTGACCTAGTTGTTTTTAGTCCCAGGTTCTCTAGAGTATGAAGGTCTCACAATGGGATCAAATTCCCTTAGGATCTCATGTTTCCCAGGGCTTCCTATTACCACCTAGTATAAAAACGATCAGAGGCCCCATTGTACTTCCAAGTAACAAATTCTCTAGTTCTCCAGTGAACCCAACTTCCAAGGTCCCCCAGGTCCACAAGATGTGGCCTCTCAAGTCCCCTCAAGGTCATACGTTTCTCCCAATAATCCAAGGAGGCTACAGATGAAGAGCACGGTGCTTACCCAGGAACAAAAGCTGGTCCTCCAAGAATATTTTGAGAAGTTCATATACCTGCTCCTGGAGCAATGCATGGTACTGGCTGAAAGGAGTACCATGCCCTTACGGCACCTCATGTCTCCCTTCTAGTCAGACAGCCTCTCCTCTAGCACCGCCCACCAACTTCCCTGGCTCCTACACTTCTAGTACCCTCCATTATTGAGCAGTTTGCAGAAGGGTAATGATGCAGGTTGGATTCAAATCTCCGTTAGCCCTTTAGTGCAGAATCTTTTTTTTTTTTAAGATTTATTTATTATGTGTACAATATACAGAAGAGGGCACCAGATGTCATTATAGATGGTTGTGAGCAACTATGTGGTTGCTGGGAATTGAATTCAGGACCTCTGGAAGAACAGTCAGTGCTCTTAACCTCTGAGCCATCTCTCCAGCCCCGTTTAATGCAGAATCTTGATGTGATGCAGAGGGTAATGATGCCCCACAGTGTCTTAGTGGCCTAAACATCAGGCCTCCCTTCCAAACTCCCAGCTTCTAATAGAAGCTTCCTTAGTCTTTATATTTTAGGTCCAGCTCATACTGTTTTTCTCTTTCTTGGGTCAAGGAACCTTAGAGATCTATGAAAGGCTCTGAGTAGAGACCAAGATCCACTTTTCATCCAGCATCTTCAGACTTGGGATCTAAATGGGGCACCTGGCCTCTCCTGTTCTTCTTTTTCCTGTGTCTCTCCAGATTTGGTTTCAGAACAGACAAGCTAGGGAGAATCAGGAACAGGCTCAAGGACTTGCTGGGAGGCCTGGATATGGTCTCATGATAGGCTCACCTGACTTAAAGGTTGCATTCCTCATCACCTCAGCCATAGAGTCCTCATGCCAGAGCTCCAAGCATTCCCCAGATCGGGATCCAACTTCTTGAGGAGGTCTACTTCAGGAAGAGCACACCAATCACATGGTCCCTCTTGCCTGGTTAGCCAGCTCAGATTTTATGCATGAGATCACTGGGTGTCAGCATCCCTTGAATATTGCCCCAAACTGGGAATTCACCTTCTCCACGTGTGAGACCATATTCCTCAACACGGGGCAAGTTTACACATAAAGCCTGAAAAAGCTTTAAAAGGATTTTAAACACCTAAAAATGGAGTCAAAATTCGATTTCTTGGTAACTACTTTTTTTTTGGTAGGCTGTTTGCTAGCAGCAAGCAAGCAAGCAGAGGTGCAGTTCCTTTAAGAGATGGCTTCCTAGCTCTGCTAGTGGCAACAATCACAGATCTCTTTTATGAGGCCCTGCTATCATAAAAAAAAAATGAGAAAATGAGGCCCATAAAAAAGATAAGCCATGTAAAGATGGAAAATACACAGGAAATCTGGATTCTGTACTGTGTTGTCTTTGGATTTTTTTTTTGACTGTTAATGGATGTGTAAATGATAACTGCTGAGAGACATTTGATTATGAAAACTACTAAATTCAACCATCCTATTTATTTTAAAAATATCTTGACTTCAAAATTTAAGTCAAAAGATATGCTACTCTGGGAAAGAGGTTCTGCTTTTATTTCCACAGGAAATGAGAGGCTCTGGACTCATTATGGGTTATGAAAAATAAGGCCTGATCAATCAAGACCCTGTGAAAAATCTCTGATGGGAGTTGTCCCAGATGATTCAATGTTTCAGAGCATCTCTGTTGCAGTTTCTTCTGAGTTCTATATCCAGAATGGCTTCAAGGCTGCTGGCTGAAATGATCCAGCCTCACAGAATTCTCCTTTCAGGACTTGACCATAATCCTGAATTTTCTTAGTCCCCCAAAGATTACCAATGCCCCTAATCAGCAGGAAGTAGTTTAGAGAATTATACCCACAGTCCCAAAAGATAGGTCAAGGATATTTATTATCATTTAAGGGGGTTAGGTACAAATTTTTATTGGAAATGGTCAAGAAAAAGAGCTGAACAAAGGAGAGTAGATTAGGGATCTCATTGTGAAAAGAAAAGGGGGGATATAGAAGCATGTTAATGTATGTTAGGATAGAAAGTGAATTAGGTACAAATACTTTGGACCCACTAAGAGGATAAATAATGGTGTATTTTCTCTGAATTTGTTAAATACAAATGGAGTAGACATTCTTACCTATAGTTATTATGCTTTATGAAAATGTGTTGTGTTCTGACAAATAAAGCTTACCTGGAGATCTGAGGGTAGAGCTAACTATGGAAGCCAGGAAGTGGTGGCTCATGCCTTTAATCCTAGCACTTGGGAGGCTCATGCCATAATCCCAGAACTATTGGGAGGTGGAGACAGGCTCTTGGGCCCATTAGGTCCAAGGATCTGGACAGGTAAGAAGTCACTGGTGGCTGCTCTTTTGCTTCTTTGATCTTTCAGGTTATTACCCTGGTATTTGACTCCTGGTTTTTATTGATATGACTAATTAGGATCACACTTCAGAAGGGGAGAGAGAAAAGGGGAGAGGATGGGGGAAGGAGAGAACCAGATATGCTGTGGTTAGTTTAGTGTCAACTTGACATGTGCTAGTGTCATTTGAAAAGAGGGAACTCCAATTGAGAGGTTTAGGTCTAGGGTTATTCCCTTTAAAGAAAAAAAATTGAAAGCTGAAAGCTGGAGCCATGGCTCAGCAGTTAAGAGCACTAGCTGCTTTTCCCAAGGGCCCAGCTTCAATTTCCAGCCTTACAACTGTAACTATGGTCCCAGGGGATCTGATGCCCTCTCTGGCTGCTGTGGACACTGCACATACATGATGCACAGAGATACATGCAGGTATAGTATGGAAAAAAATGCTCTTGTATGCTGTAAAGACTTGTTATTCAAATTGATTTAATAAAAGGTTGACTGGTCAGGGTGACCAGATTATAAGAATTCTGGGAAGAGGAATTAGAGTCAGGAGTCATCAGCCAGAAGAAGCAAGATGAAAATGGTGTGCTGAGAAAAGGTACCAACTAAGCTAGCACAGGTAAAAATTTTGGGCTAATTTAAGTGTAAGAGTTAGTTAGTAATAAGTCTGAGCTACTAGCCAAACATTTATAATTAAGATGTGTGATTGAGACTAGGCAGGACAGAAAAGCCCCCATCTATACAGGTGAATACCCATATACTTTTTTTTAAAGAAAAATCTTGGGACAGCCTCATGTAAACCAGGTTAACATCAATCTTGCTGTAGGCAAGGATGAGCTTGAATTTCTGGTCTCCTGCTTCTGCCTTGCAGGGCTAGGACCATGCTAGACTTATGCTGGGAACTTACCTCAGGGCCCTGTGTATGCCAAACACTCTTCTAGCAAGGTCACACCCCCAGCCTGATTTAAGTGTCTGATTGATAAACTTACCAATGATGCTGGGTGCCCTCTCTGGGCCTACTGGAATGATTTGTCTTGGCAATTTTCTATCAGTTCAGTTCATCTAGGCCACCACCCTAGAACGGCTAGAACTGCTCAGATATCTGTCCCTTCAATCTCAACACTAGTGACCCACTTGTACTCATCCTGGGTAGTTAATTGATCTTCAAAAAAGAAAGAAAATATTGGTTTTCTTAATTTCCTATTTTCAGCTTCATTTATACCCTGTATTTTCTTATATTTTGCTGCTAGTTTTGGGTCCAGTCTCCACTCCTAATTTTTTAAGGTAGAAGTTATTCATCTTAGTTTTTAAAAATATTTATTCATGTATTTTATGTACACACCAGAAGGAATCTGATCCCATTACAGATGGTAGTGAGCCACCATGTGATTGCTGGAAATTGAACTCGGAACCTGATGGGTCATTTCTGTAATCTCAACTATTCAGAAGGGTATTTCGAGGCTGGCCAGTGTTAAATGTCAGACAAATTCTTTTTTTCTTTAAATATTTTTATTTTATGTGAACTGGTGTTTTGCCTGCATGTATAACTGTGTAAGGGTGTCAGGTCTTGGAATTACAGTTGTTAGTTGCCATGTAGATGCTGGGAATTGAACTCAGGCCCTCTGGAAGTCAGTGCTCTTAACCCCTGAGCCATCGCTCCAGCCCCAAAAACAAATTCTTAAATATTTTTCTTGAGAGACATTCCTTTGGAGAACATGTTAATGTATATTTTAAAAAAAAATTGTTAATATTGACATTCTTCACTTTAAAAAGTCACATTTAGAAAACATTTTAAATTACATTTATTATGTGTGTGTGGCACATGAATATGGAGGCTAAACAGTTTGTAGAAACAGGCTCTCTCCCTTCACCACGAACTCCGGGTATTCAGCTCCTGATTGTCAGGCCTTTACTTTGGTGTCCATGAAGGTCAGATCCCCTGCAACTGGAACTACAAAAGGTTGGGAGCCACCCTGTGGGTGCTGAGAACAAAGCCCAGTGGTGCTCCCACCCACGCAGACACCGCTCCAGCAACATCTCATGACTTCTATTTTTAAAAATGTGTTTTATGGCCTGTGTGGTCCATATTGGTGAATGCTCCATTTAAGTTATGAAAATTACTGTTTTTCAAAGACTTTGTGTATAGGTGTTTTGCTGGGACATTATGTATAATATCATGTGTGCAGATCATACAGAGGCCAGAAGAGCCTGGAATTGGCCTAATAGATTGGGTGAGTACTGGCAATCAAACCTGGGTCCTTTGAAAGGGAAACCTCCAAGTCTTTGCTCCAGCCCCCGAGATATTTTGTTTTAAATGTGTTTGTGTGTGCATTCACATAATTATAGGTGACTGTGGAGGCCAGGGGAGTTCAGGCATTGTGATATTTAAGACTTGGATATTGGGACCCAAACTTGGTCCCTTGCAAGAGTAGAATTAACTTCTAAGCCATCCCTTCCAGCTGTATCTTCATTGGACTCTGCTCAAGCAAGTTCTTAGTGATTCCTCCAGGTGATCCATGAATTATGGATATGGGTAGTTGAGGCTTTTTTTTTTTTGGGACAGGGTCTCACTAGGTAGTCTTGGGTGTCCCAGAACCTACTGTGTAGAGCAGACTGGCTTCAAATCAGCCATGTTTGGCTCCACTTCCCCAGTACTAGGCTTAAACACATGCACATGATGCCTGGCCCCCGTTTTCTCTCAGTACTCCCATGGTTTATCTTCCTCTGCCCCTCAGTCAGTTCCTATTTTAACTATTATATATTATGGTATGGGAGAACCAAGTCCAGGCCCATGCACGCAGGGTAGACATTAGAACAGAGCACACCCCCAGCTTCTGTGGCCTATTGAAGATAGGTTTCTTATAGCTCATCAGTAAATCGCCTCCTGTGGCATGGGACCTAGAGCTTGTCAGTGCGGTTTCTGTTTTGTCTCCCAACCTCGGAGCAAGCTTAGAAAGGGGCACGTGTGAGCTCAGAGCCCCAACTAAGCAGAGTGCAGTGAGTTTGTTTCTTGGAAACTCTCCACTACATATCTGGGGGGGAGGCGCGAGGGAGGGCATGTATGCGCTGCTGTTTCCACTGTTAAAGATAAAAATGGGTGTCTCTGCCACTGTCATTATGGGGTGACCCAGGCTTGGTCAGGTAGGAACGCCTGAGCAGGCTTTTTGGGTCAAATAAAGCTACTGACCTGCTACCAAACCCCATGATCTGTGTTCAGTACATACCACACATGGAGGGGAGAACTGGTTTCCTGAGACCCATACCATGGCATGCAACAATCTCCACATAAAATCAGTAAATGAAACTGTACTATACTAACTTTTTTTTTAGACAAAGGCTCAGAGCTGCCTGCCTCTTCTCAAGTGGTAGGATTAAAGCCATGTCATGCTATGTAGTGATTTTTTTAACTTAAAAAAAAAGTACAAGTCTGTGTGTGCAGGAATGTGCATGCACCTTGGTGCATGTGCTCTTGGGAGTTGGTTCTTACCTGCCCCTTGCGGAAACCTGGGCATCCAACAAAGAAGCATGAAAACACTCTAACCCGGGGGCTGGAGCGATGGCTCAGTGGTTAAGAGCACAATCTGCTCTTCCAGAGGACCCTGGTTTGATTCCCAGCACCCACATGGCAGCTAACAACTGTCTGTAGTTCCAGTTCCAGGCAAACATCAAGGCAAATAAATAAATAAAAGTGTTAAAAAAAAAAAAAAAAAAAACACTCTAACCCTTGTGCTTTCCAGCCAGCCCCACTGCTTTAAGCTTTAGAAGGAAAGCATGTTCAATGAGGCTCCAATGTCATCTGTTACTCTTACTTGATGTGACTTAACATCTTTGTAACTATTACAGATGAGGATTTTACCAGAGAACCAGAGCCCCGTGGCTGTCACTCAGCATGCACTCCATCTCTAAGCTTCTGTCTTCATCATAAGTGGGTGATCTGTTATCCATGAGCACACCTACCCCACAGTAAGTTGTAGTCCTGGAAATCAGGACTTCCTCTCCTTAGTTGTTGGGAAGGGTCTTCTATCCACTGGACTATGAGAGAGGGCATGAGCAGCATGGGCAGAGCCTTATTTCAGCCTCAAGTGCTACCTACTCTCTTTGGCCCAGGATGTCCAGGAGACAGAGGCAGTCAAAATGTACATTGCAAGACAAATTTCACAAGGGAGGTAGGAGAGTCCCCAAGTTCAGATTTACTTGACAGTGCAGCAGCCATAATGGCCAAACACCAGCCTGTAGGATCCCAGACGAGTACCACTTGAAGTAGCTCCCTAGAATAGGAGCTGTCTTTTCCTACCTCTGACCCTAATGCTGGAGAGGCTGCTAGCATGCTGCAGGCAGCTTCCTTGCTGCAACAGGGACAGGCAGCAGATAATGAGAACAAAGCTAATGATGCCCATGGAGGCCTGTCTTCCCTACAGCTAGAAGAGATCACTTTACACCTTCCCTGGGTATCTTTATTCAGAGCTTCACATTTTGGAACTGCCAGCAAAACCCACCACCAGGGATCTGGGAGCATACAGAATTTTCATACTGGTGCACCTAAGGTCACTAGGTAGACTCAATGTGCCAGGTACACGTAAGTGAGAACTTCCACATCCACCAAAGATTAACTTATGAATGTAACTGTTCAGAAGCCAAAGGAACAAAACAGGGCTTGAAATGTGGGATGAAAAAAATGTCAGTAAAATGTAGATGAATTTGTAAAATTCTAGGGGCTAGAGAGACAGCCCGGTGGGTGTTAAAGCACTTGCTGCTCTGGCAGAGGACGTGGACTCAGCACCCACAAGAGTGTGCCTCACAATCTGCCACTCCAATTCCAGGGGATCTGACCCTTTTCCTAGCTGCCAGGCATGCACATGGTATAAACATACACACAAGCAAAACACACACAACAAAACAAAACGAAGAAACCCCAAACCACCAAACTTAAGCTCTTGTCCTTACTGGGCAAAGCCAGGAGACAGTGCATTTTTTACACCTACTGGAGACCTGTATGACACTGTGAGGTGGATTCCTTACCTGCCATGATTTAAGCCCAGACAAGGGTATGGTAAGCTCATTGGAGTCTGTAGTTTGGCTGCCTAGACCATTCTAGAGATCCCATGGTCCAGACTGAGCCACTTCACCTCTTCTCCAGCTCAGGGTGGCTTCAAGACCAGCAGCCACCCGAACGCCTTTCCCAGGCCACTGGCCATGTCTCACTTGCCTCTCTTACGCTCTCTTGTCAGGGCCCTGACCGTGCTCCGTGACATCTCGTATTTTACACGGATGGGTGTTCCCCTCCAGCCTGCAGGCCCCAAGCATAGCGCTGCAAGCACCTTCCTGTTCCAATTCTTTCAAAGTTCTCTGTGCTAACAGGACAGGGGCTGGCTTCCCCTGGCACTAAAGACCCTTCCCACACCACCTTCTGGGCATCATCGCTGCTGGGCTCGTCTACCACTTAGCAAACCCATATGCTTTTCAACACAGGTGGCTTTGCTCAATTTTTCTTTCAACCCATGTGCCTTTCTTTCAACCCGTGTCCCCGTCCTAAGCCTCAGTGGTGCCTTCCCTGAATGCACACTTGCCCTCACCGTGGTTGGTCATTCAGACAGGTACTAACTCTGGGAAGGGAACAATGTCTTTTTATATTTCCAGGACCCCTGCAGGTCTGTTTGGTCTATGAGCAGCCTGTACTCTAGGGACAGACCCCACAGATTCTTGTGCAGCACCTCTGTCCTCCCAGCTTGCGTGTCTAAGGTGCCCGTGTCAATGCTGTGCTGCCCTCAATCACCAGCCGGGAGCCACTGTCTCTCTTGGGCACCTCCTGAGCTAAGAAGCAGCAATGAGCGCAAGAGTGACTGGTTTCAGTTGAGACTTTACAGTGATGAGAGGACCATGGTGGGGAGGACGCATGACAGGACCGACAAGCATGAAGAACAAACTGTTCCTGAAGAACTCACTGGTGACGCCGTTTCCAAATGGCCTCATTTCTCCTCAGCTTGACCACAAGCTTCTCAAGAGAACCCCAGAATCACAAACTCCGAGGACTTGCTTTCACTCTGCTGGTGAGAAAGTTCTTTGGGAAGTCTTGCTTCCCACCACAGGGAACAAAGCAGGACAGATGACATGTCAGAAAATGCCACTTAGATTCAAGCACGATGAAATTTTGTCAAGCAAAAATAGTCTTTATTCAAATTTAATGGAAACAGGGGTCACTATACTTTGCAAGACGGGGGAAAAATAAAATTAAAAAAAATTCTTTTCTTTTTTAATATAAAACAATATAATCACAATACCAGAATATGGAGCTCTACAGTTTACTTCCTATGGGCAATGCAGGGATCCATTTCTCTTGACTGTGCTATTCACAACGTTGTTAAGTCCAAAAATAGGAAACCAAAGTGGTGGGGACTCAAGACTTGCACTTCCACTATGTGGCACACATCAAAGGGCATCATCGATTCAGGGGCAAAGCGGCCCAACTCACCACACCTACCTCTGCCATCATTCCAGCCCAAGAAGCCGTCTGGGTGCCGAGCTCCCTTTAGCCGTGGCCAGGCCCGAGAGCCAAGGTGTTTGGATTCCTACTGTGTGAGTAAAGGGAACATTGAGGAGCTGCTGGAGGCCTGGCGCCAGGAGGTGGTACCGAGGAAGCACTGAGATTGAACAATTGGAGACACACCATTAGGGGAGTTAAATGTACAGCAGTGAGGGTGTTCTACTTCACTCTTGTGCTACGGCTACCAACATGTACAAAAGACTTCTCGGCAGTTCCAGCGTGGCATAGCCAGTTAGGACCTCGAATGAGACCTGGATCTAGACCGGGAGGGCGACCTGGAAGCAGACCTGGATGGAGACTTGGACCGAGAGCGTGTTTTTGAAGCTGACTTTGACCTGGAGCGCGACTCTGCAGGGAGACTAGGTTTGGATTTGGAAGTGGATCTTGACCTGGCCCGGGGCTCTGAAATGGAGCCTGCACCCTCGCCTTCAGCCCGACCTTCCCTCTGGCCAGCCTCTGCCTTGGCATGTTCCCGCTCCTTCGACACCGAGCGAGACGGTGACCGGGAGTGGTCGGTGTCCTCTTTCTTCTTCTTGCTGCTGCTGCTGACTTTGCTGTCGCGCTTGCTGCCATGCTTGCGGCTGCGCTCACTCTTGCTGCGGCTGCGGCTGCGGCTCTCTTCCCTGCTTCTCTTCCTGCCCTTCCGTTTGTCCTTGCTCTTGCTGCGGCTGCGACTCCGGCTGCCCCCTTTGCTCCGGCTCCGGCTCCTGAGAAGGTTCTTCTCCTGGCTGTGACTCCTGCTCACGCTCCTGCGCTTCTCCTCCTCTACCCTCCTCTCCTTGCTCCTGCTCCTGCTTTTACTGTTGTGGCGGCTCGGGCTGCGGCTCTTGCCTTTGCCAGCACTGTCGTTGTTCTGCAGCTTGTCTTCGGCGTGGTCTTTACTCTTGCTTCGGCTCTTGTCGGCACTGCGGCTGCGACTGCGGCTCTTGTGGTCTTTGCTGGGGCTCCGGCTTTTCTCCTTCTTACTTCGGCTACGGCTCTGGCTGCGGCTGCGGCTCTTACTGCGAGAGCGGGAGGCTGACCTGGAAGACAAGGTGCTGGGTGAGTAACAGGTGAGCAGACAGGCTGGTAGTCAAGAGTGTAGAGAACACATATTGGGGGGGGGGGGCCTCCATATAAGACATGGAAGCTATAAGGCACAGAAGCAGACCAGGACAAGAAAGGCTGCAGGCCCACCTGGATCGGGACCGGCTCTTTGAGTGGCTGCTTTTGCTGCTGCCACTTCGGCTTCTGCTCTTCCGGGAATGTCGGCTTCGAGAGCGAGACCTGGGGAGAGAAAAAGTAAATCAATTTTTTTGAAACCAGGTCTCATTAACTTTGGCTGGTCTAAAACTTGATAGGTAGGCCAGGCTGGCCTTAAACTCACAGAAATCTGAGATTAAAGGCGTGTACCACCACACACAAGTTAGGAAACGAAAATTTAAAATTACCAACAAGGACTGGAGAGTTGGCTCAGTGTTTAAGAGCACTTGCTATTGCAGAGTACCTGGGTTCAATTCCTAGCAGCCATATGGTGGCTCACAACCACCTGTAATTCCAGTTCCAAGGGAGCCAACTCCCTTGTCTGACACCTCAGCAGATACAAAGTAAAATACCCATGTATATTAAAAAAGATTGCCAATAAGACTCTGTCCAGAGGGACTGAAGAGATGGCTCATCAGTTAAGACCACTGGTTGCTTTTGCAGAGGACCCAAGTTTGATACCTGGCACATGGCAGCTCACAACAATGTGAAACTCCAACCTTAGGGGATATGATGCCTTTTCTCCCCTTGGCAGGTCCAGGTACACACGCAGGCAAAACACTCATACACACAAAGAATTATATAAAAAAAAAAAGAGGCTGTTTAGAGTCAACCAAGACATTACTTCAATCAAAAACCATCTGCCCCACATAACACTTGGGCATTGTGGTGTATGCTTATAATCCTGAGAGTCAAAGGCATGAAGTAGGAACGTTCCAGGTTAGAGACTTAACAACTTCTGCTACATGACTGAGCTGGATCCTGGCCAGGAAAAACTCCAGCACAAAGACACCCATGGAGAAACCAGGTAAATATAAATATGGCCTTACTATGGCCGAAGAAACAATTATGTACTGTTTGTGTTTTTGGGCTCATTTAGGTAAGTGTTATAACTTACGATGTCTTTCAAACACAGCATAAACATAATAGCATGTAATAAATACAAAGAAAGGAAAGAAAACAAGTAACAATACTGCAAATGTATTCAAACTGGTCTTTCAACTTTGAGGTTTAAAAAGGACCACAAGGAAAGTTATGGGGAAGCAGTAAAGTGCATTGGAATGGAAAGCAAACAGAGACAACAGCAGGGCTCCTATGACAGCTGACAGAATCAACCTGAGTGCTGAAACCACGCCTGCATGGAACACACACTCCTCCCTATGCTCAGTGCAGCTAACACACACACACAGATGGTGTGACACGAGGGACTTACATAACACTACAAAGGCTGTAGCCTTGCTGAAATATACCCCAGCTTTAATGCTGCAAGCCCTAGCCTTGAGTTCACAGAAAACCTAAACTGTGGGAAAATTCACTAGATAGCCTCACTTCAAAACAAATGTACGAAAAGTCAGCTCTCTACCCTGGAAAAACCACTCTTACCACAGGCCTTCATGAAAAGCCACCTTCACTTCAGGGCTCTCTGCTATAGAGACAGCCCTGTGTACCCACCACCTGAAGCTTTGTAAGCTCTGTCTCCATTAAGGGTCCTTAACAACCCCCAGGTTAGCTGAGGTGGGTCACAACGGCCATCACTTGCTCACAGCCTGTTTTCTCCAGTGAAGGCAGGATCAGGTCTAGCTGGTGATCTCTACTCTTGAGACTTGCTCATTATAAAAGAGTAAGCACAGGTCCCATGACACATGTGCTTCTAGCCTAGTCTATAACTCAGCTTTCCTTTAGATGGGTGAGAGGCCGCTGAGTCCTACCTCAGAAAAAGGACTTTACTTCTGTTTGTATTTGTGATGTAAGAGTTCAAGAGTTTCACAAATAAACGTTCAGTTCAAAGTTCTGAGTTACTGAAGCGTAGGGAATCATGCTCTGAGAACCCAAAAGGAGTGGCTGTCCACATTGGTTAGTGAGTTACTGTACAACGACCACTGTCAATGTCAACAGTACCTTGAGTGACTCCGGCTCCTGGAGTAAGACCGGCGCCGTCTAGAACCTGGCTTGTCTTCAACTAATCTGATTTTTCTGCCATTGACTTCAGTTCCATCCAACTTTTCCAAAGCTCTTTTCATATCAGAGTAAGACACAAATTCAATCACCCCTTCATTTTTTCGTCCCTTGTGAGCATCTGCATACGTCACTTCTCCTGCCTGCCGCATGTAATCCTAAAGAAAAAACACAAGTTAAAGTGCAGAAGGCAACTGAGGGAGTAGTGCAAGCAGCAGACGATCCACGTTCCTTCATGATCACAGGCCTCCATCCTCAGTCTCTCAGGAGTCAGTGTGGTCCAGCCAAAGAACAGAGCCAGACCTCATGTGTGAACAAAATGTAGGGCCTTGGCTAATTCCCAGTGTTAGTATGCAACACACTTAGTAGACATTTGTGGTCTGCGTTCATTTTGTCGAGTTCTGTCATGACAAGTTTGTAAACATTTTATGCCATCTCCCTACTTGCTACATCACAAACATATATAGTCTTCCTAGTCATCACCTCTGCATATTTCTCAAGATTAGAAGTTACACCTAGATTTTAACCATTATTCATAATCCAATCAAGAATGCCTCTGCATAGAATTTATTTGAATTATTTGCAGAAGTCTGGGTTCTGAATAAAGGGCTGAGAGCCATCCCAACTAGGACATGCTTAAGTGAATATACACATTAGTCATAGTTAGACCAAAAGGGGATAACTCGACAAAACGAGGGTGAAGACAGCTGCTGAAAAGCTGGGTCAGTGCTACAATCTTTAACATTTTTATGCTATGTGTATGAGTATTTACCTACATGTACGTATGAGCACCACCACATGTGTGCCTTGTTGCTCTCAGAGAGGCCAGAGGAGGATGTTGGGTACCCTGGATCTAGTTACAAACTCAGACATTTACCTGAGTGCTGAGATTAACACTATGCCTGGTTGGCTGCTTTGAGTCACCAGGTGGGTGCAAATCCAGCTCCTCTGAAGAGCAGCAAGTAATCCTAACTGCTAAGCCACCTCTTTAGTCCCCATTGTCACTACTTTATTTCAACTAGCCATACTTCCAAACTAGTGATGGCTAATAGATGGCTTCTAACAGCAGCTCCATAGTGAATGTTTAATCATGTCTTAAGTGCTTATTCGTAATTATACCACGTACACTACAGATATGGACAGTAAATTTTACCAGAGTTGTTAACTGCTCAAGGTCAGTAGGTATTCATCAGGAAACAGAGACAGTAAGAATTCACTGTGGGTCCTCCCCACTTCCCCCACTAGAGTTTCTTTGTGTAGCTTTGGAGTTTGTCCTAGAACTTACTCTGTAGACAGGCTGGCCTCAAAAGCAAAGAGATCTACCTGGCTCTGTCTCCAGAGTGCTGGGATTAAAGATGTGAGCCACCATCGCCCAGCTTCCAAATTCTTCATCCGACTCCACTATATGTATGAAACTACCAATTCTCTATCTAGCAATACACTAAACATTTCCAATTCTATTTATATCATTTGATATAAACTTATGAACACAGCCCGGGTAACACAAAGAAACTCTGTCTTGAAAACAAAAGAGGGGGCTGGAGAGATGGCTCAGAGGTTAAGAGCACTGACTGTTCTTCCAGAGGTCCTGAGTTCAATTCCCAGCAAAACCACATGGTGGCTCACAACCATCTATGATGAGGTCTGGCGCCCTCTTCTGTAAAACTGTATGCATAATAAATAAATAAATCAAAAAAAATTTAAAAAAAAAAAAAAAAAAAAAAAAAAAAAAA
>PVIH01001404.1:0-237717 GCA_004025045.1 Sigmodon hispidus
TGCCTGTCCTACTCAGTGCCTGCCCTACTCAGTGCCTGTCCTACTCAGTGCCTGCCCTACTCAGTGTCCTCCTTGGCCCTTTCACTGGCTACTGGCTACTTCCACAAACTGCTAGTGCCCTCCTAAATCCAGGTGTTGAAATCCCACTCTCTGCGCTTTAGAACTAACTGCTTTTGAGAAAGGCCTGGGAAGAATAACTAGGCTGACTGAGGTTTTGTGCAAATGACCTAGTCCAATATGATGATGCTGTTAGAAGAGGCCACAACGTCACAGACTAGACAGAGACCCTGTGGAAACACCAAGGCATGGCTAAGTTCAAATCACAGAGGCCTGAGAAGAACCTGGCAACACCCTGATCTGTTCTTGTAGTTGTCTATTTTCCAGATGAGGTTTCTCAGTGTATCCCTGGCTGTCCTGAACTTGCTCTGTAGTCCAGGCTGGCCATGAACTCAGAGATCCACCTGCCTCTGCCTCCTGAGTGCTGGAATTAAAGGTGTGTGCCACCACCGCCCAGCTCAACACACTGATCCTACATGCAGTCTCCAGGAAAGTTATTTCTATCATTTAAATCAACTGTATGGGGGCTGGAGAGATGGTTCTGCCACTAGTCAAGTGTTTGCATACAAGCACGAGGACATTACATTAGTTCCTGGCGCCCGTATATATATATATGTATATATACATATGTTTATATGTATATATACATATAAACAAGGTCATGTCCTTCTAATCTCAGCAATAGGGAAGCAGAGACAGGGATCAGAGAGGCTCACTAGCCAGGCAATGAACTCATGAACATCTTGTCTCAAAAACTAATCAAGTTAGCTGGGTGGTGACGGCGGTGGCAGTGAAGTATACCTTTAATCCTAGAACTCAAGGTCTCTGTGAGTTCGAGGCCAGCCTGGCTACAGAGTGAGTTCCAGGACAGCCAAAGCTACACAGAGAGACCCTGTCTCAGAGAGAGAGAGAGAGAGAGAGAGATTGGCAAAATACTCAAACACATACAAATAAAACAAACTTAGAAAAGCTGTGACATTTGGGCTGAGAAAATGGCTCAGGCACTCGCCACAGCAGCCTGTGGACCTGAGTTCAACGTCTGGAAACTATATAAAGATGGACAGTGAAAACCAATCCCACAAAGTTTTTCTCTGATCTCTGTACACAAACCATGGCACAGGCACCCATCCATACACAAACATGATAGACAGATAATAGATGGAGGAAGCGAGAGATGATAGATAGGTAGGCAGATTATAGATGATATAGACAGATGATAAATAATAGATGATAGACAATGAGAAAGACAGGGTGGGGGGGCTATTAGGAAACTCCCAGTGACAGACCAGAGGCTGACAATAAACATAAGCTTCCTGTAACAGCTCAGCCCTTTATCTGCCATCCCCACAAGTGAGAAGCTCTCAGTCAAGGGCTGTCTCGTTCACTTCCATACTGCAACAGAACCTGGTACAGGTTAGGAGTGCCACACACCTGTCACAGATTAGAGAGCCAGGCAGGGCTTGATCCACATCCTTCCTGAGCCCTGGCCTCATTTTATGTCCTAAACAATAATACTATCTGAATTTCCTATAGTAACTTATTTATGGATGGGCGTGCGCGTGCGCGTGCGTGTGCGTGTGCGTGTGCGTGTGTGTGTGTGTGTGTGTGTGTGTGTGTGTGAGAGAGAGAGAGAGAGAGAGAGAGAGAGAGAGAGAGAGGAGACCTTGAGTGTCTGTCTCTCTTCCCCAGATCACCTGTGACCAGTGACCAGGCCCCTCAGCTCTGAAACCATGCTGCTCAGCCTGCCTCCAGGTGGCTCATACAGACCCAGCCTGGCCCGGAGGACCCAGCGGATCTGCTGACAGATGGTGTGGAGCCTGCGTGGAAGAAGCTTCATTAGTCTGAGTGGCTTTGGTGGGAATGGGATTAGCATAAGCACCCTGGGGCAAGCGGATAAGGCAAAGCTCCCTTAGTTACACTCAGATTTTGTTCTGGCCACAATCGACAGCCCTCCGGAAGCTGGTTAGTCCAGCTCCGGGCTTAGATGCAGCTGCAGATACAGTTCAGGGCAGGGTGGGAAGGGTTCTTCTCCACCTTGACCTCCAGAGTGGTCTCTATCTAACTGTCTCACACCAGGCTAAAGGCCAGCAAGTAAGCAGCATTTGAGAAAAGAAACCCTGATGCCTGGGACAGTGACTTAACCAAGGTGAGACAGCAGGAGGCTGCAGAGAAAGGTTCAGAGCTGACTATGAGACTGGGGCTAACCAGGGCCCTTGGCCCTTCATACCCTTCTTGGGTACCAGCTTCCCCTCCCACAAAGCCAGCTAGGTGCTGGGTGCTCAGGCTAGCCAACAGGAACCAAGTGGGCCCTAGTGGGGTTGGCCCTTACCCGCAGGATGGCCTCTCTCTCTCCAGCTCCAAGGAGGAGCAGTTAGCACCCTCCACCCCACCCCAAAGAAACAAATACAACAATGTATAATAAAGAGGCTAAACTTACATCCTAGTTAAATTTTGCTGAGCACTTATTTGATACACAATATCTTGGTTTCTGGCATTTAACTAATGTATCAGAATAAAGAACTCCCCACAAAGTTCTTTAAGATTACAAAAGGGGGGGGCTGGAGAGATGGCTCAGCGGTTAAGAGCACCGTCTGCTCTTCCAGAGGACCCGGGTTCGATTCCCAGCACCCACATGGCAGCTAACAGCTGTCTGTGGTTCCAGTTCCGGGCAAACACCAAGGCAAATAAATAAGTAAAATAAATAAAGTTTTAAAAAAAAAAAAAAAAAAAAAAAGATTACAAAAGGGGATAGGCTGGTGGGGGTATAGAAAAAGGTTACAAAAGGGGATAGGTTGGGGGGGAATAAAAAAATAGATTACAAAAGGTAGTCTCTCCCGCTCCTTCCCTCTCTCTTCTCATCCTCCTCTGTACTCTTATGTCTCCTCCCTAGACAGCAAGGACCTCTTTGCATATCCTGCAGAACTGGAGTTACAGCGTCTCATTTAATTATTTCAAAGTCTTGAAAGATACAGATAGGAAGTTGTTTACCTGAGGCCCCATTGTGCTGGGACGTGGACCCTGCCCCACCCCTCTATAAAACTCATGTGTCTTCTGGCTCCTTTATTTCCATCCTGACCACGGAAAGGCTGGGATGAACAAGGTGATGTAGCCCAGCACTAAGACAGTAGGTCTGAAGCCTGGCAGTGAGGGCCTTTAATCCCAGCACTCAGGAGGTAGAAGCAGGCAGATCTCTGTGAGTTTGAGGCCAGCCTGGTCAAGTTCCAGGATAGCCAGGGCTACACAGAGAAATCCAGTCTCAAAAAAAAGACAGTAGCTCTGTGACTCCCCACTCCAGGCCTCTTTAGGTCATAGTATCAGTGAGTATGGAGGAAAAACGTTCCAACCAACTCAACAGGTTCTGGGACCAGTGAGTGAGGTGAGCAGGGCCCATGATTAGTAGCAAAGCCTGGCTATGTCACATTATTTTTAATGCTCAGAGTAAATCACACAGTCCTTAGTAAAGCAGCTGGCCTCATTCTCACCTCCCATCTGTCACTTCTGTCCTTCCCACACATCAGCCTAAAAAAAAAAAAGCGCTGGCTAACCTGAAATTGAAATCCTTTATGAAGCCCAGACAAGCCTGCCATCCTTCTGCCCATACCTCCTGAGTGCTGGGACTACAGGCACGCCACTGTGCCCTGCTCTAGCATCTTCTTTTTTAACATATTTGCTCAGCCTTTTTCTGAGAGTCACTGTCTAGAAGAAGAAATAAGTGACATGGAGGATGCTAAGCCAGAGCCTGGAATGCAATATGTATAACTTGTATTCAGTGGTCCAGGCCAGCAACTGCCCCAGGCCCAACAAGGCGACCTGGTGCAGTCTCTCTGTCTTAACAAGCACTGGTGCCCTCCTCTGAGAGTCTCAGCCCAGGGGAATACCTTTGTAAGCTCCCCTCGCTGTCCACAAGAGTCCCCTAGACACTCTGTCCCCAATCTCAGAAAGATCCTGCTGCAGAATAATCTATCTCAAGTGGGATTAACAGCTGAGCCTGTCACCATGGCCCTGTGATCTGTGATCTGCGACAGGGGCCTGCCAGGATTTGCCAAGTAGGCCCAAGCGAAAGCCACAGGTCCTGTCAAACCTGAAACCTCCAGAGGGCACATGGCCCCAGGACTGTGACTCCTTCAGGCCACTGTTCCTACTACCTTCCTTGTCACACATGAGGAAACTGAGGTCAAACAGAGGAGGCACTTTTTTTTTTTTTTTTTTTTTTTTTTTTTTTTTTTTTTTTTTTTTTTTTTTTTTTTTTTTTTTTTTTTACCAAGCCTCTGCCCAGGAAGCAAGCCCAGCCAGGCAACTAATGTGGGCCTTTGTGCCATCAAAAGCATTTGCTGTACTGTCCATGAGTTATGACTTCATTATTACCATCATAGGCTTCTTTATGTGGTGAGAATGTTTGCTTTGAACCATGCTTTGAGACAGAAGTTGAAAGTAATAATACTGCACTTCCACTGACAGAGACCATGGTCTGTCCTGCAAACACATTAGCAATGTTTTGGCACAGCCTGAACACAGAATCACAGCTTCAGCTGTCTGCAATTACAAAATGGAATCCTGCTGTTGCCCCAAGAAAGAACTTTTTCTCCTCAAAGGTCTCCAGAGAGTCTCTAGGGGAGCCTCTTGACAGCTCTGCAGTTCCGGGCATTTTAAGTCATCCTCACCTGATCCTCAGTCAAGACTGGTGGGTGGCGCCATGTTGCTGCCTCCATCAATGTCAGTTGTAGGAAAACCATGGACATATCCTGGGATTTCAAACCACCTCTTTCCCAGACTGGACTATCCAGGAGCCACAGGGAGCTGGGCAGGGTACCTCGACTCTTAACTCCTATAGAGGCACAGAGTGGATGGAGTCTGCCTGCTGTGGATCAAATGCCTGTCAGTGAACGCGCAGGCCACCTCCCCTCTCTGACTCAGAGCATCCTATGTGACAGTGATTCAGAGGTGACGATGCCCTCTGGGAGAGAGACTAAACAAGGTCATATGAACACAATGGCTGGCAGCTAGTAGGTGCTCAGTGAACATAGCTACCATTGTCAGTAATGAACACAATGTGGTGTGAGGCTTTGAAACAGAGTCTTCATGGAAGGCCAGACAGCAGCAAAGGGGCTTCCCTGGAAAGTTCCCGCTGTCACCACTTGAGCTCAGCCTCATAGAGGAACTCACGGTCCCAGCACAGGGCAGGCCTCAAAGCTGTTCCTGTCAGGGGTGAAGCAGCTAGGCCATGCATCCATCCACCAGTCATTGTCTAGGGTCTACTGCAGGAGGATGGATGTTAGCTCACCAAAAGTGTCATGTCACCTGAAAGATGAGATACTGGAAGTATCTTTATGAGCAATAAAGAAAGCAATACGGAGATTGCTTGGGATTTGCCTAGTGACCTCGGTCAGTGCCACTTCTGGTGGCTTTCCTCTCCTGGCAAGCAGGGAGTCCAGCTGGCTGCTGGCAGTTCCTTACATCCTGGCTTTTCTACCTGAGCCTTGAAGCATATCTCAGGGGCAGAGCCTGTGAGCTTCTCCCTTTGACAGACAAGGATATTCAGGTTCCAGAGGGAAATGATAGGCCAGGGTCTCGCCAGTGTCAAAGACATCACTTGCTGCTTGCAGAGAAAGAGGATCTTTGGTTTCCACCAGAGACCCACTAAGTCTGAAGCTCTGAGGGCAAGGCCAGCGCTCTGTGCTCAGCAGAGCCCCCAGGGAGGTCTGGTCTCATGGGTGCTCGGGTTTGAGTCCAAGACCAGGTGGGACTGAGTCTTCTCTCAGGTCTCCCAAACTATCCTTGAAGCCATCTGGATGGAGGCCCAGCCTAGATTTCACATTCTCCAGTGTCTCTCAGCTTCTCTCGTATGTCTACTCCTTCCCATCTGGTGCATCTGGGGCTTATGAAAAAAAACAGTCTCAGCTTAGGAGAGGGAAAGAAAATTATTTTGGAATCCTAACAGCTCTGGCAGAGCGGCTGGAAGCTTCTAGCCTTCCCTTCTCCACCCACCTACTTTCTAGAGGCGGGGGAGGGGGATCCTTCTCATCCGAACCTCCTGAGGTGGGAGTCTTCCCGCTACAGACCCACAGGCTCCGGGTCACAGCAGCAAATAGGAGGCTGGATGTGTGTGTGGCAGTGGGGAGGTTACAATCTCCTAGAAACTGGCTGCTCAAATGCCTAAGGAGAGAGAGAACAAAGTCTCTCAGCCATACCTGGGCCTCCCATCATGGCCCAGCTGCTCGAAGCCTCTAGCTATCTCTCTCACACTGAGTTCTTCTGTAATGCTCTTGAAGTTACCCCACTGTCTACCATTCTGGGGATCTGACTAATATTTTGAGCCAAGCTTCCTAGTCTGTTCCAGATTTATGCTGGGGATTGAAGAAGAGGAAGTCAGACTTAATTGCTGTGAGCCACTCACAGAGAGTGGCCTGGGACAGCAGACTGGTACCCCAGGACAGCAGGCTGGTACCCCTGGACAGCAGGCTGGTACCCCAGGACAGCAGGCTGGTACCCCTGGACAGCAGGCTGGTACCCCAGGACAGCAGGCTGGTACCCCTGGACAGCAGGCTGGTACCCCTGGACAGCAGGCTGGTACCCCTGGACAGCAGGCTGGTACCCCTGGACTGCAGGTTGGTTCCACCTAGCTCTCAGTCTCTAGGCTCCACACTCCACATCGCCTCCAGTCAGCACACTCAGGTCCAAGTTCCTCAGCATGGCTCAAGGTTTCTCTCTTGCCCCAGCCTCCAGCCCCTCCATCGCCTATGATACTGCTGGACAGAGGACCTTATCTCCTTGATATGAGATCCCACTATTGTGACACAGGAGGATTTTCCTTTGGTATGATAAAAGTGTTGTGTAACTAGACAGAGACGTTGCTGGAATCCAGTATGCTGAATGTGCTAAATGCCACTGAATTGAGCACCTTAGAACAGTTATGGGGAGGGTGTGGTGACACACACCAGCAATTGAACACTCAGAACCTGAGGCAGGAGGATCTGGAGTCCAAGACCATCCTGGGCTACATAGCAAGACTTTGGCCCAATACTAAATAAATGGAATAGAATAGAATGTAAATAAATAACAAATATAAGTATATTTTAGGTGAATTTCAGCTCCACAAGCTATGGTTCCTTCCCAGTC
Source organism: Sigmodon hispidus (assembly GCA_004025045.1). Taxonomy (NCBI): domain Eukaryota; kingdom Metazoa; phylum Chordata; class Mammalia; order Rodentia; family Cricetidae; genus Sigmodon; species Sigmodon hispidus. Next base: position 7,174 of record PVIH01001404.1, read on the forward strand.
CCCTGTGATGGCCCCTTTGGATCCAGCTACATGGGTTGGTGCTGCAGGCCTTCTGTGGCCAAGCTTGCCACCAGGTCAGGCTCACTCTCGCTGCCCTCCACCTGGTCTTCACTCCACACAGTTTCAAGTACTGCTAGCTCAACATACCCATAAATCATCTCTAATGCCTCCTGGCCTTTGCACATGCCATTGCCTCAGTCTAGGGCATTCCCGCTTGTCCAGGCTCATGTTTCAGCCTTAGATTTTGCTTAGGAACCATCCTCCCTGGGAAGTCCTTAGCTGCTTCTCCCATCACTGGGCCCCTGCTCTTTTCAAAACACTAATGATGTCTGTCCATCCTGGATGAACTCAGAACAGCGACTGGAGGGAGCGAGGCTGAGGAAGACTGGTAAAGTGGGAATGTAGGGAAAGGAACCAACTGCAAAGACAGTGAGCGACACATGGACTGACAGAGTACCTTCTGGGGTCCCTAGACATCCTCCCATCCCTTCTCCAGAGGGCAGCCATCTCTTTTCCAGTGGTGCCATTTACCTCTCCTGGTGGCCCACAAGGTGGCGCTGTGTCCTCCGCTAACCTAGGCTTCTGCCAGGTGGGACTGGAGCGTGCTGATCGGTCCTTTGGAGCTTGACCCTCCATCTGGCTCAGGGCACAGGAACACAGTCAAGGGCATTCTTGCCTTTTCTCCCTCAGGCCCACTCTCCTTCTTCCCAGACTCCAGGTACCCGTACAGCATGCTGGGCAGGGCCAGAGGGGCCAGTGGGGCACGCACAACCACCCACACCCACCCACCCACCCACACACACCCCTGGGTGCAACCTGCCTTTCTCTATGTACTCCCACTGAGGGCCTCAACTGAGGTATGTGGGAGATGGACTTTCCAAGCCAGAAATAGGCCAGGCCTGCAGAAGGATGCACTGAGAATACCATTGGACACATGACCACAAGCAAACACATCCTAACAAACACTCAGCCCTGACACCTAGGCCCTGCCCCACACTGTCTGACCATGCTTGTGAACACCAGTAGAGAGACACACGTTCACAGGTCTATTTAGGACCATGAGGCTAATCTGGACAGCTGGCACCCAGTGGGTCTTCTGTCCTGTGTCCCTACTGCTCTACAGCTGAGCTAGGGAGGAGGGTCACTTCCAGATAGGGTCCTCAAACTGTCACACAGGCACCCGGCAGCTCCGAGCTCCACTAGGGCTGGGGGTGTGCTCTGGTACCCACTGAAGCTCTATTCCTGGTTCCAGCTCCCTCTCCCCTGCTGTGTGACCAAGGGCAAGCCTTGCTGTGTCTGCTCCCTAAAGCTAGCCTCTCCTGCACCTACCACTTAATAGGGGCATGGAGAATACTGGAGAGACGTTGGTAGTGAGGGACATGCTGGGAAGGACACTTTTAACTCAGAACTACCTTTCCATCACTGACATCTGAGCGCCCTGATGAATCTCAAACTGCTATTCTGTGTATCTCACTGGCATCACATCGTCATTCAATCATGGTCTTCATGTATGTGTGTGCGTGCAGAGAGGGTGATATCGGAGTCTTCCTCAACCACTCTCCTCTGCATTTTTCCAGACAGGGTCTCCTGATGAGCCCAGCGCTCACTGATTCAGCTAGACTAGTTCGCCAGCAAATCCCAAGGATCACCCCGTCTCTACCTTCTCAGCACGGGGATTACAGGAATGTACCGCCATAGCCAGCCTTTTAAGATGGGTTCTAGGAGATCAAACCCAGCTTATGTGGCAAGTCCTTTGCCAGCTCAGCCATCTCCCCAGCTCCAGCCATTCATGTGCTGCCCCCCAGCACCATGCTGGGGCCCAAGGACACAAAGTGAACTACATATGGCCCTTCCCTTTCTGCAGGTTCCAATGATGGGGGGACAGCTGAACACAGACAGTGAAGCAGAGGCTGCTGGGAGATGGAACAAAGGCCATAACTAAAGGGTCATGCTATAGCCCCAGTAAAGCCCTTCTAGTTCCCGACTGTCCACCTGTCTAGCTGCCTCCAGGTACACTGCCCCACAGAGCACCCTGGCTTGCCTGTGTCTGCTCTCTGTCTCTGAGAGGCCATGCTCACTAGTGCCTTTTCCATGTCACTCAGACCTTGGCTCTTCAGCTTTGTCCACAAGACTGGTCAGAGGGAGCCATCTCACCAATGCATGGACAGACCTCATGTTTCTGACCCTACCTATATCAGACCAACTGCTGTGTGACCGGAAGCCCAGGATATCACTTCTCCAGCCTCAGCAGCCCCCTTCTGAGGGCTTGTGAGGGAACCAAAGGGGAGGACATCTGAGGAAGGGTTTGGAAGCTGCAAACTTTCAATCCTTCCGTGGTTGCCAGTAAGAGGGGATTTTATTCAAACAGCCTCCTTCTGTGTCCTGGAGGCCCCACAGGCTGTTCCTACCTGCGGCTCAGGATGGGCCAGTTTCTGTTTGGGATTTGTTTGTGTTTGATTTCATAGGCAGGGAAACTCCCAGGCCAGATGAGGTGGGTGGAGCCCTAGTCAACAGAGTTGCCAGGGGAATCCCAAGGGCTGGGGACCTGATTACCCCCCACAGTGCTCAGGTGCACACTCATCCTCACCCCCCAGCAAGGGGAAAGGGTGACTCTGGCAGTCCGGTGACCAGAGTATCGGTCTAGTGCCTCCAGGCAACCAGACTGTAAGCCTGGGTGCACACTTTATGACTTGGGGGTTCCTTATGTCTCAGGGGGCATCACAGGACACCAAGGACTGGCAAGACAACCCCAGGACTCTTAGGGAAGTCTCCCTCCTGCCAATCCCTGCCCCATGAGCCTTTCTGGCATCGGTGCCTCTATCCCTTCCTACCCTACCCTGAGCCATCAAGCAAACTTGGAGTTCCAGAACTTTCCGGTCTCCAGTCTTTAATGCATCCTGCCTAAGATACCCTTCTTTCTCACCCTCTCGCTTTCCCTTACCCAGCATTATCTCCTAGGACCCTGCATGGGTGTTCCCTCTCCTTGGGTATCCTCTCCCCCCGCCCCCCCCCCGAAGCATTATGAGGGTTCCTCTCTGGTCACAGGGCTTATTTACTCTGTCATTGTTATGGGTAGGTCCCCCCAATGCACTTATATGCGACATTGCCTGCTGAATATCCACTGGGCTCAGGGCCTGGCACACCCCACGCACGAGTATTACTGGGTGGGAGACGGCACTGGGGAGACTCCATGGGTTTCACTGAAAGCCCCCGTTAGGATGGGGGCTTGAGTCCTGGCTCTGTCCTTCCTTCTGCCCTAAGATCAATCACTCAGTGGTATCCATCAACCTTAGAGGTCTCAGCTTCCTCACCTGTAAAGACTCGGGGATAAGCTGCTTGTTTGTCCCGGTGGGACATCTCCGGGGCTGCCAGCAGCTCTACGCAGGGCTTCTGCTGATGCACTCGGGGAAGCCTCAGTCAGGGCTAGGGTGAGCCACTGAGTCATGGCCTAGGCCCAGGTGGGGAAGTGTGCTGAGAGGGTGGAACCATCACGTTACAGTCTGCAGACCCTGGTGGTGTTAGCAGGAACCCTGCTGGGGCTGTTTTCCAGGAGGAAGGCCCACAAACATCATGGGCTGAGGAAAAGGACATGTATGGCCTGCATGGGAACCAGACAGCCCAGGGCACCCTGAGTTCATGGAAGCAGCCTTGAATTCTGAGAGGTTACCAGGGACATTTGTAACATCTGGCTTGGGAGCCAGATCCATTTCCTCAGCCTCTGAGTAGGTCTGGGAAAGAGAGGGCAACGCATGGGACCCTGCGGTCTGCACAGAGAGATCACCGTGCCAAGACAAAGCTTTCAGGTTTGAGCAAGGGCTAGTGGGGCTCAGACATGAAATCTACAGCATGCGTAGCTGTCCCCCTGACTTGCAGTGTGGTATGGATGAGTCCCTACCTCTCTGTGGCATAGAATCTCTGCAATGAGGCTTAACCAGTTAATCTATGCGAAGTTCCAAACTGGGCATGGTGGTTCACGCCTTTGATCTCAGCACTTGGGAGGCAGAAGCAGACAGTTCTCTGTGAGTTGTGAGTTCAAGGCCAGCCTGGTCTACATACCAAGTTCCAGGCCAGGGAGGCTATTTAGGGAACCCTTATCTCCAAGAAAAAACAGACCAGAGAGATATGCGGAAGGATCCTGGGTCTCCGTGCTCGCCTTCACCTGTGGGAGCTGTCAGCTCTGACAACTTACCCAACGTTAGTGTCTTGTTTTCTCACTGGGGAAACGGAACTCCACAGTGTTCGCGTCATCTCACAGTGTTATCAAGAAGAGGAAATGAACTGAAGTAATGTGTGGAGAACCTTTCAAGTCTCAGAGTGCCAAGCATTAAGCTTGTATGAGTCACAGCCCGGATCCACCTGATCCTTCGGCTCCCTCACTCTTCTAGAGCAGGTGAGGTCTGGGATCTGCTGACTGACTTGCTGCCTGGACGGCTTTGCCGTTTTTACATTTGTTTAATTGTTTTCTCTCTCTCTCTTCTCTCCCTCTCTCGGCATGTGTGTGTGGCGTGGGCATGCACACACCACAGTACAGGTGTAGAGGTTACTATCAGGAGCTGGGTCTTTTTTCTCTACCATGTATGTTCTGGGATGGAAATGCTCTTCAGACTGGGTAGCACTGATCCATTCTGTTGACCTTCACTCACTAACCCACCTCACTGGCCCGACCTGGATTTGTTTTTAAAGAAAGAATAGGAATAGGAATAGGAAGCTTCCTTGCATTTGTGCGTGCTGGTCCTTGTCTTGAGATGCCATCCCTTCCTGTGTCTGAGAACCGTCTCCGGAAGCCCAGGTCCTCCCTCTGAACCTCTTGAGCACACAGACAAGCTGAGCTGTCCACTTGGACTACCCTTGTCCCTAAAATGTTTGAGAGGAAAATCCCTGTTTATTTCTGTGTGGTCGCCTTGTGTCCCTCCCAGGATTCACTCAGGACTCTTCCGTGTCCTGGGGAGCTTAATGACCATTGCATTGGAGATGGGGGTGGGAAGAAGGGGCCTTGGCTTCCCTCCCCAGGAACTCCTGGATGGCTGTGTTCCACATGCACATGTCTCTGTTTGCAAATACATTTTAGGTTGATGCTATGAAGAAACCAAAGCAGGTGCAGGGTGACAGGAAGGGACATTCATGTTACATCAGTGATCAGGTACCAGTAGAACAGAGAAGACCGAGGGTCAAGGCCAAGGATTGCACTTGTGTGCAATCATTCCACTGCAGGATTGGGGGTGACAGTCTTGGTCCTTGGAGAACAGCAGAGATTCAGGGAGGCAGACAGACTGGTAAGGTGAATGTAGGAGATGGAGGTGGGGGGGGGTGAGGACAAGACATGGGACTTGCTTTCCTATGAGGCCTTCCTTGTCCAGCCCTGAGACTTGAGGGCCCCTTGAGAAGCTGTTGCTCAAAGTCAAGACCAACCAGTCACCTGTATGAGGAGGACCCTCATTTTCACACAAGAGAAAAACAGGACTCAGAGAGCTTAAACATCCACCCAAGGTCAGTCACACTGAGTCAGAGGAGAACTGTCTGACTGCAGTCTAAAGGGTGTTTTATCAAGACCAACATGCCTACCTGCCAAGGCCCTCTCTCTCATTTGTGACCTCAGTCCTACAGGGATGAGCTGTACACAGCGGGTGGAGGACCCACTTCCTGGACAATGAACTTGCAGAACTGTGTGCCCATCCTGTCCCACTCTTCCAGGGCTGAGCTTGGTGGCTAATGGCTATTTTAGCTCCTGTCATAAAGAGTGACTCACACAGATTGTCAACAAGCTGGCCACCTGGAGAGCTAAGAATGCAGCTGCAGGCATGTCTGTGAAGATAGAAATGTATCTCATGCTCTGCTATCCAGGCCTTCTCCACCAGACACCGCCCTCATAGCTGAGGCACGCCCTGGGGTCTGGGAGGCCAGCTCATGGCTCTTTTCCCAACGTGGGGAAGTATCTCTTCCTTTAACCAAACCCAGTGTACTGCAATCATCTCCTTGAACATTTCCTTCATAGCCATAGGCCCCTCAGCTGTAAAGCGAGGGGATTACAAATGCCAGCAGATAGACCCAGGGCTCCCTTGGAGAGCATCGAAGAGTGTATCAAGACCTCCTGGGCAGGGAAACTGCTGGTTACATCTTTTTTCCTTTGTTATTGTTGTTTTGTTTTGTGTTTATTGTTTTGTCCACTTGACACAAGCTAAGGTCTTCTGGGAAGAGGGAACCTTAATTGAGAAACCACCTTCAATACACTGTCCTATCGACAAGTCTACGTGACATTTTTTTTTTTGATTAATAATTGATGTGTAAGGGCACAGCCCACTATGGACAGTTCCACCCCTGGGCAGGTGATCCTAGGTTGAATAAGAAAGTAAGCTGAAAGCCAGGTAGTGTTGCACACCTTGAATCCCAGCACTCAGGAGGCAGATCTCTGAGTTCAAGGCCATCCTGGTCTACAGAGCAAGTTCCAGGACAGCCAGGGCTACACAGAGAAACTCTGTCTTTAAAAAAAAAAAAAAAAAAAAAGGGAGGGGCTGGAGAGATGGCTCAGCGGTTAAGAGCACTGACTGCTCTTCCAGAGGACTGCAGTTCAATTCCCAGCACCCACATGGCAGCTCACAACTGTCTGTAGTTCCAGTTCCAGGCAAGCACCAAGGCAAATAAATAAATAAAAGTTTGAAAAAAAAAAAAAAAAAGAAAGAAAGAAAAGGAAAAAAAAAAAAAAAAGCAGGCTGAATAAGCCATAAAGAACGAGCCAGTAGACAGCACTCCTCCACGGCTTCTGCTTCAGTTCCTGTCTCCAGGTTCCTTCGTGGTGGGCTATAAACCATAAGTTGAAATAAGCCCTTTCCTCTCTGAGTTGCTTTTGGTTGTGGTGTTTTACCACAGCAATAGGACAGAAACCAAGACCTAGGGGCCTTAACAACACATTAGGGCAAAGGCATTCAGACTTAGAGACTGAGCATGGTCGAGGGGAAGAAAGGCTGAGTCCAGGTTCCCCAGGGCTGACTGAGGACTCCCCCATAGGAACACCTATGCCAACTGACTCCCCTAATTCATCATATCACCACATGCCCCACAAGGTAAGATGTGGAGCCATTTGTCCAGACTTTCACAGTTAACAAGAACTTGGACTAGAACCCAGTTGACTCAGTGTCCAGGCTACTCTTTCTCCTCAGCTTCCTCCTTCAAGGGTTCTTTGCTCTCTGCCTTTTCTTCAAGGTCCCAGCTGGCCTGGCCCATCTTCCCAGTTCCACTTGGCCATCCTAGTCATATCTCAAGGGCTCACATCTGTCTGTGTGCTGCCTCACAGACAGCAGTGTGGGCGACTGCATGCATGGTGGGTCACAGCAGTGTGGGCGACTGCATGCATGGTGGGTCACAGCAGTGTGGGCGACTGCATGCATGGTGGGTCACAGCAGTGTGGGTGACTGCATGCATGGTGGGTCATAGCAGTGTGGGTGACTGCATGGTGGGTCACAGCAGTGTGGGTGACTGCATGATGAGTCACAGCAGTGTGGGTGACTGCATGGTGGGTCACAGCAGTGTGGGGCAGACATGGGGCTTTCTTCTTAGCCTGATCCCGGTGGTCAGCAGCATGAGTTTGGAGACCCTCGTTACAGTGCAAGAAGTCCATGAGTGAGCATCATGCAATATAAAGGTGAGCAGGGACAGACAGTAGACTAAGAATGTATCATTTGTTTATTTTTCCATGAACAAGACAGTTTCACTTCTTGTGGTCAAGTAGAGCTCTGGAGAAGGATGTGTTAATTAGCATAATAGTCCTAGAGGTACTCACAGGGAAGGACAGGAAGTCCTCTTTAATCTGATGGAAGCACAGACTGGAGCAGCTGAGAGACTGGAGTAGCTGAGAGACTGGAGCAGCTCTAAGGGACTAGAGTAGAAAAAGGTACAGAGGGCTCGTCTACCAAGCAAGGAAGAGCTGCGGACATGAACACCGGAGCAAGGATGGAGATACATGGACTCTAGTCAGTGCCTTGGCCTAAGATCACAAGACATTCAGGAAAAAGTCCCAACATAAAAACACCACCTCCTTGACTACAGCCTCCTCTTTGAGCATGATGTCCAGCCTACCTGGTGTCTATTGGAACCAGATACAGGAGGCCATTGTCACCTCTATGGGTAAGCATCCACTAGGATGCACAGGGCCAATCTTCAACAGTGACATGGTGTGGTAGGGACACAACACTAGCCGGAGCTTTGGCTCTCTTACTGGTTCCTGGAGGCTGAGCTGGTGTTCTTCACACAAGTCAGTTCAGGAGGGAGGAAGCCCTGGACCAATTCTAGACTTCCTACTGATGAAGCTCTGCAAAACTAAGAGGTGTCCTGTGTTGGTGAAGAACAGAGTGAGTCTGTTGTATTCACACTGCCACTAGTGACCCCAGCTAGCCAAGCTCACAAGAAACATGTATGGGAGCATGCTTTCCTGTAGCAGAATAACCTTAAAATTAATAACATAACAGCAATTACAAGGGTCTCCAGAGCCCTTACCCACACAAATTTTTCTCAGAGCCCTGTGATGAGCAGGGCAGAGCAGTGATCCCTAGGACACAGGGGCTCAGAGGGGAATGTGATGTCACCAACATATCCACAGGCCCCACCCTGCCCTCCTGCGGTTCCTCAAGCTGCTCTCCTCCATCTTACAGCAGCATCAGGACCACAATGGCAATGATCATAAGGACTCCAGCCAGAATGCAGAGGCCTAGAAAGACGATGTCACTGGTGTCCTGGGCCACCATGGATCCTGGGCCCTCCAGGACCTCTGCCTCATCACCAGATGGCGCCTCTTGAAGGTGCTCAGCAGTAGCAGCATAGGGCCCAAGCCAGTGAGAGCCTGACAGCAAGTTGACAGATGCCTCCTTGCGCCTTGGCTCACAGAGCACCTCATATTCGTGGATGTCCTCATGCCCAGCAGCAGAGAAGTCAATGTACAGCACGCTGACGATCACAGAAGTGTTATTTCTTCTCTGTAGGGGTCACAAATACTTGTTCACTCCCAATGAGACTCTGGGTTCTCCTGTTTCCTCTAAATATACATAGGCCTGATCCCATAGCCTAGCCACAGATTCCTTGACACTCTGAGCCTCAGAATCCGAATCTATCAAAAGGACAGAAGGGCCAGCAAGCGGGCTCAGTGGGTAAAGGAACTTACTACCAAGCCTGACAACCTGAATTCAGTCACTGAAACCCAAATAGTGGAAGGAGAAAACTAACTCCCATAAATTGTCCTGTGACCAACACACACACACGTACACACATACAATTTAGAATAATTATAGAAGGGGACACTGTGAGAGTGGACTGTCTTGAGGGGCATCAGACTTGAGGCGCCAATGTTCGCTCTGGTTTGAAGGGGATGACGGGATGAAATATAGCAACAGTGAGAACACCTAGGCTGGTAGATGTACCTTAGGGACTGAGCGCTTGACTAGTGTGTGTGAGGCTCCAGGTTCAACCCCCAGTACCAACAAAAACAAGACAAAACGAAGCCAGCAACCATGGAGTTGAGATGGCAATACTTAAGCCAGGCATGGTGGTACATGCCCGGAATCCCAGCATTTTGGAGGAAAAAAGAACCCAGAGGTCAAAGTCATTTTAATTACATAGTAAGATAACCTAGACTACTTGAGATCCTGTCTTAAAAACAAAGCAAAACAATAAAATCGACAAACCTCCGAAACTATCTAACATTTGGGGCCCTTAATTTAATTGATTCTCACAATAGCTTCTTGGTGTCATTAGTTTTTCCCTTTCACAGATGAGGAAACTTGGGTCCTAGAGGTAGTCTGTTGTCTGAGGCCACACATATGCCAACTCCACAGCAGACAGTGCATTCCCAGGCTGCCCAAACTGCCACAGCCTGGGCTGCCACCTCTGAGAATGGTGTCTGAAATGTGAAGCTGCCTAAAGTGGGAATAAATAGGTGAAAACATTTGGCACCTCCAATCACCCAAGACTGAGTGACCCCTCTTGGGAAAGTTTGAAGGAGGATCACGTTCGTTTCCCAGACATGACTTTAGGGCTCTTCCAGGTCTGAGCTTTTGAAAGGCCCCGATCCCGTATCCCCAAATGAGCCTCTGCACCTGTATACTGGGTCATCTGTTCCCCATTCTCTAAGGGGAACTTATAAGCTTTGCTTTTTGACACACAGAATCACCACATGGGACAAAGCAAGGCAGGAGCCGAGCATGGAGGAGACCATAGAGAGGGTGGTCACCTATGTGATGAGAAATGGCGTGAAAGCCTGTGGTAGGGGTGGGGAGGAAAGCCCCATGGGACAGGAAGGCTGAGATTTAGGAGGTTAAGCCCAGTGTTTCCAGAGAGGCACACAAAGGTCAGCCTTGGTCACTCACACCTCCGTAACAGCAGCTCCATGCAGGGCAGAGGATGTGCAAGGTTTCCATTGAAGTGCTCAGCCTTCACCCTTCCAAGCAATGATTCTAGGGTCTATGGGTCTACATTTTGGGGCAGGGTGGAATTCTAACACTGAGTATTCATAAGTCCTTGGCTCTAGGACTTTATGATTTCATTTCTGGGACTCTTTGTTTGAGGGTGAAGGGCATGTGTTCATGTGTGTGTGAGCATGTACATGTGTGTTTGTATGTTTGGAGATGACAGGTCAACTCTAAATATGCTTCGCAAGAGCCACCCACCTTGTTTTCTGAGACAAAGTCTCTCCCTGGGCCTCGGGGATCAAAGATTAGGCTAGTTTGGCCAGCCAATGAGCTCCACAGATAAACTTGCCTCTCCCTCCTCAGTACACACCGCCATGCCTAGCTTATGTAGCTCTGGCTGGTCTGGCCTGGCCTAGAACTTGCTATATAGACCAGGCTGACTTCAGAATCAGAGATCCACCTGCCTCTGACTCCCAAGTACTGGGATTAAAGGTGCATTCCAGGCTAGAGAGATGGCTCAGTGGTTAAGAGTACAGGCTGTTCTTTCAGAGGTCCTGAGTTCAATTCTCAGCAACCACATGACAGCTCACAACCATCTATGATGAGATCTGATTCCCACCCCTGGCATGCAGGCATGCATTCATACAGAGCACACATACATAAAAAATATGTATATAAATTAAATAAAGGTGTGTGCCACCACACTCATCTTTAAAGCTTGTTTGTTTTTTAATAAACATGAGTCTGGAGATGGAACTCATGTCTTCCCGATTGCATGGCTAGCACACTATCAACTGAGCCATCTCCTCAGCCTTCTGGAACTTTGTATCCTTCATTCTATGACACTGAATATGGTTCTGTCCCAAGAAATCCCTAGGGGCCTCAGGACATGAATCAGAGTACAGACTATCTTGGCATGGGATGCCCCTCGGCTTCCTTCTAGTTTAAAGGACAGTGGCTGCCTGGAAGCTGAGAAGGTAGAACAGAGGACTGCAGGGCCCTGGGCATCTCTGTTTAAACTAGACTGCAAACCCCAGGTTTCAGAGCTGGGTGCCCAAGAACTCTCTCGGGCCCCACCCACTCTGGCCTGGGTCCACAGCCTCCAGCATCCAAGGATAGTAGAAAAATCTCATTTGTAAGCACAGCCTTTGGAGGGAGGTGGATTCTTACTTGAAAGGCTTATTTGTTTTTGGAGCCCAGAGATATTTTAGGATCACCAGGTTGGGGGGGGTAAGCGGGAAGAGAGCAGGGGGGTGTATGCATATTAAAGGAATCAAGGTTCCCATTCGGGGGGGGGGGGCTCTCAAAGAGAGGAGTAAGGAGGGAATTTGGGGTTTTTCACCACTGAGGGCTTTTGAAGGGTGCCAGAAAGCCTGCATTAAGACCAAGTGCGCCATCAGAGAGCCAGGAGGGAAACTGAGGATAACAAGTGCCCTTCAGTAAGGCTCAGGGCCCATCTCTTATACCTCCTCCCTCCCCTGCCCCTACCTGAGACTCGGTACCGCAGGTGTCAAAGCGGGCCTGGATCCGGAAGTTGCTACCAACTTCCTGGGCTGCACAGCTCCGGCTGCCCAGATAGACCTTGGTCCGCTCCAGTGGGGCCAGTGCCTGGGCAGAGATCAGGATCTGGAAGTCCGTACGGGAACAGCTCACATTCATGGGTACCACTGGAACAGGAGGGAGGAGCCTGAGACCTTAGGGCTGCAGTCAGAGCCATCATCCCTAAGCCTTCCTGATGTTCAGCACATGTGAAGCCTAGAGAGGGGAAGGTGGGTATGACATCCTACAGGACTGAGTTGGGATATTCACATGCAATGCTCCACTGTGCTGATGGGTCTGTGAGTTCTTAGGGCATGCAATGTGCTAGTGTCTCTGTGTCCTCTGAGGTTGGCATAGAGCTTGGCAGACCAAAGAAATGCTGAGTGAATGAATGAATGAATGAATGAGCATGAGGGTGCATGAAGACTAATTCTTCACCACATTAAAAGTAATGACTCATCACAGCCAGATACCCAGCAGTCCATGCCATCATTCAGTTAATAGGTTACTGACGGCCTCCTCCTCTGTGCAGTACACACAGACAGACATGAGAAAGCCAGCCACACCACTGATCGTGCAGGACAATGATGTCATGAAATGTACAGGAGTGCTACAAAGGACAATCAGGCAAAGATAGCAGAGTGGGGTGGCTCGGAAGAAGATGGGTTGGGGGACTCTGTTGTCCCTCCCTGTGATGGCCTGAGATGGTGGGCGCACCTTAAGTCACTTCAGTTTTGAAAATAAATCTCTAAAAGTCAAGCTGCATGCTGTGGCTGAGTTGGGATTTCAGACTTGGGGGGACAGGATACCCTAGTTATCAGTCTGTCCATTACTATCTGTCAGCTCTCAGCATGCTTGCTGCTGTGAGATAGTGTGATTCGCAGTGTCTGGAACTTCAGGGTCAAGGGTGCATGCAGGGGTGTGTGCAAGGAAGAGGCAGGTGGGGGTTGGTAGCTAGCTGGAAGAAAAAGGAGACTTGGCAGGCTGAGGCCTGAATCCCTCAGCACTCTCTGGGAAATGTCTCAGACATATTTCAACCTCGGATGTCTGGGCAGGCAGGGATTTATGGGCCCACTGTCTCCCACGATGATCTCGGTGGCGCTGAACTGTGTGTCACCCCTGATTGATGCTGAGGTTGCCCTCCCTGTGGAGAGGCTGCCTACAGCCTGGGCCCCATCTGGTGCTGGTCCAGTGTGAGTACCCCGTCTGACCCCAGGCTCCCACTGGGACCTGTGTGGGGAGCACAGAAGGCTCTGGAACCAGCCAGGATGCCAGCCGCCCCCTCCCTCCTCTCCAGAGATGCTGCAAGAAGAAGCAGTTTAGATCACTTAGCCCTGCCCAGGCTGAGCCTGAAAGTCAGCCTCTCAGAGGCAAGCTGGACTCTGAAGCCCCTTCAATCCAGGTCACTGCTGTACAGGTGAAAAAAACCAAGATCTGGAGACCAAAAGGGATGCTCCAAGTCACTGTATAGAGCCTAGGCGGTACCTGGTCTCACAGTATTCTCCTGTTCATGGAGAATCAAAGGAGAGAGCTGAGTCACAGCTCTCCTTCCCACAGAGATGGGGCCCTGGCTAGGTCCAGAAGGGGGGCTTTGCTCAAGTCTCTATGGGCCATCAGCCTGCTGCACCTATTTCCTGAATCACTGCCAGGGCCCCCAGCTCCTCTGCTGCTGAGGATGAGGAAAGAGGACCCTTTTGCTGCCGAATAGCCTGGATGTGTGGGGGAAAGATGTCCTCAGAGACAGTCATACCCTGCAGCTCCTACTCTTTACCTAACTCAGAGACTGTACCTCCAAGTCCACATCACAAAAATGAGAAAAGCCACAATGTCAGCTTCTCCAGACACTTCTGCAGCAAAAGCATGGCCACTCGACTGATTTAAAAACAAAGCATTGAGGGAGCTTTAAAAAATGCTTTGGCAAGCTGGGCAGTGGTGGTTCAGGACTTTAACCCCAGCATTTGGGAGACAGAGGCTGGCAGATCTCTGAGTTCAAAGCCATCCTGTCTACAGAGCAAGTATCAGGACAGCTAGGGCAACAGAGAGAAACGCTCTCTTGAGCACCCTGTCCCCCATATACTTTGGCTTCCTGGATAATGGGCTTTTGTGAATGGTACTTCTTTTCTTCTTGAATGCGGACACGATGCCTGAATTTTGTAGCAGTCATGGCCGCAAACATGAGTCTGAGGTATCTCAGAAGCACCATTAGGAAACTCTGAGTCCCTGAACCCATGCGATAATTGACTGCCGGATGAGGACACGCATGCTCCCTTTGTCCAGTCAGCAGTTCTGAATGACACAGTCAGGGCTGGAGGCATCCTCGTGTTTTACCTAACTTGCCATTGATAACTTGACACATTTTGTGTGTTAATCCTCGAAACTGGATAAAACAACTGAGAGACACTGAACCCACAGGAAAAGGAGCCAGGTGGGGAAGAATTAGGGATCATTGAGTCAGAAGCTATGGGAAAGGGGTCCTGTGGAAGTGGGAATAAGTGGGGGCCACACCAGAGTGGCTTCAAAGGTCCTCAGAGTAGGCACCTTAGTAGGGCCTGGAGGACACCATAGAAGGATCGTGTCACAGGGAACACAGGAAGGAGGCTGCAGGGTTCCCCAGTACCCACACTCTCCACTCAGCTGACCTCCAATGTAGGCCACAGAGAAGCCCCTGCCAGAGGTGCTGTGGTCAGTGTGCAGCAGGAACAGGAGCTGGTTGTGACGAGAGGTGACAGGCGGTGGCAGGTGATGACCACACCACTTCCCCAGCAGCTGTGCTTCCTCACTGGCCCCATCAAAGGCTGCCAGATGGTCAAAGTCACAGGTTCTGGTCAGGCTGTTGGGTTCCTCCAAGCCCAGATCCAGGATAAAGACCTTGACCCGGTAGCCGGGGGGTAGGCGGATGGTCCAGTGGCACCGGATATTGTTGGGGTAGGAGCCAGGGTACTGTGGGCTGGAGAAGTTTCCACGCACGGCTGTGAATACCTCCTGACATTCTCCTGGGGAGGAGGAGGTAGGATTCACTCACAGGCAACATGACAAATAACTAACGTCTGGGTCTGTGACCTGAGGTGCCACTGAAGGTTGAACCTTCAGGAAGCGGGGCTACTGGAAGAAGGTTGGCTCACTGTGAGGATGCCTTCAGAGTGGGCACTGGGGCCCTGGCCCCTTCCTTTTTCTGGCTCTGTTTCCTGGATATCATGAGAAAGGTATCTACTCTCTGCCATGATATCCTGGCTCACCTCAGGCAAAAGACCACGGCTGGAAGTCCTGGGACTTCTGAGACCGTACCACTGGGAACCTTTCCTCTGTACCTCATATAGCCTTTCCTTCCTCAGGTCCAGAAAGCTAATACTCTGTCAACATACCAGCCTTGTGCTCAACCACCAGCCCTCTGTGTCTCTGCACATACTGTTCATGCCCCTTAGTTGACTTTGTCAGGGCTCTGCTCAATTCCTCCTCCAGGAAGTCCCCTGTGATTCTACCTGTTGGCATTCATGACAGTGGCTCATCATTGCTACCTCGCTTTTTCAGAGGACTGTGAGTTCTCTGAAGCACACCCATTCCTCTGCACACATTACGTGAGCATGTAGTACATTCCAGGCACAAGAATAAGGAGTTAGCTCACCCTTAGGCCGGGAGGTGGGTAAAAGTGAGAGATGGTGGTTAGACTATGAAGAAACACTCCAGGGCGATGGTTCTCAACCTTCCTAATGCTGCAACCCTTTCATACAGTTCCTCATCTGGTGGCCCCCAACCATAAAATTATTTTCATAACTGCAGTTTTGCTACTGTTAATATTTGTAATGTAAACATCTCATATACAGGATATCTGATATATGACCTTCATGAAAGAGTTGATCTAGCCAATGGGGGTCTTGACCCAAAGGTTGAGAACCACTACAGTAATCAGTCTAGAAGAGATTGATTCTTTCTGAGCAAGGAGGTAAAGCCTTACAGAGGATGTGACTGGGTTAGGCCTTGGTCCTGGCCCAGAAGGGTATGCTAGACCCTTCTAGACAGTGTAGATAATCTAAGCCCCAATGACACAGCAAGCCCCAAGGACATTGAATTCCCAAACAAAGCAGTAGACAGGAGTCCACAGACACAGGTGTCTGCACAGCTTGGCCCCTCCTACCTGAGAAGTAGTGGGCCTTGAAGCCCCGCCCTCCAATGTTGAAGTCGGACTTGAAGACCACCTGCAACTCATGGCCCAGGGACACAAGGGTGGGGGGTCTGGTGCGGCCACAGTAGTGGTGCCCGTGGGTGGGGCCAGGAGCTCCAAGCACAGCCACGTAGTCGTACATGCATTTCTCGCTGCCCTCCACCTGGAAGTCCACGAACACCAGCTTCACAGCAGCATGCCCTGAGGCACGGATCAGCCAATGGCACTCCACATTGTTGGGATAATTGTTGGGGTACTCTGGGCTGCTGAGGACTCCCGACAGGCCAGTCAGGACACCACCGCACACATCTGCAAGGGAGCCCATTTGAGCTGACCTCTTCTCTAGGGAACAAGACTCTCAAAACGCTGCTACATAAACACCCACGCCTGGTGGACACAGATCTATACCCAGACCCGTGTGGCACAACCTCTTACAGTAAAAGGGTAAGTAACTTAATCTGTCCTGGCCTAAATTCACCCAGGTAGGCCCTGAGTGCAAGGGGTTTATCTGGAGATCAAGGATCCACAGGTGGGCATGAGCTGTTGGACCTCACTAGGAAATTCTAGTATACACCTGAATTATGTCATTCCAGGAGTATGTGGGGGGATTCAAAGTGTGTCTTCAGTTGGTGGAACTGTTGGGAAGGATTAGGAGGTGTGGCCTTGCTGGAGGAGGTGTGTCACTTGGGGCTTTGAGGTTTCAAAAGCCCATGCCATTCCCAGTTAGCTGACTCTCTGCTAGCTAGTGGATCGGAGAAGAGCCCTCAGCTTCTGCTTCAGCGCCATGTGTGCCTGCCTGCTGCCATGCTCCCCCACCATGATGGTCACAGACTCTCACCCTCTGCAGCTGTGAGCCCTAAACAAACATCTTTTGTAAGTCACCTTGGTCATGGTGTTTTGTTACGGAAATAGAAAAGTGACTTGGGAGACCACAGACACCAACAAAGCCCTCAGACAGAGACAGAGATTGTCACCCAAATGACAAGAGCCAAGAGGTAACTGCAGCTAATCTGAGTTCCAGCTGGCAAGCAGAACTGGAGCCCAGATTAGCTGCAGGTACACGACCATAGCATGACAGTGGGGGCTAAGGGATGGATTCCTACCCCAGGACTGCCTTCCCGGCAACTCCATTCCCTCCTGGCCATCACATTTACTGAGATGAGACAGTGGGGGGAGATGGTCTGTGATAGCCCATCAAATAATACCAACAGCTTGAGCAGAGAAATGCTTCAGACTTCATTCTTATGCTGCATTTCCAGCATGGATGTGTGTGGTGCATGTGTGTTTACATATATGTGTGGATGCTCATGCCCATGCAGGTACCTTTTGTTTGGAGCTCACAGGAGGACATCAGATACCCTGAGCTGTCACTCCCTACTTTGTCTTTTTGATACAGTGTCTCTCTTTGAACCTGAAATTTGCTAACTTTTAGTTAAGTTAAATAAATGGTGAACAAGCCCTAGCACAGGTACATATGGCCATGCCTGGCATCTCATGTGGATGCTGGGGTGGGGATGGGTGTCCAGAAGCCTCTCATACACAGAGCAATCTCTCTAGCACAGCTATATTTTAGTATGATAAAAGACAGGACCCAAAGCTATACATAATTTAGCCCAATGGAGTCCATCAGTATCCACTGTTTTTCAGTGATTGGCTTCTCACAGCTCAATGCTGGAAATGTGAGCTTGGGGCCAGGGCAATAGCTTGGCTATTAAAGTGTTTGCTGAGCAGCATTAGGACCGTGTTCTACCCCAGCATTCCCACAAAGCTGGACATGAGCCCACACTCTTAGGGTGGTGGAGGCAGGCTGACCTCTGACGCTCACCATTCTAGCCTAATTGGAGAGCACCAGGTCTCAGTGAGGTGGCTCCTGAGGAACACGGACTGAGATTGGTTTCTGGCTTACACCCATGCACATACCCGTGCATGCGAACACACACATATGCACATAAATGTGAATGTGTGAAATGAATGTATGTCATTAAAATACCACCTTTATCTTCTTAGCAAAGACTAACAAGATGGCACTGCCTGCTATCAGCTACTCCTGTTTATAAAAATGATGGAAAGCATGGCCTGTGATATCAGGACCTTGATACCTTACTGCCCTAAACTCCCAGGCCTAAGATCTCCTTGTGCTAGTCAGATCAGCCTCTTATTTCTGTGTCTTAACAGCACAGTCTGTGCTTCTAAATGCAACCGCCCCTGCTGTCCAGCCTGAATGAACCCGTGGACATAGGCCTTTGTGACCATCCTGCTTGGGCTGACACAGAGGCATCTGACCTTATCCTGGGGAGGAAGGAGGACTTCTGGATCTGTATACAGGAGTTCAAAGACTGGGGGTGGGGGTGGGGTGGAGGACAGGTCCAGGACTCCACCTTATGAGGCTGGGTGGTAGGTAACAGGCCTGCTTGGAGAAGTCAGGGACTAAGGAGGCCTGGTAAAAAAAAAAAAAAAAAAAAAAAAAAGGAACCACAGGTTCTAAAAGCTCTTGCCCCCGATACCAAGGGCCCGGGCACAGGAAGGAGGCAAATGCTGCAGGACTTTAACATTAGGAATAGCCAGGATCCTCCTGTGGCCTGATGTTAGCAGAGGAGGGCTGCAAGGCTCCTTTTAGGGAACAGCAAGCTGCCCGGGGAATCTAAGTCATGGAGGAATAGGGAAGTATCATAAGGAGCAGGGAGCCAGCCTTTCTGCCCAGTGCCCCCTGACCTTTCTGGTAGCCTGCAGAAAAGCCTCGGCTGGCCACATGCTTGTCTGAGTGGAAGATGACAGACATAACGTGCCAGGAGGAGGTGAAGGGTGGTGGAGGCACCTGGCCACAGAACCTGCCCAGAAGATTGCCCTTGTCTCCAGAGGCTCCATTGTAGATCTCTAGGAAGTCAAAGCCGCAGGTGTCATGGTACTCCAGGTCAAAGGCCTGGAAGGTGAGTAACACAGAGGACCCCTCGGCCACCACGATCAGCCAGCTGCACTCTGTGTTGTAGGGATACAGACTTGGGAAGTTGGGGCTGGAGAAGTTTCCAGACGGTGCCGAGAGCACGCCCCCACACTTGACACCTGAAGAAAGAGAGAAAAGGATGGTTGGAATAAGCTCCGGGATCCTGGATACACGAGGCAAGCCTGGGGCCTCGAGGGTAAAAGAAAAACAGAAGTGAATCCTAAATCACTCCGGATGTGTGTCTGAGCTCTCCCAGCATTCATACCTCTTTCAGATACTGGGGAAGCATTCTTCTAGTCATTCAGTAAATATTGTTTGAGCACTGGGCAGCGCTCTTAGATGCTGGGAAGAGGGCAGGAATAAAGATCTTGCTCTCCGGACATGTGTGTTCTGGTGGGAAGACAATAAACATGAACAAGCTGTGAAGCAAGCACAAGAGGTGTGGTATCGGACACCCTTAGCCCCAGCATTCATAAAGAAGAGGCAATCCAGCTGCTTTGAGTTCAAACAGTCTCTACAAAGCATGTTCCAGGCCAGCCAGGGCTGTGTACAGAGACTCTGTCTCAAAAATAAAATAAAATAACATTAAGTGAAGAAATAGAGCTAGACGATGATGGAGCATACGCTTAGGCTCAGCATTTAGGAGGCAGGTGGACCTCTGTGAGTTCGGAGGCCAGCCTGATCTGCAAAACAAGTTTCAGGGCATCCAGGACTGTTACACAGAGAAAGCCTGTCTCAAAAAACCAAAACCAAACAACAACTACAAAAAAAAAAAAAAAAACCTAACTAAAAAGGTAAATAAGTAAATTATTATTTTTTTAATATTTATTTATTATGTATACAGTGTACAGAGAGGGTACCAGATGTCATCATAGATGGTTGTGAGCCACCATGTGAGTGCTGGGAATTGAACTCAGGACCTCTGGAAGAACAGTCAGTTCTCTTAACCTCTGAGCCATCTCTCCAGCCCAAAATAATAAATTATTTAAAAGGAAACAATGAAAAGAAATTAGAAAATCAGAATTTGGCAATCTTTAATGGAATACTAGGTGGGAAGCATTTCTGATGTCTGTTCAGTCACCAAGGAAAAGATTAATAAGAGGAAAAACCTAGGTCAGCCATATTCTCTCTCTGCAACACTCACCATTAATAAGCTTTAAAAAAAAAAATGTGGGGCTGGAGAGATGGCTCAGCAGTTAAGAGCAATGACTGCTCTTCCAGAGGACCAGGGTTCAGTTCCCAGCACTCACATAGCAGCTCACAACTGTCTGTAGTTCCAGTTCCAGGCAAACACCAAGGCAAATAAATAAATAAATAAATAAAATAGTTTAAAAAAATGTAAGAGTAGCCTCAGACTGGCTTTAAACTTGTAATCCTGTTGCCTCAGGCTCTGAAAGGCTGAGATTACAGATGTGTGCCAATATGTCTGGTTAAGTGTCTGAAAACATAAAAAGATACAACCTGGTATAATAGTGTGCACCCGTGGGAGAAGAACTCTGGAGGCTGAGGCAAGAGGATTGCTAAGTTTTAGGCAAGCCTGGCCTACACAGCAAGACCATGATTCAGAGTAATAAAAATAACAACAACCACTACAGCAGTTACAGGGTTGACAGAGGCTGCAAGGAGACAAGGAGGGTGGGTGTGAAGTAATCAGAATGCTTTTATATGTGTATGAAATGCCAAGGGAACAAGTGTAAGAATCAGAAATAAGCCAAGAGGGAACTTTATATAGCAGAATGCTATACAATTGAAATGCATACAGAGTCTTTATTTATGTATTTATTTTAAGGTAAGCCCAGGCTATACAGCCCAGGCTAGCCTTGAATTGTAAATATTCTTGCCTCAGCCTTCCCAGGAACTAGGATGAAAAGTGTGTGTGTGTTGTGTGGTATGTGTGTGGTGTGTGTATGATGTGTATGTGTGGTGTGTGTGTAGTGTGTGTATATATGGTGTATGTGTGCGTGTATATGGTGTGTGATGTGTATGTGTGGTGTGTGTATGTGCTTTGTGGTGTGTGTATGTGTGGTATGTGTATGTATGTGTGATGTGTGTGTGTGATGTATGTGGTGTATGTAGTGTGTGTGTGTGTGTGGTTTGTGTTTGTGTGTGGTGTGGTGTGTGTTGTATATATGTATGTAGTATGTGGGGGGAGGGTGTGGGTGTTTAGTATGTGGGGTGTATATGGGGTATGGGGTATGTGTGTATGTAGGGTGTGTGTATATAGGGGGTGTATGTGGGGTATGTGTGTATGTGTGGTGTGTGTGTATGTGGGATGTGGGGTGTGTATGTATGTGGTGTGTGGGGTGTATGTATGTGGGGTGTGTATGTAGGGTGTGTGTATATGGGGGGTGTATGTGGGCTGTGTGTGTATGTGGGGTGTGTATATGAGGGTGTGTGTATGTGGGGTGTGTGTATGTGGGGTGTGTGTGTATGTGGGGTGTGTATATGTGGGGTGTGTATGTGGGGTGTGGGGTGTGTGTGGGTGTGTGTGGGGTGTGTGTATAAGATGTGTGTGTATGTGGGGTGTGTGTATGAGGGTGTGTGTATATGGGGTGTGTGTGTATGTGGGATGTGTGTTTATGTGCACTCCTAGAGTCAAGTGATCCTTCTGCCTCAGCGCCCCCAGTGTCTAGGACTATAGACAGGTACCACTGTTTCCCACATTAAAAGGGAAACAATCTAACAAACCAGAGTCTCTCTATGTAGCTCTGGCTGGCCTGGAACTTGCTAGTAGACCAGGCTAGCCTCACATTCACTTGTACCCTCTTGTATTTGCTCCTGAGTGTTAGGATTACAAACATGTACCACTGCACACAGCTAAAGGAACGTGTGTGTGGTGTGTGTGTGGGTGTCCTGTGCACATGTATGCATGTGGAGGCCAGAGCTTCACTTCAAATGTCCCTCAGATGCAATCCATCTTGTGTTTTGAGACAAGCTCTCTTATTGGCCTGAGCTCACCAAGTAGGCTAGGCTGCTGGCCCCTGGCCCAGGCATCTGCTTATTCCCACTTTCCCAGCCCTGGGATGTCAAACATGTGGCGTTATTCCATGGCTTCTGGATCCTGAACTCACTTGGGTCCTCCTGCTGGCAAGCATTTTTACCAACTAAGCTAATGCTCCAGCTTATAAAAGAACACTCTTTAATGAAATAAAAAAACAATTTTGAGACTGGAGAGATGGCTCAGTGGTTAAGAGTGTTTGCTGCTCTTGCAGAGGACCTGGGTTTGATTCCCAGCACCCACAGGCAGCTCACAACTCTAACGCCAGTTCCAGGAGATCTGATGCTCTCTTCTGGCCTCCACAGGCCGGCAAGGGGTGCATAGACATCCATGCAGGCAAAATGCTCACACACAGAAAATAGAAATAAGTAAATCTTTAAAATACAGATTTTTATTTATTACTATGTATTCACACATGCATGTGCAACATGAACATGGGGAAAATGCCATAGCATGCATGTGGAAACTTAGAACAACTTTATGTGGGCTCTAGGGATCAGACTCAGGTCAGCAGACTTTGGAGACAAACGCATTTACTTGTTAAATCACCTCACTGGCTCCACAAAGAAATAGACCTCTTGGTTTGCTTTATGATTTATTTTTGTTTTAAATTATGTGTATTCCTATGGGATTATGTGCATGAGCATAGGTGCCCGTGGAGGCCAGAGGTGTCAGATGCCCCTGGAGCCGCAGTAAGAGCTGTGAGCCTCCCTATAACACAAGTGCTGGGAACAGAACAAGACTCCCCTGTAATAGCAGCCAGTTCTCATAAGAGCTGAGCCTTCTTGCCAGCTCCAAGAGCATTCTTAGTAAAGCTACGGGGCTCCCTTTGGCCAAGCAATGATGAAGAACTCCTGTGAGATAAACAATGCCAGCACCTCAACAATAAATGGCGAGGGGGCACAACTGTATAAGAATCAAATACCCGCCAAATGTAATACATGGATCTTTCTCAGATTTTTATCTGTGTTATTGACTTCTTTTTGCCGATGAGAAGCTGAGCCCCAGAAAGGGAAGTGACTGTAACTGACATCTATTGTCCAGCACCCTCTTGTCTAACTTGTGGGACCCCAGGCTGCATGTTTGAGACATTGCTTTGGCTCCTGATAGTAACCTTGACCTGTGTGGAGGCTAAGTGTTCCAGGCCAGGATCCAGCTCTTCTCAGAATGTCTGGGAGGAGGGGGTCTCTTCACCCTTGGTTCCTAGGCTGAGAATGGGAACCCTGGGGGTCCACATTCAGGGCTATTGAACATGCCCACAGATGGCAAGAGCCATGTGAAAAAAAATGGCCCTGAGCCAAGAGGCCCTGGCTGCTGGCAGGCTCAGCTTCATCCCTGCACCCTGTTATCGAGCCCAAGAAGCCCTTTGGCCTAGGTATACATGGCTTGGGTCTTCCGCTTGCAGCCAAAGAAATCCTCAAGTACATACACACTTGAATAAAACCCTGAGAGAAGGGCATACCACACCATAGGTCTGTGCTGATTTGGACTGAGCCTCCTACCCAGGGAAGCTCACGGAGGGGGTGCTGCTGAGGAGAGTCAGGCATGCCAGGTGAAGCCACGCTGCGTGGCATGCTGTATCCTGCATTGCATGGGGTTATGGGAGAGATGAGATCCACAGAGGGGGTGATGTATGCAGAATGGAAAGGTTACATTTACTCCATCACTCAGCCTTTGTGGACTCTCGGACTCCTTACTGAATGCTTCAAGTCTGAGGGAGACAGAGACATTGCAAGGGCCATGCAGGGATGGATCATATGATTTGGGCCCTGCCCGAGCAGGCTGGTGCTGGGAGCAGTATCTGGTTAATAGCCTCACTGCAGAAAATGGAAGGACCTTTCTTCCAGTGTCTACTCTTGCCCTCCAGTGTTGACTATAGGACAGAAAAAAACCACATAAGTGTCAAAGTGGAACTCCTGTGGCCTAGGTGGCCCTGAGCACCAGCACAAATGGAAATCTCCCCCGTCAGGATCTAGCCAGGCACACTAACCCTCAGGGTCATACCAAGGTCATCCCAGCCCTAGAGGTTAATAAATAGCAACATACTTAGCTCTCCTGTCCCCAGGCATGGGCTGAGACCCTGAGGTATTTAACCCATTTCTGACTGGCAAGCCACCTCTTCCCTCTTGGCCCCTCATGGAGCTTGAGGAAGACAGGACAGCTTGCTGAGCCTTGGCTCCAGCAAGTGCACCCACTGCAGAATGGTGAAATTATTTCACAAGCTTCACACAACAGAAAGAAAAGCAAGTCTGCTAGACTCACAGTCTAGGGGTGGAGGAGCCTGGGAGCCTGGGGAGGGGACATCTGAGTCCAAGAGAGGATGAGGGGGGCTTCATGGAAGTGACGTGACATAAACTTCAAGGGTGAACATGAGAGAACCGGGGACTGGCTAGAAGGTTCAGTGGCTTAGAGTCTTGCCTTCAGGCCTGACCCCCTGAACCTGATCCCCAATACACTCGTGGAAGGTGAGAACCCACAGCTCTGAGCTCGACATGTGTGATGCACTCACCCTCTACACACATAGTACATGCAACTGAAAAAATAATTTTCAAAGAGAAACAGATTTCTTCTAAGAGATTCCAGGAAGAGCTTCTTTCCAGGTAGGGAGTCAGAAGCCTTAAGATCCCAGGGCAAGGCATTCTTAGAAAGAGTGTGGCTCCCAGCTCGCACACAGCCAGCACACCCGGGACACCGAATGGCACCTGTGGCTGCAGTGGAAAATGCAGTCAGCTCCCAGAACAGAGGGACCTTCCCACCACAAGCCATTCTTTTCACAAACAGTAACTGTGTGGCCCTGTACCTAAGCCCCTGTGCCCTGAGTTTCTTCAGCTGGAAAAAAGGGCCAGCCCTCACCTAGGACTTCGTTAAGATTAAATGTTCTGTATGTGTTGCAAACAGCAGACGCTCACTCACTACTGTTCTCCGCTTCTTAGAAGCAAGCACACACTGGGCTTCCTGGCTTGGGCTGCTTGAGCCTCTGGTTCCTCTGTGCTGCCCCCCCATTCTCTCAGTAGGCGGCTGCTGGATCACCTACCTTCCATGGCTTGGATCCCAGGAGCTGAGTCCAGCAGAACCATTGCCAGGCACAGGCTGGCCCCCAGCTCAGCTAGCATCTCCTCACTGCGGGTCCCCCACCAAGGCTGAGCTCAGGGGTCCGGATCCAGGGGTCTGAGAGGTGAGAGAGGTAAGGCCAGAAGAGCCAAGTAAACGGCAGTGTGAATAATTCATCAGGCCCTTGAATTAGTAAGCCGATCCCAGGAGCTTCCTTCACTCCTCACAGAGGTGACGGATCTGGTGTCACCAGGCTGACACATACTGAGAACTGCAATGGCCACCCTATGTCAGGAAGGGCCTCGAAGGAAATAGGGTAGTGGAGAAAGGGCCTACATTCCAGGGTCAGGCAGATCTGGGATCAATCCCAGCTCAGCCTCTAGCTGGTCAGGTGATGCTAAACCATCATTCCACTCCTGTGGGGCACAGCTGTTCAGCCCCACCTCTGGGGCTACTGAGAAAAAAGAAATGAGATCACATGTTCTAATGTATGCAGTAAGCACTCAGAATAAGCTGAGGCACACGGGGGAGCATGGCTCTGTCTTTCTCATCCTCCACTCCAGAGGGAGCCAAAAGAAGTCTAATGTTTGTGGGACAGACAGGACAAGCTTCCTGCGAATGTGACAATTCAGCTGGGAGGGAGGGAGAAGGAGCCTGTGGACAGTTGATGAGCGAGTCTTTTTCAAGGAAGAATCATCTGGAGTAGCACCTTGGCACTTTCTATCTCTATAAGAGGCATGGACCTCTACAGTGTAAGGAGAACCTGTGCCTTCGCCGATCCACTGGCCTCATCTGCGCATCGCTGTGTCCAGGCCCCGTGCTAGGAGCTGGAGCTGCAAACGTGCTCTCAAGATTCCTGTGTCCAGCAGAAAATGGGATTATTTTTCCTCTCTCTAGGAATCTTTCCCTTTGATTCAGCCCACTGCATGTTCTTTTCTGAGTTTCTATTTTTTTCCTTTCTTGTGTGCTTGCTCCTCTCTCTCTCTCTCTCTCTCTCTCTCTTTCTCTCTCTCTCTTGCTCTCTCTCTTGCTTGCTCTCTTACACACACACACACACACACACACACACACACACACACTCATACACACATAGAGGCATGCATGTGTGGAAGCCAGAGATCAACTTGAGTGTTGTTCCCCAGGAGCCATCCACCTTGATTTTTAAACAGGGTCTCTTATTGAATCTAGGATTCACCAGTGAGCTGCAGGGATCCAGTTGCCTCTGCCTCCCTGGTGATAAAATAAAAAAATGCTCAATATCATAACTGTTGATTGTATTTTTTTAAAGATGTATTTATTATGTATACAATATACAGAAGAGGGTACCAGATGTCATCATAGATGGTTGTGAGCCACTATGTGGTTGCTGGGAATTGAACTCAGGACCTCTGGAAGAACAGTCAGTGCTCTTATCCACTGAGCCATCTCTCTAGCCTGGGTTGCTTTTTTTTTTTTAATAGGTGCTAGGGATTGAACTCAGGTCCCCGTGTCTATGTGAAAAGCACTTTCCCATGTCTCCCCAGTCCCTCTACCACATATTTCTAGTCTCTGTGTTGGTGCAGAGTCTGCTCACTAGGCCTGGGGGCACTGAATAAAAAGGGGGGACATACGTTCACCTTCCCGGTAAGGGCAGAGCCTGGACCTGGTGTACTGAAGTCAGTTCCGACTGCCCCACTGCCTGAGAGGTCTGTGAAAGTGAGCTTTCTCTCTGAGGCCCAGCTTTCTTCACAGAAAGATGTAGCTGCAGCCTGCTAGCCTTCAGTAGGATTAACTGAGACCATGGATCGCTGTCTTACCAGCCTGGCTCACTACACTACAACAAGTATGCTTTTTATCTTCCCAAGAGGATCCCAGCTGTCCATCTGCCAGAGCACATGTCGCCTCTGGCCCATCCTTTTGTCAGACAGTCCCCAGGGAGCCCTCTGCTGCCAGCAGAGGAGGCCACCTGGAAGACATTTAGCTAAGGACATCAGGAATGGTCAGGCCAGAGACTTGCTTATCCATGGAATTGGATGGAAAAGAAAGGAAGGTTCTGGGCAGGCTGAGAGAAGGTAAAACTTTTATCAAGCACTCACCATATGAATGAACGGAGGTGGGCAATGGTAGCACAGGCCTTTAATCCCAGGACTCAGGAGACAGAGGCAGGCAGACCTCTGAGTTTTACAGAGGAGTTCCAAGACAGTCAGGCTACACAGTGAAACTGTGACTCAGTAATAATAATAATAACAATAACAATAATAAATGTTTATGGGTGAAAGTTGGAGCATGGTGTGGTGCTGGAGTGCTCAGGGCTCACACTTTTTAGGCAATACAGCATATAGTAGGTTCTACAGTTGACAGGGGAGCGAGCTGATGTTTCATATTTGTGTCAGAGTCTTGGGGTAAATTCTACCACACAAAGACCCTAAGATGAGCAGTCTGTTTGGAATGCAATCCCAGGAGTGCAGAGAGGGATGAGGGACAGAATGGAGAAGAGGGGAACCAAGGAGTGCTTGCGAGCTGGGGGCTCAGCCGAGGCTGGCCAGCGGAGACAGTGTTCTCAAGGCGCTGATCTTGAGGAGTCCAAGCATAGTTTGGCTCCTGGCTCTGCTTCAAAGGCAGTATCTACCCGACGTTTCTAACCTGTACCTGACCCCAAAGCCTGGAGCAGGAGGACAGGGATGCAGGCAGAGTTCTGCGTTCAGGAGAAGAGTGACCAGCAGCAGGAGAGGGTGCTGCTGGTACATCTACTGAGCATTCGACTATCACTGATGTGACTTGGTGACTCCAGACTCCTCACCCCACCTCTGAAGCTTTTGTCCTGCTGTCTGGCACCATTGTCTGTCTTCCTGGTACTCTCCTGCAGCCTTCTCAATGATACCACACCCCTGGGAACCTCCATAGTCCCCCCAACTCATCAGCTTCCATACTGAACGTGAACTATCCCCATCCCTAACATGATTGTCTTGTGATCTTTCCTACATCAGGTCAAGACACAACCAACCCACCAAGGCCAAAATATGGACACTGCCTCAAGTTCCCTGCCTCACAACCGTGTGCACTTGTCACAGTGGAGCTTCATATCCAAAGACATCACTGCCCAAGCTCAGCATCTCTTCTGTTCTCCCAGCAGCCTCCTCACTGGCCTGCAGCCCAGCCCACCACAACCACGCTACCCAGATCTTTCTAGAATGCTAGTCAAACTCTCCCATATCATCCTCTGTTCAAAAATGCTCTGCTTGGCTTTCCTGCCCCTTCAGGTACACCCTAACAACTCATCTGAGACTTCTGACTTCCTCCCCATGGTGAACGAGTCCGGAGTCCCATCAACCAATCATTTTTTTCTCTCTTCTTTGTGCACAATGGGTCCTGGAGTCTGCCTCATACTTCTTTTGGCCCATTGCCCATGGTGGACGTTTCCTCAGCCTACAAGCAGGGCCCACTCCAACGGAGAGGACTCTTACATGCTACCCTCTGCCCTCAGGGTCTCCGTCTAGTGCCCAGCATGGGACTCAGCCCTGAGCACAGTCTTATACTTGTGTTGGTTAATTGTGTGTCAACCAACTTGACACACACTAGAGTCATCTGAGATAAGTTCAAACAGGAAAATGTTCCCACCAGACCAGCCTGGAGGCAAGCTTGTGGAGGACTTTCTTGATTAGTGATTGACGTGAAGGGGCCATCCTACCGTGGGCAATGCCATTCCTGAGTGGATGGTCCTCGGGTAGAAGGGAAGAAAACCGGGGCTGGAAAGTGGTTAAGAGCACTTGCTGATCCTGCAGAAGTTTCCAGGATCTTTCCAGGGTTCCGTCTCCAGCACTCACATAGTGGTTTAAACTGTCTACAACTCCACTTTCAAGGGATCTGGTGCCCTCTCTGACCTTCTCTGGTACTAGGCATGAAACCACACAAACTAAAAATAAATAAATCGGTGATTTCCCCTCCTCCTTCCCATGCCTCGCTTCTGGGGGCTTGAGAGTCACCTGGGGTGCTTTGATCATTAAACATAGTCTTTTTAATTCAAAAATAAATAAATAAATAAATAAATCTAAAAAAAAAAAAAACCCAAAACAACAAACCATCAAAGCAAGGCAGCAAACTGAGCAAGCCAGTAAGCAGTGGCTTACTATGGTCTCTACTTCAGTTCCTGCCTCCAGGTCTTCACTTTGGACTCTTGTCCGTCTTCTCTTCAAATGGAGTGTAAGCTGTGAGCTGAGATAAACACATCCCTCCCCAGTTTTGGTCATGGTGTTTATCAGAGCAATAGGAAGCTAGCTAAGACACTCAGCGATGCCCTGTGCCTCATTTCACTCATTCTGGAAGCTCAGCAGCCGTTTATTAACCAAACTATCCAAAGGCCCTATGTGGCAAGTGTTCTCTTCCCTTTGCATCCATGTTTGCCTGGGCCAAACGGTGTGCTGTTAACTCTGCTTTCCCGCTTAGCTGTAATAAAACACCCCAGACAGGTCAGCCATAAACAGCACACACTTACTCCTCAGTGTTCCAAAGCCCAGGAGTTCGGTAGAGCCCTATGCCCTGGCTAAGTCCTCTAGTGGTGAGAGAGGTGAGGATCTCTCTGGGATTTCTTTTATAAGATCTCTAATCCCCAAAGGATTAATTGTGGTGGGAATGTTCATCTGTATCCTGTGAAAATAACTCTTTAAATAAAGAAACTGTTTTGGCCATGGTGGGGCACCATAGGTAGGTGGGGAAATTAAGGTTCAGGTAGGAGGAGGGCAGAGTTGGAGAGACTTGATCCAGCTACCAAAGAAGAAACATGTAAGGGACCCAGGTGAGCTATGGGCACAGCCAAGTGGCCAGATAGGTTAATGGAAATGGGTTGAATTAAGATGAAAGAGCTAGCTAGCAATGTGCCTGAGACATAGGCCAAACAGGATGAAATTAATATAAGGATCTGAGTCATTTTGGGGGAAGAAAAGCGGCCGTGAGTGGGTCGAACCTCTGGCCCAGACTGGGTCAGAAATCCCGTGTAACAATTAATCACCTCCCAAACGCTAGCATCTCCACTGCAGTTGTGGGCTAGGATTTTAGCATGTAAATGCTGGAGATACAAATGCACAAACTTATGTTGTTTCCTACAACCTCTGGCCCCTGGGATGGTAGGATGGTATCTGGGGCAGTGATTAAGCCTGGACCTTCTAGAACCAGGACCATGTAGGAGTTATTAGCTATGTGACCTTGGTCCTTCCAAGCCAGTGAATTGAGGGCTGTGCACTGTAAGGACAGGATGGGAGGAGCATCAGTGTTCTCGGAGGAATCTCCCTTCTGTAGCCCATGCGTGTAAAGTCTGAGTGACGTGCAGACCTCCAGTTTTCCCGTGTTTCATCACAACCCCTCTCTCCTTGAAGTCACCTCTGAGTGCCCCCCATCCCACCTCCAGTCAGCATGTGGCCAGGACTTCTCTACTGATCCCCAGGGGAGGCAGTGGGGAAGGAACAAAGGCTGCCCCCCCTTTGTTCATTAAGGTCATTAAGGTGTGCCCAAGCTGCCCACAGACTGTCAAACCTGGGTATCTGGGTGTCTGTCATTGTCCCTCTGTGTCAATGTAGGGCTCGTTCTCAAACTTCTGGGGTTATCTTGGTGTAAGATGGTCCATCTGTGACTGACTCTGCAGTACCAGGGTCAATGAGACCTAGTGACCATCTCTGAGGGGTATGAGTGCCACACAGTTGTGGGTATGCCATCTAACACAAAGGGAGCAGAAGCCATACGCTCATGTTTCTATCACCAAGCTCATGTCACATTTCTTTCTCTGTACACGGCCTACCTTGATGTCTGTCAGTGTCCCAGACACCTCAGTAGAGCACCAATCTATGTGTGGCAGGATTTACTGAGTGTGACTATGCCCTGTGTGGTGACATAAACCTAGGCATTCATATCTGCTCCCTTCCACACATGTTCATCCCTATGCACATATGTGGAGTACACTGTGCTGTCATTGTATGGATACCTGTTCCCAGTATGTTGAAGGAGCTATATCAAAATCTGCATGTATCCAGATGCCAGTGTGTGTGCTTCACCTTCTGGTTATATGTATACATTGCGTGTCCATCATGCCTCTGTTCAAATGTTACAGTGCTTGTGCCTGGTTACCCCAGGGGACCATGTGCTTTTCCAAGTCTAGGGTCCATATACTTTTCCACATGCACTCACCTTTTTCTATGGCACACAACATCTGCTGGTGAGAAGGTCTGTATCTTTCCAGATGTGCACACCTGTAGCTGGTGCACATCTCTGAGGATGGATGTTCACACTGCTCACTGCCCTAAGGCTGCACGCACCTCTGTGCATATGTCGGGGTGCACATCTGAACTGGGGTCACTCTCTAAGCCAGTTTTATCTGTATCTTTCCAGATGTGCACACCTATAGCTGGTGCACATCTCTGAGGATGGATGTTCACACTGCTCACTGCCCTAAGGCTGCATGCACCTCTGTGCATATGTCGGGGTGCACATCTGAACTGGGGTCACTCTCTAAGCCAGTTTTATCTGTATCTTTCCAGATGTGCACACCTGTAGCTAGTACACATCTCTGAGGATGGGTGTTCACACTGCTCACTGCCCTAAGGCTGCATGCACCTCTGTGCATATGTCGGGGTGCACATCTGAACTGGGATCACTCTCTAAGCCAGTTTTATCTTCATGTCTGTATCTTCACTGATCACTGAGTATAGAGATGGTGCCCAGGGGAGAACAAGGATGCTATCTGGCATCTGCCTCCCTGTTCCACAGAGGCCTGGACTAAGGGAGGGGCTTGACAGAGAGCAAAAGAGAGAGACCTGCCCACCCTGGGGACTCTGTTGGAATCCCAGGAGCCACATCATTCTCTTATCAGGGACAAAAGGGTTCTCGGGGCATTTCCTCTGAGCACAGTATCCAGGATGTGGGGGAAGGAAGGGGCAGCACCCCATCCCAAACTTCTGTTGGAGCCTGATAGGAAGTCTTGGTGTCTACACTGTGTGTGTTGTGCCCCTAGATGACTGAGGATGGGAATGCAGGAGAGAGAGAGATGAAGGGTCCAAGGTAAAAAGGGGGATGGGGAGGTGGGTTCTGCTGAGCAGAGGCTGGTGGTGCTTAGGGTGGAGGGATGATGGCAGGTGGGTCAAGGAGTTACTGGGTCCTCCTCACACTCCTGGGAACCCCACCCCACTCCAGACCCTGGAAACCATATCTGCATCTCTATTTGTTTTAATCACTACCTGTTCTTTTCCCGCAGGCTGAGGTGTGAAGGCCACGCGCTACAAAGGACATCGCCAAAGTCCAGGCAGGACAAGGACAAGGTTTTTAAGAACCCTTGGACAGAAGTGTAAATTCTGTGACCTCCTCAACCTCTAGCTCCTGGGATAATGGGAAGAAAGTAAAGCAGAGACCCAAATCACCGCCATTTATGGACCTCACCCCAGCTTGGTGGCCACACACTGTCTCTCACTGAGTCTCTCAGCCCTGTAACAAAGGAGCACGATCCATGTGTCACCGATGAGAAAACTGAGTCCTGGCATTCCAAAGGCCTGATACTGCCCAGAGTTGAGGCTGACAGAGTGGCTTCCCACTTGCAGAGTGTCATGCGACAAGTCAAGAACTGGAACAAAGAGAGAGTTGCTAGCCTGCACCAGCACTTGGGTCCTGTACTATCTATCCATGGTTTGCTGGAAAGGCAGTGGTTGGGCCTGGATCTGAGCGCTGCCTCTGAAGCACTGCAGAACCTTGAGCAAGTGCCTCCCACACCACGGCTCAGTTTCTACATGAGCGAAGTGGGAATTTAAAAAAAAATATTCATTTTTATTTTATGTGAATTGGTGTTTTGTCTGCATGTCTAACTGTGTAAGAGTGTCAGATCTTAGAATTACAGACAGTTGTTAGCTGCCATGTAGATGCTGGGAATTGAACTCAGGTGCTCTGGAAGAATAGTCAGTGCTCTCAATCATTGAGCCATGTCTCCAGCCCCGAGAAGTGGGATTTTTAATCGTACTCCAGCACCCTGGGCTATTGTGGGGACTAAATGCATGTTTCCTCCTATGCAGAGTGTAAAGAGCCATACATCAGCAGGCATCTGTGTAGCTAGAGCTTGTGAGTGGTGACCAGAGCCACCTTGTACAGAGCAGGGTGTCACACCAGCATTATATAGATTGTCATTTACTCTTACCCTAACTCCCTGAGGAGCCCCGCCACTTTCCAAGGCACAGATGCCCGGGATCATATCACTTGAGCAACAGATCAATGATTCAAGGCAGGGGTGTGGAGGAACCTCCAGGGAGAGGAGTCGGGGTCAAAGGGAAGCCTGGCAGAAGGTCCTGATGGCGTATTTACAGCGCCAGGAGGCAGAGGGTGAGGAGACACAAAGGAGACCTCCAGTCAGTCAGCTTTTCTCCTCTTTTGGCCAAGCTCTGGTCTCTAACAAGTCAGGGTAGATTAGAGGAAGTTCGGTTACCTAAGGGGGGGCAGCCTGAAACCGGGACCCCTGGGGAGCTTTCTGTCCTCCCCTAACCTCTGGACTCTCCTGGTCTCACCCCTTTCCATGCTCCAGGAGGAGCCCCAGACCTTGCCCACCTGCTGGAAGGCAGTCCCTGCTCCTCAGGTGACAATGTGTCACCCTTGGGTACCTACACACAAGCAGCCTCTCCTGATCTCTAAAAACAGCCTTAAACAAGTCAGTGAACAGCTGACTTTACTTGGCATGGATTTTGGTTTATTGATACAAATTTAAGGTTAATTTTGTTATACTGTATATATATTTCTACTCTTGTTTAAGGTATTATGTTTACATAACTCATTTAAAACTGTAATGTATAATTAAGAAATACAGATTAATAGTCATCTGTGGCAATCAGACTTATAGTCATGTTGGTAAGATTTTGGTATATGTTGAAATACATACAAAGATATATTTTAATTAGATAGGTAATCTTCAAACACTTCAAAGACCTACAGAATATGACATTTAAAATATTTTAAGAACTTAGACTTCTCTGGACAATGAGATAGGTCTGCTCCTGGCAGCTTAAATCTACTTCAAGAGGATGATATGGCATCGAAGAAACTCCATGTATAATTTACTTTCTTTGTGGCAAAAAAATAGCTATTGGACAAGAAACTGTTCTTGCCTTGACTGCTTGACAGTATGCTGTATAAACTGGACATGCAGGACCCATAGAAAAGTGACCTCTGAAACTTTGCCAGAACAAGCTGAGATGGTCCTTCAGGTTCCTGCTTCACAGAAACTGCCAGACATTCTGCAGGACACAGGAAGAAGTGACTGACAAACTATGCCAGAATGGGTGGAGCAGTAGTCCTTCAAATTTCTTGCTTCACTGAAAAGTCTGTAGGCTGAAGATGGATGCTCCAGTGTTACAAAGGAACTTTGAGTGACTGTCCAGGAAGCCAGATGTCTATCATTTCTAGAATTTGAAAGTTGCTTGTAATGCCCTTCCTTATTCAGATAATATTATATCCTTCTGTGGTCTGTGATGGAGTTGAAAATTAGAAACTTATATTTTTTCTTTATTATAATAAAAGGTAAATTAGATATGAAACTTTAGACTTATAAGGATAAAGTAGATGATAGAATATTTTCTTTAATTTTTGCTAAATATAAATAGACAAGAAATTATAACTGTAACTCTTGCTTGGTAGCTGTTTTGCTATATGTAATTTTGCCATGCTGAAACTGAAACATTCCTTTTTGATTAGACAGAAAAGGGGAAGTGATGTGAAATGTCTTTCTGTATGCTGGCAATACTATTGGCTAATGAAGGGACTGTTTTGCCCTATGGTAAGGCATCTTTGAAGCAGGCAGGGAAATCCAAGCATAGATAAAGGGGAAAGAGGCCAGAGTCAGAAGAAATGTGATCCAGCCTCCCAAGAAGCAAGATGTGAAGAAATAGGTAAGCCACGGCCATATGGCAAGACATAGATGAATAGAAATGGGTTAAGATGTGAGAGCTAGCTAGCAATAAGCCTGAGCCTCTTAGTATTTCCGTGGGACTGCAAGTTTCCTCTGTGGTGTTGGGGCATCCAACTTTGGCCTACAGGCCTAGCTTATCTGACAGACTTATCTGTAAGTCACGATATTCTTAAATACCTTGTCCTGGCATAGATCCGAAGTTTTATTTTGTGTATCCTGCTTGTTCATTTTGGAAATCATACTGTCAGCAGTTGAGGCAAAGGTACTTTTTTGTCCAGTGGTTAACTTTGGCCACAAAAAGTAAGCTCCATATGAAGTTTCTTCAATGCCCATAATCTTCTCTGAAGTAGATTGGTGCTGCCAGGAGCAGACATGTCTCATTGTCATAAAAATAAAAAGAACCTATATTATTAAAATATACTAAATGTCATATTCTGTAGATCTCTGAAGTGTTTGAAAAGAGAGAACCTATCTAAAATATATCACTGTTTGACCTTGAAAACATAATTAATATGACTATAAGTTTGATTATAATGTCTAACTACTAGCTTATATTTCTTTATATCCTAATTAGTTAGAAATAATAACTTTCTAGCAATTTGTATTATGTTGCTAGATGAACTGCATAGTACAATATCTTGAACAAGCATAGAAATATATTATGGTAACAATCTCAACTTTGCATCAATATATACAATTTGTATATAATATACAAAAATATAATCCAATGTAAAATATTTAGAAAAGTAGATTCAATAATCTGCCCTTATATCCTATCATATCTATATGACATACTTGGCCCTCAACTTTTGGGGTATGAATTCACAAAAAAAGCCAGGCAGCAGTAGTACACGTTGATAGTCCCAGTACTTGGGAAACAGAGGCAGAAGGATCTCTGTGAGTTAGAGGCCAACCTACTCTACAAATCAAGTTCTAGGATAGCCAGGACTGTTACACAGAGAAACCCTGTCTCGAAAAAACAAACTAAACCAAACAAAAAACAGAAGTCTAGAGAGATGGCTCCAGACTGATTTTATTAATATATCACCACAGGCAGCTCCAAACAAAGATATTTTATTGTATTTTATTTTACTAAAAATTTATTTTTATGTGTATCGTTTTGCCTGCATGTGTGTCTATGTATCACATGCATGCCTGGTAACTGAAGAGGTCAGAGGAAGGTGTTGGATCCTCTGCAACTTAAGTTATGAACAACCATGTACCACGATATGGCTGCTGGTAATCAAACTCAGGTCTTCTCTAAGCACACGTATTTTAACAAATGAGCTGTCTCTCCAGCCCATTTTTTGTTTTTTTTTTGTTTTTTTTTTCTCATTTTATTTTATTTTTTATTTATTTTATTTTATTTAAACTTTTTTATTTATTTATTTATTTGCCTTGATGTTTGCCTGGAACTGGAACTACAGACAGTTGTTAGCTGCCATGTGGGTGCTGGGAATTGAACCCAGGTCCTCTGGAAGAGCAGACGGTGCTCTTAACCGCTGAGCCATCTCTCCAGCCCCCCATTTTGTTTTAATGAGACAAGATCTCACTATGTAGCCCTGGATGATCTCAAACTCTATGTAAACCAGGCTAACCTCAGATTCACAGAGATCCACATTCTGCAGCCTCGCCAGTGCTGGATTAAAGCACACGCTGTCACACCTACCTCACAATATTCATCCAGGCCTGGTGAGCACTGCACTTGGGAGGCAGAAGCAGGCAGATATGTGAGTTCAAAGATAACTGGTCTACATAGAAAATTCCAGAACATCCAGGGCTACATAGTGAGACTCTGAGAGAGAGAGAGAGAGAGAGAAAGAGAGAGAGAGAGAGAGAGAGAGAGAGAGAATAATAAATAAAATCCAACACTCATAGCTCATAGTGGGGCTCCAGCAGATATTGTCTACTTTGATCTCTGTTTCCTTTTTTCTTCTTCAGAACTGGACATCTTTAAGGACCCAGCCATGCCTCCTCTGGCAAGGACCCTGTCAGACATGAGCAGCACCTAATGAGACACGCAGATCGGAAGTTCTGAGTGGAGCTGTCTGCATCTTTGATTAATAAAAACATGGGAGATAAATAATCATCACTCAATATGTATAATATTTGGGGTCAAAAATCCTCCAAAGCATAGGAAAGAGAAAAGGGATGATTATTTAGGTTTTTTTTTTTTTTTCTGAGACAGAATCTGGCCATGTTGCTTAGGTTGGTCTTGAATTCCTGGACTCAAGTGATCCTCCCACCTCAGGATCTGAGTAGCTGAGATTATAGGGGTGTACCACAGTGCAGGGGGTGAACACTATAGGAGCGCACACTATAGGAGTGAGTGCACACTATAAGAGTGAGTGCACACTATAGGAGTGAGTGCACACTATAGGAGTGAGTGCACACTATAGGAGTGAGTGCACACTATAGGAGCACATACTATAGGAGTGAGTGCACACTATAGGAGTGCACACTATAGGAGCACACACTATAGAAGTGAGTGCACACTATAGGAGCACACACTATAGGAGTGAGCGCACACTATAGGAGTGAGTGCACACTATAGGAGCACACACTATAGGAGCACACACTATAGAAGTGAGTGCACACTACAGGAGTGAGTGCACACTATAGGAGCACACACTATAGAAGTGAGTGCACACTACAGGAGTGAGTGCACACTATAGGAGTGAGTGCACACTATAGGAGCGCACACTATAGGAATGAGCGCACACTATAGGAGCGCACACTATAGGAATGAGCGCACACTATAGGAGCGCACACTATAGGAGCGCACACTATAGGAGCGCACACTATAGGAGCGCACACTATAGGAGTGAGTGCACACTATAGGAGCACACACTATAGGAGTGAGTGCACACTATAGGAATGAGCGCACACTATAGGAGCGCACACTATAGGAGCGCACACTATAGGAGCACACACTACAGGAGTGAGTGCACACTATAGGAGTGAGTGCACACTATAGGAGTGAGTGCACACTATAGGAATGAGCGCACACTATAGGAGCGCACACTACAGGAGTGAGTGTGGAGCATTACTGAACATGACATTTGGGAGGAATTGCTGTCTTCATAGGTCATCCATGAGCTGAGTCTGCTGGGAATTGTCAGCAGGGAGAGGAAATGGGGATTAGACTGGGCCTGTCATGATATCAATATAGAAATGTCCCCATATTTGAAAGCCTGATGCCCATGTGTGGTGCTATTTTGGAGGGTGCTTGACACCCTTAGGTACCAAGCTGGAGGAAGTAGGTCATTGAGGGTGCAGGCGTCTCAGGGTGTCTTTGGGGTTACATCCTGTCCTGATTCCCCGCTTTCCCCATTAAAGCTCTACCTTCTCATGCTGGCTGCTACACTGTGACTAGCCTTAGACCCCAAGCGTTAGTCTGCTGACGATGGACTGAAATTCTGAACGCCTTCCTGTTTGCTCAGATATTTGTCTCAGTGGTAGAAAAAAAAAAAACCCTACTAATAGAAGCCTGGGTACCCATGTCAGGCTGTGCAAACTGCTTCCCTCATCCTCACTAGGATAAAAGATAACCTGAGGAATGGTTCCATTCCCATTTTATAGATGAACAAGCTGGATTTCAAAAGGGCTAAGTTACTTGCAGTGGGCCACAGGAAGAGACTTGAACCTCGGTCTGATTTATTTTCAAAAGTGGATAAAAAGGAGGAAAAAAGAGAGCACATCACCATGGTGTTTGGCAAGTCATTTGGATTTGAGTTCACGAAGAAAAGAGCAAGAGCCAAGAGCTTGTTGTGTCTGAGGGCCAGGAACACCTACTGCCTGCACTTGGGGTCACACTCCAAGACGTCCCAAGGTACAGGAGCTCCACAGAGACTTCAGTGAGGTCCAGAAGACCTGTGAAGGGCCAATCCCAGGGAGAAGGGGGAGCAGGGAGCATGTGAAACCCCTGATTTCTGACGTGCATGGATTGCTATGTTGGATCATTTTGTTTTGCTCTGTTTTTGAGACAGCCACTCAGGTACCTCAGGCTACCTTCAAATGTATTTTGTAGCTAAGGATCACCTTGACCTGATCCTCTCGATCCACCTCCTGAGTGCTGGGATTATAGGTGTGCACCTGCCTGGGTACAGCAGGTACTGCTTTGCAATTTTTAACTGTAAAACTCTTTTTAAAACACAAGGTGGAAGAAAAGAAAATAATAAAGAAGCTACCGGGGAGCCCAACACCCAGATTTTCCAGAAGCTCATTTTGAGTATTTTCTGTAACACAATACAAGAGCAGTGACGGCCAGCAGTCACCTGGCCCTCTGCTGCCCATCTGTCACCAGAACTCCCTCTCTGCTTGCAGCTGGCTATCGCTCAACAGGAAACGTTATTTTGGAGTTTTATAATTCCCAAGCACAAGTACTGTCCCAGTCACAACTTTTTTTTTTTTTTTTTTTTTTTGCTTTTTACTGGTGTGTGTGTGTTCACCAGAGGACAATTTTGGGGAATTGATTCTCTCTTCCATCACGTTCCAGGGTTCAAACTCAGGTTGTCAGGCTGGGCAGCTACACGTGCTGAGCCCTCCTGCTGGCTTGCACCCTCCTGCACTGTGTGCAGCCTATTCCATTACGACTTTAAAAATACAGGTAATCTGTGTTGGTACATAGAGACCTGGCCCTGTAATTCTTAACTACAGTCTGGTGTCCCCTGGGATCTTTTACTGGGGTGAGGGTGTGGTGGGGTATGTCCTTAGATTAGCATACATGAGGCTCTAGGATCAGTCCCCAGCATCAAGACAAAACAGAGAAACAAACAGAAGAGAACTGCTTATTTCTCAATCAGCTTTTTCAAGGATAGATTTCAGTCTTGACTATCTCACACCTCACAGAAACAGAAGTCTTTACATGTACTCAGCTGTGCTCACATATATAACCTTTAACACAATGACATATGTTGAAGCTTGTGACCCTTACATGATCTTGGTGACTTTGTTTGTGACGCTAAC
The DNA here is from genome assembly GCA_004025045.1 of Sigmodon hispidus. Taxonomy (NCBI): domain Eukaryota; kingdom Metazoa; phylum Chordata; class Mammalia; order Rodentia; family Cricetidae; genus Sigmodon; species Sigmodon hispidus. The sequence goes on from PVIH01001404.1 coordinate 47,122, forward strand.
CTGGGGTAAGGTAATGGGATGATTCCCTGTAGATAAAGCATCCTGCCACTTGTCAAGTACTATATAATTCTGCTTATGTCTCAAGTATTCTACTTCCAGGAGGTGCTGAATACCCTCGTGATGGGGTACGGTGGCTGGGTTGGGCCATGTAGGCTCTTGCTGTGCTCCCAGACTGGTGACCTCAGAGAGGGTCAGTGGCAGAAGAGTTTGGGGTGCTGATTTGTGTCACTCTCAGAGTAGTGAGCTCTTTGTGGACCTCCTGAGGTCTTGAGGTCATATTCACTATCACACAATGGCAGCACCCAGAAGGCACTCCATCCCCACAACCCTCAGGGAGAGAAGAGGCATTATCAGGAGGAACAGGCCAGCTGACAACCCATATACCAAATGTCCAATCAGCCCTCTTTAGTCCTCACCTGTCCCGTGACAGGCACAGCAAACACTAGCCATGAGCTCTCAAGTACCCAGGTGACAGGAGAACTTTTGGCATGCTGGCATTGTGGGCACATCTGTGTTCTCACCAGTGTTCCATGATAATGAATCCCATTAGAAGAAAGCCAGGTTGTGGCTGTATCCCAGGTTTAATCCCAGCATTCTTAAGGCAGAAGCAGGCAGATCTCTGAGTTCGAGGCCAGCCTGGTGTACAGAGAGAGTTTCAGGACAGTCAGGGCTACAAAGGGAAACTCTGTCTCAAAACCAAACAACAAACATCTTACTAATAGCCAGGCTGCCAAAATTCTACAGAGTGAGATGGAGAAGGAGGTGACCCACCCAAGGACAAGGGTTGGCAGTTGCCTCTGGGTGGCCTAATATAATGTCTAGGCATCGAATATCTAAAACAGAAAAAGGCATGTGGGAACTGCCCTAGACCCCCCACTTTAAGTGGGGGCCCCTCCCCCAATGAGTAAAGGTATTGCTTTTGAAGTTTCTATCCTCAGGGCAGGAAAGTGGCCCTGGCCTTCCTGCAGGCCACGCTCAAGCCCTGCTTACCACTCTGTAGACCCCATTTCCACAATGCTCATCCCTTTCAGAGTTTTGAATTCCAATTTGTGCTTTGGCTGGAGCTGTCCAGTAGAAAAGCTGGACCTGGCACCTTTGAGGCTATTTCCTGGAGTAGTTGAGCTCCATGTCCTCCAGGAGTTTCTATGGACAATCAGCAGGTCTCATCAAGGCATGATAATGAAACTCTCAGAGGCCCTGAGAGGAAACATATGTTCTGTCCCAAGCTGTTGGCAAGGTGGGAAGAGAGCATGGGCCGCCCTTGGGCTCCAGCACTCAGCCAGGGCATTTTACTCATGTCCCACCATGCTAGACCTGAGACCCAGAGAAAAATGTCCCACAGCAGGTTGAGGACCCAGGCCATAAAATGAAGTGTCTTGACTTATGTTCATGTTGCTTTATTGTGCTCGTGACACAGGGTTCTAAGAAGTCACATCTAGCACCCTGTAAACTACGACAGAGGTCCCATGCGCCTGATATTCAGTGCAGACACTTCGTGTTCACCCACGGCTGTACAGTAAACACAGCCCAGCACAGGAATTCATTTGTTGTGATTTTCTGGGTAGGACAGCAAAGTCTTTTCTGACAAAAATTCCTCTAGGCTCCACTACACAGATCTGCTGTGATCGAATGGGTCCTGGGGATCCCTTCAGCCACCTCTTACTACTGCTATCCAGGCAAGGTTCCCTGGTGCCTGGTGAAGCCCAGTTTGAAAAGCATGGTGTTCAACCATGAGAGCAGGGGTAAGATTAGAGACTTGTAGGGCTGTCTCTGCTGTTCATCTTGGGCAAGTCACTCACGGGGGCCTTAGTTTCCCATTTGTACAATGAATCTGCTGGACAGGGTTTTTTGGCATCATTGGAGCATATGCTCAGCTGGGAAGACTGTAACTCTACAGTTATAAATGCCTAATCCTGAAGGCTCCCAGCTCTCAGCTTCTAACATTCCACTGCTGAGCTTTAGAAGTCTGGGACTGCCTGTATCTAGCCTGTGCTGGCGCAGCACACTGGGGCCCAGGCTGTGGAAAGCAGAATTCATTAAATCAACGTGATGCCCAGGGGCAGCAAGTTCCCTGGAGAGGGCATGCCCCATGCAGGATGGAGGAGGTGAGGTTGGGGGCTGGGTGGACCTGGATCAGCAGCCACTCAGTGGGCAGAGCTGGGAGAGGGACCCAGGTCTCCTGTCTCCTGCTCTATCTTTAGATCTCCATAGCAACTGTCGCCAGGGCACCGAGCTGAAGGCACAGGCTATGTAGCTGCCTGCAGGAGGGAGGGGCATTTGCCTCTGTTCCTCTTCTTTTGTGGGGAAAGGACTTTGGGCTGGCTTCCTGAGCCAGGAAAGAGAGACTGAGCCTGAAGCTGATCATGGCAAGAAAGACTTGGCACTGATATAGAGATGATCCAGTGCCTTGTTCCTGAGAACTCAGTCAGGTCATGGACCAAGGCCTTCAGCAAGGCAGGCTAACCCAAGGAAGGTATAGAAGCTAAGGTCCTCTGAGGAGTTGCCCACAGTCATCCTCTTTGAACTGATCCTGGGTCCTCGGGAAGGATGAGAGAGGCTCCTCAGCCCTTATCCCATCCAACGGCCACCACCCTGAGTTCAGTAGGACTCTGGTTGCCTTCCTGGGAGCAGTTTTCCCTGGCTTCCAAGCTAGCTGCTGGCCTCTCTCCATACACCAGGAAGCTAGGAGGGAAGGACAAACCTCATGAAGCACACAGGAAAGGAAGTTCCAAGGGTGATGACATTTGTCCAAGGTCTCTGGACAAGTCAGGAGCAGGGTCTGACGTCTTCTGATTCTAGTCTGGGCTCCTTCCTGTGACCCTGTATGAAGTCCATGAACGCGGCTAGAAGAGGAAATAGGAGTCCTCAGTCAGGCCAGAAGACAACAAACAGCTAGCCATGTCCTTAGTAAACGCAGGTGAGCCACAGATTAATGTGAAGGGCTTTCTCCGGCAGTGGGCTATGAGTTCAGTAAGCAGCTCTGGGCCCAGGTGGCCAAAGTAGGTCTTCTCACGGTAGCTCCAGGGAAGCTGCTCTGGGGAGGCCTCCTGGCAAGACAAGAAAAAGCAACCATGACTCCTGGGATTCAAGTGTTCATCTGGCCAGCTCTCGTCTGCCATTGTGGGAAATGGTGGGAAATCCTTCACAAAAGAAGCTCCTAGTTCCTGAGCTAGGGAGCCAGGATGGAGAGGGCCTGGAGAGAGAGTGCTACCAACTGTCATGCTGAGTTCCTAGCCTCTGTGCTATGAGATAAAGGCCTAGGCTATGCAAAGCCATGGTCCTGCCAGCCAGAGTAACAGCTCTGTGGAAGCCCGAGCATCAAGGGCTCCTAGTGTTCCATATGCTCTCAGGCCTTGTAGCCTCACCTCAGAGAGTCTGGATGACTTCCACGACCTCTGTGCTGTCAAAGGGCATTCTCTGATGGCCTGAATCTTCCTATACTCCCTACCTGGTAGAGCCTTGAGGACAGAGCCAGTAGGCCTCACTGGCCTCGTCTCTCCTTCCTACTTCCTGATTCTCCCAACCACTCTGTTCCACTGGCCCTGCCCAAATTGTGCATCCCAAGAGTCAGAGTCTGGTTCCTCCTCAGCTGTGATAAAGCCTCTTAAACAATGATAGATAGGTAGGTGCTGTGATGGTAGAAACTCTAGCACCACTCGGGCTCTGAGTCCACAGGATGGACTTCCACCTCAGCAGATCCAGGAAGGGTGAGGAGGCACTGGGGGAGGAGGGGGAAACAGCACCTGGCAGGGGACAGCAGGAACTAGGCTAGCTGACAGAAAAGCACAGGACGGTTGTCCCTGCAAGCTGACAGTGACACCAGGACCCAGCATTAGGGAGAGCGTGCAGGCCAGGAGATGGAGCTGTCAAGGTCAACAGGTCACTGAGCTTTCGAAGTCCAGGGAACAGTGGGAGCCGGTGAAGGAGGGCTCGGAGTAAGGCGGTGTGGAATGCAGGACAAGCCCGCACAAGTGGCAGGAGTCAGGAGACCTGACATGTGGTTGCCAGGCTCAGGCAGGGAAAGAGGCAACCCGAGTCAAGTGCATGTGTGTGAGCAGAGCTACGATGTCCCCTCATCATTTCCCTGCCCAGCCTTCAGCATCGAGATCGGCAGAGCCTGGCAGAGCCAAAAGTAAACACAACTCCCCAGTCCACGATTAAATGCTACCTCTCTCCTGCAACATCCTTGATCTCACTTGCCTGTAATAGTTTCCTAGCCCCAGCCATAAGGTTGAGGATTATATAAACTACCAGAGATTTCCGAGAAATGTCTCAAAAAGGAAATGAGGAGGGAGTATCTGCAGTATGGCTGACCTTCAGACAAAAGGGAATGGAGGGTTAGGCAGCATAGAACCCCAACCTGAACAGGGCTGCTGCTGCCTTGGCTCCACATTCAGGTCCCAGCCCACACAAGTGATCCCAGGAGGTGTGTGGGACACAGATGAGGACAACAGCTGCACACTGGAGCTCGGGAGCAGGAAGCATGGGGCCCAGTCCTGGCTCCCCATCTGAAGCACGTCCCTTGGCCCAGCACTTCTGCAAGTGTGCTTCTTCCTCTGGATGACGGACTTGGTAATGCCTACCTTCTGCACAGAGCTCCTGGGACAAGGCATGGAGGCTACAGACAGTGCTCAGGACAGCACAAAGGAAACACAGCTTCTTCGGGGAGGAAGTCTACACCCTGGGCTCACCTCACTGAGGACAAAGAAGGTTCGCACATTCCAGAACCTGGCCTGTTCCTGGAGGAAGGTCTTCAGGTAGATGTTCTCGAAGGTTTTGAAGCAGCAAACCAAGGTGACAAAGGTCTCATCATCTGCATTATCTGTGATGCTCTGCAGGATAGGCACCATAGGGGCCAGGCCTGTGCCAGCTGCCAGCATCAAGAGTTCACCATACTAGAGAGAATGAACAGCACAGTAGAGGGTGGGGTCTCACCCACTACCCATCTATGGGGCTTCTCTTAGCTAAGCTGGGAAGCAACACCCTTTTCAAGTGCCCCACCCATCTCTGCCATGGTCTATCCCTAGTGGAGGAAGCTGCCGGGCTTGTGAGTAGCAGACAGGGCCTATAAACACAGGTTATGGGATTCTGTGGTCCCTACACTATAGCCCTACCTGAGAGGGGCTTGGCTGCCTCTTAACATTTCCCCACGAGGACTCTGCTTACATATTTGTACTAGCAAGGAACTAACTACCTACCAAAGCCTTTCCCTTCCCAACTCCATCCCAGCCTGCTCTCTGGACTGTCTCCTCTGACCCTGGGGAGATCTACAAAGGTCTTAGGGCCCCAGTCTAGAACCCTAGGTCAGTGTTCTCTGAACTAAACAAAGTGATGTAATATATGCCCAGCACCATCCACCCTCCTCAGTGAGCCCATGTCCTGTTTCTAGGTTTCTTAAAAACCAGGGCAGGCCCTTTCAGAGTCAGTTTCTTTCTTTCTTTTTTGGCTTATTTGTTTGTTTTGTTATTTGTTTATTTTTGTTTTTTTCAAGACAAGGTTTTTCTGGTTGTCCTGGAACTCACTCAGTAGACCAGGCTAGCCTCGAAATCAAGAATTCTGTCTGCCTCTGCCTCCTGAATGCTAGAATTAAAGGCATGGGACACCACTGCCAGGTTCTCAAAGTCAGTTTCTTAAAGGTTAGTGTCTGACCCACACAGAAGAATATCCACTTTTTTATTTTAGAGATTAATCTAGTGTGCACAGACCCCAACTATGGGATCCTGGCAAGCTGGTTTCCTAACCTGAGCCTCAATTTCTTCACTGGTGGAAAACAGTACTGAGAGCATTTTCCTAAAATAGCTCCTGATGTGGGAATGTCTTTCTCTATGCTGTGAATATCATTCTTTAAATAAATAAACTGTTTTGGCCTATGGTGAGCACCGTAGGCGGAGAAATCAGAGCATAGATAAATAAAAAAAAGGGTAGCAGCAAAAGAGATGGCCCAACAGCCCATGAGGCAACATATACCGAAATAGGTAAGCCAGGGGCCACGTGGCAAGACAGAACAATTAAAATGGGTTAAATTAAGATGAGAGAGCTAGCTAGCAATATGCCTGAGACATAGGCCAAACAAGATAAAATTAATATAAGCATCTGAGTCTTTTTGGGGGGCCTAAGCAGCGGCAGGTGGCGAGGCGTTCTAAAACCACAGGTCTGTGGGTCTGGACCTCTGGCTGGCTGGGGCCAGAAACCTCACTCTGTGAGCTCCTATCTCTGAACTGCCATGAGGTAACAAAGGCCGGGTGGAGTTGAGGGTTAATCGTTTCAGATCTCTCCCTTATTAAGTCTGAGATCCTGGGTCAGGTCACCTTGTCGGGCAACCACGGTTCTTCCAGCCTCAGGTCTTTGACGCACCTCAGCCCTCAGCCCTCAGCCCTCACCCCCTCCTTTTCTCTCATTCTTGCTCAGGCTGTGTTCTAGAAAGCTTGGTTAATTTTTCAGTGTCTTAAAAATTCATTTATTTTTACTCCTGGGCAGGGTGGGGTGGGGGCTCTTCCTATCCTGCGCCTCTAGTGCCTTGTGTCCCCCCCATACAACACTGGCAGATACCGCCTGCCTCCTCCTGGACAGATGATAGTGTCCTCTTGTGGCACTCAGTCACAGCCAGACATGTGTACAGCTGATTTAAAGAGACAACAACAGAGCAGGACTGGCAAGGGTCTGAGTACCTGAGTCTTCTCAGGAGCAAAGCAGGCCCTGGCAAAGCTTTGGTGGCCCATCTGAACATGGGGCACTGCCCTGTCCCTTTTCGAGAAGCAAAAGGCTCTGATATGTTCCCAAGATGCAGGTCACAGGCACTGGAAGACCCCCTCATGGGAACGGTGGTCTGAGTGCTGTTTGCTCCAAGCTAGGAAAAGAAAAACCCTGCTCTCAAGGGTCTGGTAGACACAGAATGCAGGGCCAGCCTTGGGTAATGCCACAGCACTGCTGCAGAGTGAAAACATATACACCTTCATGTGTAAAATGGGGGCGAGTCACCTACGAGCGCCTGTGAAGGCTGAGTGAGCCACCCCATGGCAAGCGTTAGAGCCAGAGCCTGCACAGAGGACAAAATACAAATAGGTTTGGAAGTACAAATGAGGGTATGTATTTCCTGTGATTGTGGGGGTGGAGTCCAGGCCCAACATGCTAGGCAAGTGGTCTACACTGAGCTACACCTCAGTTCTGCCAGGGCTGGTATCATACATATACACTTGTGCGTGTACATGTTTGTACATGTGCCATGTGTAGAGGTTTGGAAGTGAGTACGTGAGGCTGGCATCCTGGAGAGATGGGTTGCAGGTGCATTCTTTCTGTCTGTCACTGATGATTTTTTGGAGGGGTTAGAGAATCTGCTTTGCATTTACAATAAGGCGAAAATACAATAAAAGCTATTTTTAAATTAAACAGAAAGAATGGCAAGGCAAGCATGATTCATTATTTTCCACTTGTTTTGGTTTCGCTTTGTTTTTCTAATTATAAAGGTAATAGGTGTTCATTCCAGATAATTTGAAAAATATAATGAAGAAAATGAAAATTGTCCATAATTCTCCCAACCTGCTAATATTTCATATATTTTTCCATACACTTTTTTTGGATATTTTAGCTTAGTTTTCTTACTAGGTATATATTCGTTTGTGCCTAGTACTTGTTATTTGCTTTTATAGTATAAGCATACAGCATCGTTAAAAACATAACTTCAAAATCAAGGAGAATATTCTATCAAGTACCTGTAACCCAGTGTGTTCCCTTTGCTTAGTACTTGTTTGCCACTAGTCTTTTGTTATTATAAATAAAAATGCCACTAACACATGCAAAACAAGCAGAGATTGATTTTTTTTCCTCTTTGTAAGTGACCTCCAGAAAAAAAAAAATGGAATTACTAGGTCACAAGATTCTCAAGACTCTATACATACTACTGGATTTCTTCCCAGACATGAGACAGCTGAAGAGAAATTACCAGTTCTTTCTGGGAAAGCTGGACAAAGATCCAAGCATGCCCTGGAGACGAGGGCATGAGACTTCCAATCTCGGGGTACCCGTCTCTCAGCAGTGAGTATGGGCTGCATTAAGCTCCTGAGAAGAAGGTGCAACTGGGACAGTACCTGAGAGTCAGAGGGTAGCGGGTCCTGAACCCAAAAGTATTCAAGCCTGACTTTTGAGGCACGGGCAGCCACCAACAGTTTTGGAGTTAAATGGACAGTTTTGTTTATTCAGGTCTATCTATCCCTCCCTTGTCTAAGCCCAATATCGCTCTGGGCATTGGGTTTAAGCACTGAAGAACAGTGCAGTATGCTTCTATAGCCTGGAACAGGGGACTCACAGCTGGGAGACAGACCTGGTGAAGCCCCTCAGGACTGAATGACTGACCTTGTTTGGTTCATATAAGAAGCTTCCGAAAGGCCCTCTCCAGAAAGCTGTGTCTCCCGTTCTCCAGGACTCCACATACCGGGACATCAGCCCAGTCTGGTAGCACTTGAAACAAACACAGGGAACAGTCAGTGGGCGCCATGTTCTGCTGCGCAAACCTCCCTGGCCAACACTTGGACTTCCTTCTGAATGCTGTGTCTCCCGAGGACTCAGGCTGTCTTCCTCTGAACCCTCCATTTTGGAGCTACCATCCACACTGGCTTCTGTCTACATGGGGTAAGGCTGAAATGAGTCTCCAATGGACCTACCAACTTTAAGGTCTCACACCCAAATGCCTGAGGAGACCATGCAGAAAATGCAGCCCAAAGAACTGGGTAGTTACTAGAGGCAACAAAGGTTCAGTGTCAGAAAGATAGCAATCTGCCAAGGGACGCTCCTTCTCACAGGGAAGCTATTTTGTAGGTGCTAGTCTGTAATTTGTGAGGCAGATGTTGCCAGATCTTAGGAGTCTTCCAAGAGATGTAGGAAATTCATATTTTTACCGAAAACCCTCCCACTACTGAAATGTCAGCAATAAATTCATAATTCTGCAATCCTGGGCAAGCTAAAGCCATGTACACTGTCTGTGGCTCATTCTATCCCACCTCCTGGTGGGATGACTACTACGTGAGTGAGCTGTCTATACTGTCTATCTGCTCTGTTCTGAGCACCATGCTGGGGTAGCAGGGCACAGTTAGGCCTGAAACACCGAAGACAAACTGCCTGAACTAAGAACATCCAACAATAAATATTCCAGTTATTTATCCAGTCAGGCCTCCTCTGAAAGGCTCAAAGTATAGGAAGAATGTTTATACACATCTCAGATATAAACAAGGTAGATACTGCCTCACAAACCATGAAGAAGAGCCCGGAGCCCATGGAGTGAGACAAGACTGGCCTTCTTGGAGGTAGAGACACTTGAGCTTGGGCAACCTGGATTCCTAGGGTTTGAAGAGACTTGCAAAGAAAACCCTGGGCATTTTCAGCAGCATGGTCAACAGCATAACGAGCCCAGGTCTTCTCTTGGGAAGAACAGATGGCCATGGAGGGGTAATGTCAGGGGAAGCAATGAGAGATAAAACTGGAAGGATGGTTTGAGTGTCCCCAGGCTGGAAGGGGAGACTAGATTTTGGTGGTAAGACCTGCCTTTGCGTATCCACAGAACCTCTGGCACCATCTACATGAGGCACTGCTGTGGAATAATCCAGCACAAAGTCACTGCTCACTTTGGAGAGGCCCTGGAGGGAGTGTTTTTCTGGAAGGTGTGTGGGAACACATTTTGGTTTCTGACCCCAATTTGGGGAAAGTAAAAACCCCAGCTATGGTGGTTAAAGAGATGGTTCAGCAGTGAAGAGCACTGGCTGCTCTTCTAGAGGACCAGGGTTCACTTTCTAGCATCCACACAGTGGCTCACAACTGCCTGTAACTCCAGTTCCAAGGGATCAGACACTCTTAGACACACAGATAAAATATTCAAATATACAAAACAAAGAAACAAACAAACAGAACTCCAGTTATGGCCCTAGATGCTCCATGACAGGATAACACCAAAGAAGGAGCAGCATGTACAGCCTGGCTTAGAGCCAACGTTCAATAGAAACTAACCCAGCTTTTGTCCCGCTACCCAAGAGGCTTTTCAGCTTCGGTTTCTTCATCGCTAAAGTGGGGATAATACGGTCTTCTTGGGGTCACGAGTTAAAATGAGAAAATGTGAACAAGTTACCAGTGGTGTAACCAGTGCCCAGCAGGTGCCTGAAAAAGAAGCCCTCTCCCATTTCCTCCTGGGAAAGTCAACCCCCAAATTCCCACTGCCTTCCCAATTTGCAAAGACATTTCCAGCTCTTCCCCGCCAGTGGCTTAGGGATAATGAGATACTTCTCCAAAGGAGAATATCAGCCTTGCAGCTGGGAGGGATCCAGCTGCTCTGGAGGACTGTCTCCAGGCTTATCCTCTCAGCAGAAGCACCCTAGACAAGCAGAGCAGGGAAGCAGGCCATTTGGAGAGGATTTGTGGAATCTCCCAGACAAACAGGAGCATGCAGAAGGGAGCTCGTCCAGGCTCTTGTGGGAAGGAATAAGCATTCCCATTCCGGCTCTGCAGACAGGCAGGGGAGCAGGAGCCCAAGGCGGCCCTAGGCCTCAGAGTCAGGGGCTGCCTCACCCATTCCACTCCTTCATTCACCTTTCACCTTGGTCCTCCTGGGCCTCGGTCTGCTGGCCAGTGAACTAGAACAGCACAGCCTTGGAAGGAGGCCTGGCAATGAAAGCTGTTCAATGCTGCTGCTCCCTAGGATTCCAAGGGGGAAATTCTCTCTCTTGCAGCCCGGTTAAAACTGTGACTTGTGGTCACAGCAGTAAGGAGAGTTATGAACATGGCCTGACACTAAGTCGAAAACTTATTTTAAAACATCATTAGTGTTTTTGTTTTGGGTTTGTTTGTTGAGTCAATTGTTCTGGAGCATGAACGGTGTAGGTGTCGCAAGGCTAGGCGTGCCTGGCAGAGTTACAACAGGTTGGAGCACACAAAACTGCATTTGCTAGAAGCCAAATGTCAGAGGGTCAGTGGCTCCATGTAAAGCAACCAACTTAGTTTCTTCATTCTCGGCCTCCATGACTGTGATTTATTGCTAAGATCTCTGGTCTCCAGGGCATTTTGTATCCAAGCCACTTCACGCATCTCTGAGAATTCTTCACTGGCTTAGCTGCCCCACAGGAATCCTCTTCTTCCACCATGGGCTGAATACCTGTTTCCTGTCACCCTTCCCTGGTCTGGTTACAGGCACTCTCAGCCTACAACACCATCCCCTGACACCATCAATTCACACTCCTACTTCGAGGCCTACATCCCAGAGAGAGGATGTCAGGTTAGTTTTGGCTGAAGGGTCTTCACCCCAGTCTCTGGATCCCGCCCCCTTCTATGCTAGATGAACGTCTTTCCCGATTCATGTCTCCGCTATGCTGCCCCAGCTCTCAAAGCTTTCTCTCTCTCTCTCTCTCTCTCTCTCTCTCTCTCTCTCTCTCTCTCTCTCTCTCTCTCTCTCGATTCTCAGCTCTCAGACACATAGTATCCAGCAGGAAGCGGGGCCTGACTTCCGTGTATGCCGGCTGCCCTGATGGGGTTCAGGCCTCCTCTGCCATGACACCGTCATGCTGCATTGTGCTGATCTGATCATTGTCCTGGGCTTGGTCCCTCCAGGTCATGCTGGACCCCCGTGCCAGTGCACATAGGTGCAGGGATGTGCTCCCACTTTATCTCAGCTCAGTATTCTCTTTCCATAGGTTCATAAGAGGTGATAAGACACAGCTTTCCTAAAAGCTCCCAATAACATGCTCTCTGTGATGGCCAGCAACAGCCTCCTTAGCAAAGGAGAGGGGACACCTTCCTCCCCAAACTATTGCTCCTTCAAGTCAGTCTATTTTCATGGCAACTGATAGGCGGGAACCCCTTCACCCCAATCAGGACAGGAGGAGGTCCAAGTCCACAGCATCTTCCAGAATCTTCAGCAAGAATCAACTCACCTTAATTAAAACTTCAAAGTATCCTTCTGCAGTGACAGGGCTGATGGGCGTATAGGCCCTCTGAATTTCTAAGCCATCTACTACACCCCTGGGAAGGAGAAGCACACAGACATTAGGTAGTCAGTCATTTAACAGACTCTTATCAGGCACCTCCTCTGCCAGGGAATGGACAAAAAGGTGGGTTCCAGTCATTCTCAGAGGTCTGGAGACCGGGACAGGTAAGGAACACCAGGCAGACGGTCACTGCTCACCACTACCCATGCTACTTGTGAGACATGTGCAGCATCTCCTGAAAAGTGGGGGATTGCAGGAATTCTATTTGGTATTAGAATCAAAATCCAGAACTAGGTATTAGGAAAGAGCTGAAATCTCAGAGAGACACGGATCAAACCATAGCCAATTTTCACCTAGCCAGCTCTTCAGTCTATCTTCCAAATCCTATCTCCAACCTCTCTCCTCAGAGGTAAGACAAGGGAAGGGACAGGGGAAGCGAAACTGCTCCCTTCTCCCCCTCTGCCGGGCTATCTTACCTCCTGGTTCAGCTTTGCTAGAGCTAGGAATAAAAGTGTGTGCTACAACTGCTTGGCTGCTAGGCAGGCCTTGAACTCACAGAGATCCAGACAGATCTGCTTCCTGAGTGCAGGAATGGCATGGGTCACCACTCCCTGACCTTCATGGCTTGGCTCTGTGGGTGACTTGTCCTCTGATATTCCAGACTATTTTTATTAAATATATATCACCACAGTAGGGGTAGCCATCTAGGTGCTGGTTGTGTGACTTCATTGGAATCAGACAGAACAGTATGCCAAAAAGTACAATGATAAAAAGGTACACTGATGGTGTGAGCAGTTTGTGGGACATTAGAAACCTACAGTAATATCTCATTATAAAATAATACAGATTAAAAACAAACTGCTAATATTTATGAAACATTACCATAGACCAGCGAGCATCAGAACTGGAAGAGTCTTCAAAGGGGCTTAAAGGCAAAGGCCTGCCTTGCATGGATTGTCTTTACAATGTTACCAACAATGGGGTCAGGACAGCAATCATGAGTTGTGATAATGGCTATGAGGTTTGACTGCCTATTGTGTACCAGGTGTATTAGATGCATAATTTTATTTAAAATAGTAATCTAGGGCTGCAGAAATGGCTCAAGGGCTAGGAGCACTCACTGCTCCTACAGAGGACCTGTTTGGTTCTCAGCACGTGTATCAGGTGGCTCACAACTGCCAATAACCCTAGTTTCAGGAGATCTGACACCTTCTTCAGACCTCTATGGACACTGCACACATGATGCACACACATACACTCAAACACACGTTCATACACATAAAATAAAAATAAATCTTTAAAAAAATTCAGAGCCAGGTGTAGTGGTGCAGGCCAGCACTCAGGAGGCAGAGGCAGGTGGATTTTTGTGAATTCAAAGCCAACCTGGTCTACAGAGAGAGATCAAGGACAGCCAGGGCTACAAAGAGAAACCCTGTCTCAAAAAGCAAAAGCAAAACCAACCAAACAAGATACCAACAACAAACAATGCAGAATGCAATGCCAGGGGAAGGAAGGTCACTCCTACATCCAGCGTCTGAATGTGGCTGCGACTCTAAGGTTGGTCCTGCCCCTCAAAGTGTCTCAGGTAATTGAGTGCGGTAGTTCACCCTATAGTCCCAGCACTTGGGAGGCCGAGGCAGAAAAATCATGAGTTTGAGGCTGGTCTAGAGTACACAGTGACCTTGAAAAAAACAAACAGAAATAAAAAACAAAACCCCAAACCAAACAATAACAGAAATTCTGACAACTTACTTCCCAGGAGCACCCAAACACTCTAGCCTTACTACGTGCAAAAGATTCTGCTCTGCTGTCTACAAAGACTGAAAGGCCCTGTCCAAGGGCATCAAATGCAATGGCTAGACAGAATAGAAGATATGTTTTGAAAAATATGCAGAGCCACAAGTGGAACTGGACATGGCTGAGATGTGAAGCACATCACCTACAGCAGGTAAAGCCTGATGTGTCTTAGAGGAAATGAGCGCAGTTATCTGTGGACTCGGAAGTCTGCTGGAGTCAGGATGAGCGGGCCACTGACGCAAGGGAAGTAACTCCAGGCAGACGGAACAGCCCAGGCTGACAAATGCAAGTCAGGAACTGATAACTGGGTTTCAAGGCTAAGACACAGACACATGTGCAGTAGGGAAGGAAAGGAGGTTGGATAGCCATGGATTAGAATGTCATTATGGAAGCAATGAGGGATGTCAAACTGCATCTTAATGAGTGACATGGTCAGATATATTAGGAATGTCACTGAATGGAAGAGAGGATGGAGGGGAGTCAGCCTAGAAGCTGGGTGTCCTGGCCACTCCAATTCATGGATGGAGAGTTGCAGAGCATTATAAACTACATTGTGGCTTCTCCTGCTGTCTGGAACAGTGAACTTCAAGAATTGCCAGCCAGGCCACAGGCCAGAGGCACCAAACACAAACACCAGGGGCCAGTGTGAGGCACGTGGCCAGGCTGACCATCAGTAGCTCTTTGTAGTTCCCTCCCATGCCTTTGTTGTTAGTGTGTTTACCGGCTCCTTCTCTTCTTGCCAACCCCATAAGCTCCAGCATTCTCAAGGTTCAGAGACATGCCCCTCTTTCTTCCCACAAATGCATGTGCTCCTGGAGACTGTCTGGGTATTCGATGACATCTTCCAGATCCAAGTTTGCAGTACTGATCTCTCAGAGGAGCCTCACAGACCCCCAACTGACTGTCTGAAAGGTGCATCTCCCTGGCAAGGTAGGGACAGATCAGGTTGGAGACCCACAGCAGTTCAGAAAGAAGCTCAGAGGGGCACTCAGAGGAGCACTCTCAGAAGAGGAGACACTAATGTAGCTGAGCAGCCAGGCTGTCGGGGCTGGAATCTGAGTTCTATTACTGGTGGTTGAGTGATACTGGGAAACTTTTTGTTTGCTTGCTTTTTCTTTTATTATTATTTCTGTTTTTGAGACAGGATATCACATAGCCCAGGCTAGATTCCAACTTGAGACGTAGCTGAGGCGGACCTTAAACTCTTAATTCTCCTGTTTGCACTTCTCGAATGTTCCAGTTCTTTACTCTACGGCATCCTTCCTATTGTCCGATCCTAATTACACTGGCTCCAAAGACAGCCTGCTTGCTTTCAAATCCTGATCCAATACTTCCTGTGTGACCTTGAGCAAGTTCTTGAACCTCTCTGACTTCAGTGTCCCCTGGGGGATGATAATGGCACCTACCGGCCTGGCAGGATTTTGTAAAGGTCAAATGAGTTCATGAATACCAGTAGACAGACCTTTGCCTTGGCTAGTGAGACCTGTGCCTTGGCTAGTAAAAGCTGTCCCTTGGCTAGTCAGATCTGTGCCTTGGCTTTTAAGACCTGTGCATTAGCTAGTAAGACCTGTGCCTTGGCTAGTGAGACCTGTGCCTTGGCTAGTAAAAGCTGTCCCTTGGCTAGTCAGATCTGTGCCTTGGCTTTTAAGACCTGTGCATTAGCTAGTAAGACCTGTGCATTAGCTAGTAAGACCTGTGCCTTGGCTAGTGAGACCTGTGCCTTGGCTAGGGAGACCTGTGCCTTGGCTAGTGAGACCTGTGCCTTGCCTAATAAGACCTGTGCTTTGGCTAGTAAGTGTTATTAAAGTGCTGGTGTTATTATCTATCACAAAAACACATTACTGAGCTCCATGTTAAAGACCCTGAGTCATACACTCCTGTGCCTATCAAAGGCTTAAGAAAGGTCAAACAAACTGCCCCAGGCTGCTCAGCTGGCCAATGGCAAAGCAGCACAGCAGACAATGACCCTCCCGCCATCTGAGTGTACCGTAGGATGAGGTGCTGCCCAGGATGCAGGCCGAGCTGACTGTTTCCAGGTAGTGTAAACCTGATATGATAGGTATCCTTGGTGATTTTCTCCATGCTACTGATGTGGAAGGCCAGGAAGATCTCTGGACTCAGCTTGGTGGAGCAGCCCTGCAACAGGAAAAGACTTGACTTCTAGGGGTCAGTCCTAAGGGACACACACCCGCGCCACTTTCCTCAATGGGAGCCATCTCTTGATGTGACAGAGAGGTGGCTCTACCTTGCTTCCCCTTTATTCACAGTAGATGGAGTTTACCCTGCTTTCAAGCTATTTATGCTCCCCACAAGCCCAGCAGCAAACACAGGCTCCTTAGCCTATACTCAAGGGAGTAGTGAACAACCACAAGCTTCATTTATCTGCCACGGAACAGATGGCAGATTTCCATTCCTCCTCCCAAGGCCACCTGTCACTGCCCACCTCCAGGTCTTCACTGTTGAAGCTGCACCCCTACACAAAACACTCACTCCAGTGTACTAAACATCTGCTCATCCTTCAGACCTGTTACGTTCCAGATCTGGAGAGCTGAAAAACTGATGGAGCCTTAGAGATGATCCAATCCAACATTCTTCTATCACATATGGGGAAACTGAGGCCTCATGGCAGTAGCTTATAAAGTCTTAGGTCTTGGATTTCTGGAGGAACACAGGTGGATTGTTCCTTAAGGACAGATTAACTAGAAAAGTCATTGATACCAGAGACAGAGAATATGGCAGGGTCCCAAAGAAAATTGAGGCCCATGAGGCTAAGGGTTCCCTCTTACAGGGTTCAGAGAGAAAAGGAAGGTTCCCCATCATGTAGTTGATGAGCAGCCCATAATACATGTGGGCAGTGGGGGTGCCTCTGACTCCTGGAAAGTAAGGAAACGGGAAGGGCTCAGCCCGTTTGATGGCTTGTGTTGTGCTTGTAATATGTAGCTATCCTAAGCTTGTTATGCAGACCAGGTGGATCTGGAACTCACAGAGATCTTCCTGCCTCTGCCCCCTAAATGCTGCAATTAAAGACATGTGCCACCATGCCTGGTTCTCTCTGTTGCACTTGGCTTGCCTGAGTAAGGTTTGTGTGCAGCACCAGGCTTGGATCTCAGCAACCAGTGTCTCAGCATTGACAGGCTTGGTGTCCTAGACACTCTCCACCACAGCCCCCGTGAGCCAGGATGACCTAGTTTTCATCAGTCACGGTTGCTGACAGGCTGAGAACCTTGTCACAGCTTCCTGTGGCTATAGAACACTGAGCTAGAGGCAGGACATTGGGACTGATCCAGCCAGCTGCTACTTCTGGGCCTTGGTCTCCTATTATGTAAAAAGAGGCCATTCATCTGGTAGCATTATAGGGCTATAGGGGTAAGGTACAACATACGTGGTGTTTTTGTTTGTTTGTTTTGAGACAGGTTCTCATGAAGTTCAAACTGACCTGCTCACTGCAGGCCCAAAGTTGGCTTTGAATACCTGATTCTCCTGTCTCCAGCTTCCAAGTGCTAGGATTAAAACAGTATGTCACCATACCTACCAGCTTTGTATATGTATTTCATAAAATGTAAACTGCTATGGAAATGTAATCTATTATTATTACTTCATCATAATTTAAAAGATAAAGCTATTAGATGGAAACATGCTGTTTTGCAATAGCACTTGATTTTCTGTTATCACAGGTAAGTACAGCCACTAGATACTGAACATATAACTACTCATGAAATGTATGAAATTCTTTTTAAGTTGAGAAAGAAATAGAAAGTCAGTAAACTCCAGAGAAACCGAGTGATGACAGCATCCCCTATTTATCTAGTCTGTATAATACTACATATTAGCTTGCTCTTCTGAAGGCAGGGAGTGTGTCTTGCTTACCACAAATTCTCAATGGCTTATAGGACTTGGCATTTAACAGTGTGGTGGTTTGAAAAAAAAATGGTCCCCAAAGGGAGTGGTAGTATTAGGGGGTGTGGCCTTGTTGGAGGGTGTGGCCTTGTTGGAGGGTGTGTCATGTGAGAGTGGGCTTTGAGGTCTCCTTTGCTCAAGCTTCCCTCAGTGTGACTGTCAGTTGACTTCCTGCTGCCTGCAAGATGTAGGGCTCTCAGCTCCAGCACCATGTCTGCCTGCACGATGCCATGCTCTCCTTCATGACCATAATGGACTGAACCTCTGAAACTGTAAGCGAGCCACCCTCAATTAAATGTTTTCTCTGTAAGAGTTGCTGTGGCCATGGTATCTCTTCACAGTAATAGTAAACTCTAACTAAGACAAACAGGTATTCAATGGGTATCTGTTGAGTGATGTAATTATTACGTTCTGTGCTAAACAATACAAATATTTGGGTCCATTTTACAGATTGGAAAACTAAGGCTTCCAGAGGTTAAGGAGCTTAGATTAAATCCATATAGCTACTAATAGGTTGGTTTCTGGTTTGGCCCTTGCTCCCTGGACCTATCTGCTTCCATTCTTTCTCTTCATTGTCTAGTCAAGGAAGGCTTCCCATAGCAGGTACACTGGGCAGACAGACAGTGAAACTCTGGCCTCCTCACCTGAGTCTCAGGTGACTGCTTCCCACTCAGAAGGCTCCTGTCATTTCTGGCTCGGGCTGCTTCCCATCTTTCCAGGTCCTGGTAATAGAGGTCAAACACACAGGGTGAGCAGCCGCTCCCGCAGCACTGGGAGGGCAAGGGCTCCACGGGCTTCAGATGCAGCCAGGCTTCAGCATCATCCTCCTCCTTCTCATCCATTGTCAGTGGGGCTTGGGCAATATGGACAGAGGGACAAGCAGAACAGGCCAGGCTCTCTTTGGTTGTCAGCCTGGGAGAAGGAAAACATGGCGGTTATACCCTGACCTCCTCTGTTCCTCTCTTCTCCTCAAGGCCTGCCAGGCTACAGGGACAGGGATGGCTTTCCCAGGGATCTGCTGCCGGATGGGACATATTTATTCTTTACAATTATTGTGGTTTTTGCATGCATGCATGCACGTGTGTGTGTGTGTGTGTGTGTGTGTGTGTGTGTGTGTGAAATAAATCTTTTCTTAGCAGAGAAGGGGATTTGGCTTCAGAAAACCTCTTCTACTGTGCAAGAAGCTCAATGACTTCAATATGTTTCTGAGGCTGGAATACCGGTGAGGATAAGATTGGTGTCTTACTCTCCCATATTCTCCTGCCCAACAACCTGGCACATGGGAAGCCCCTACCGACCGTACTGACTGGTGGGTGAGTGGTCACTCAATGGTCTTGGAGCTAGGCACAGGATTAGGTGCTGAAATGCAACAGAGGCGGACAGGACACAATCCCTGTCCTTGTTAACACCCAGCACAGGGTTACACCCATTCAATCCATCCATCTGTACAGCATGCTCTGTATCAGCTACCTGAGTGACTGCGGCATCTTTATGCCAATTACTCTTTGGGTTTCTGTAGAGGGGGTATTAAAACGAGACAAGTGTGGGTTAGTCATATGGTCCTCTGTCTTATATTTGCCTTCATAGGGTTTAAGTAATCCTCTTGTCTCAGTTATTTTGGAACTGGTAGAGAGGGTGGCCACATCAATCACAATGTCTTTCCCGTTTGGGAGGCACACCCACTGTTGCAGCCTCAGCCTGACGCCTCTCCTTACTCTTCAGTCTTGGCTCAAAGGTCACCATCCTTTCTTAGTCACTTCCTGACTGTCCTCCGTCTCATTATTTGTTTGTCCCAGTATGTATTCGATTGTTTGTTTTCCAAGACAAGGTTTCTCTATGTAACAGTTCTGGAACTAGTTCTGTATATTAGGTTGACCTCGAACTCACAGAGATTCGCCTGCCTCTGCCTTCCTAGCACTGGGATCAAAGGCGTGGACCATCACTGGCCGGCTATGAATTCATTTAGTAAACATACCCGGTGTCAGGCAACTGCTCTAAGTGCCGGGGACACAACAGTTCTCTGTGCCCACAGGACAGTCATTAAACAAAATAAAAACGACTAACAACTTTGACAGAGGTTAAACGGGAGAAAAAGACCTGGAGAAATGGATAGGAAGTGCGCGTGCTTGTGTGTGTGTCCCCGCGTGCGTGGGTGTTGTGTTGCCACCATTCACTATGTAATTTGCTTGTTTTCTCTCTTTTTCTCTGTAGCCTCTAAACCGAAGTTCTACGTTCACCCGGTGCTTAACACAATACCCATCCCCACGGCGAGCGTGCCAGAAGCAGGCGTTGAGCAAAGGAACGGCTCCAGGGACCGGCCCTGCTCTGGGAAGCGAAGAGGCAACCCCAGGAGCAGAGGAAAAGTAAGTCACTTTGGGCAGAAGCCAAGGAGAGCGAGGGCAGCAGCAAGGGGTGGAGAGCACACTTCCAGAGCCCGCTAGACCTTAGCTGGGCCTGCTAAGCCATTTCAACCTCTAATTACAGACAGGGAGACCGGGACCTTTCAACCTCTAAATGCCTATAGTGGTCAAGGATGTCCCAAGTACACGTTGGAGGTCCCGGGACTCTCCTGGTTCCGCTGCAAGGACCAGCGTCCACCCTACCCACCTGCAAGTCCCCTCCCAGCGAGGCACCCCGAGACCTAAGGCAAGGAGGACTTATAGCTCCACCTATAAGAATAGGAACTGCCCGGGGGCGGAGACAAAACAAAGATCTTAATTGTGATTGGTAGAAGCGTCTGTCATTCACAAAAATGTGACCTTTCGCCCAGCCCCTTTCGTTCCCGGCAGGCCCTGCACGGGAAAAGATGGCGGCGCCCAGGTAGAGGTCTTGCGGGGACTGGATCGGTATGGCGTTGGCGTCCGGGCCCGCTTTGCGGGCGCTAGCTGGTCCTGGGAGGCTCGGCCTCGGGGGCTGCGGGGCCCCGAAACGCGGGGCGTACGAGTGGGGCGTGCGCTCCACGCGGAAGCCGGAGCCTCGCCCCCTGGACAGGGTGTACGAGATCCCGGGTCTGGAGCCCATTACCTACGAGGGGAAGAAGCACTTCGTCCCGGGACTGGCTCGGCCGATCTTCCCGCGGTGGGATCGCGGCTGGAAAGATCCACGGTTTTACCGCTCGGCCCCGATGCACGAACAGCCTCTGTACAAGGAACAGCCTTGCTACATATTCCACCAGCGCTGCCGACTCCTTGAGGGTGAGGCCACAGGACAGACCGGAGGAGACCCCGTTCTCTGTTCAGCACTAACCCTGACCCTGGACAGGATCTCGGTTTTTTCCTCTGTGAAGTAGAACTAGAGTGACATCCATCTTCTAAGGGTTGTCAGGATCAAGTGGGATGTAAAGGGCAATGTTGGGAGAGGGAGCAGTGGAGAATCAGTTTCCACTTCAGGATTAACTCATTTCACAGGGTCGCCGGCTCTAACAGAGGGGAAGTGATTTGCTTCTACATACTTGGAGAGCTGATAGTTGAAGGACTCTAGCCAGCCTGGGCCTAGTAAACATGGCAAGTTCTCTCTCATTCCTTCTGCCTTGCTGAAAACTGTTAGATTGCATTCCTAAAGCTAGCCTCCAAGGTCTGGGCCTTTATTTGGCTGCTTCCTCCTCTTGGAGCTATCAAGTTCCAGCTGTCAAAGTATTGAAGTCCAGCAATCACCCCCCCCTTTGGCTCACCTAGTTAACATGCCCAATTAAAATTAAACACCACATCCTATCACGAGGTTTCCTTCATTACTTTTACAAACCGCCATTTTTCTGTGTGTCACACACCTCTTTCCCCATTTCCTTCTGCCTTTCCCTTCTCCCTTGTTCTCTGTCTCCGGTCTGTGTCTCTTATTCTTTGCCCTTTTTCTGTCTGGGGTTAATAAATCTTTGTGCTGAGAACTTGGTCCTGGAGGTCCTGAGCCAATACTTTTCCTTTTAGTAGTGAAGCCAGGACTACCTAGTTCCCTAGGTCAGTGTCTTGTTAAAAGTCTGAGATGTGTTTTCAAGGAAAGGGATTTGCATCCAAAAGTCTATCCACTTCAGGGCCTGCCACTCTTAAGGACAGATCAAAATGTCTTGAGCCAAAACCAGTTTGCTTCTCAGTATTGTCAGGATTATTTCCCAGAGTTGATTATTAAGAGTACCTTTCTTCAGACTTCCGTCTTCACGCAGATCAGGATGAGGATAGGGCAGATCCTAAAAGCAAAAGCAGTTGAGGTATGTGGAAGCAGTATTTTCCTAGGATAACTAGGAAATAAAGAGATCTAACAGGGCTTGGGGGCTAAGAGAATCAATCATAAGTTTGGAAAAGCTGATACCCACAACCTCCTTAAATGCCAGCTCCTATACCTGAAAACCGTTAACCATTTTTAGTGTACTCACAAGGTGCTGTGAGGCTCTCACAGGATATGACCCTCTTGAGTGACCCTGGTAATGGATGCCAAGTGGATGAATTTGTCTAAGTTAAGACGGCACTCATTGAACTAGTCTGAAAATGTATCTTTGCCACTATACTTTCAAAGATCATAGAGAGATCTTATAAAGTTATAACAGAACCTTGCAAAATATGGGCCTGAGGTGCCGATACGGGTTATGGAGAGATTGTGGACTTTGGGGCGGACAGGCTCAGGACTTCAGGGTGGGCAGGCTCAGGTTCTGCTTAAAGATAAGTGACTTAAAGCAAACTCCTCAGTCGTGTCCGAGTTTCCTTTGCATGACATAAAATCCCATTTAACTTTTGGATAAGTTCATCACACAGAAGTGCCACGGTAAATAGCAGCCCCCTCTAAATACTATTTTGTTCAAGTGTTAGAGAGCCATAAAATCAGGCTCTGAGATCGATAGCAATAAACAGCACAGAGCTAGGGGCAGCTAATTAAGCAGATCCCTGTTTTTGTTTTTAAAGATTTATTTATTATGTATACAGTGTACAGAAGAGGGCACCAGATGTCATCATAGATGGTTATGAGCCACCAAGTGGTTGCTGGGAATTGAACTCAGGCCCTCTAGAAGAACAGTCAGTGCTCTTAACTCTGAGCCATCTCTCCAGCCCACTGTTTTTTGTTTGTTTGTTTGTTTGTTTTTTGTTGTTTTTAAATAAAGTTTTACTAGAATACAACCTATAAATTATTGTCCATGGCTGCACTTTTGCAACAATTTCAGAATTGAGTTGCTGTGATGGACACAGACCTAATATGAGATAAGTTTGAGATGCTTGGGCATTCCTAGTCAGGGTTAGGATATGGATTACCAGGAGGGCTGGTCCACTGGGCTAGTCTCTGATCTATCTGCCTATAGGGAGTCAGGAGGAGTCTTAGCTGTCTTGGGCATGGTTTGAACTGCTCCCATGGAGGCTCTCAGTCCCATAGTCAGCTCTCACCACCTTGAAGTGGATCAGCATTCTTGAAGTTGGACTCTTGATCCACTCTTTTCTTTTGGCTTTGTTCCTTAGATGATTCAAAACAATCCCAGCCTCTTTTGAGGCAGCCTTTTCTCCATGATCCTACCTGGTTGCCATGAGTGTCTCTTCCTGAACTGTCTTCTCTCTTCCTCTGTTTTGTGGTGATTGTCCCAAAGGTATGAAGCAGGCTCTCTGGCTAACTAAGACCAAATTAATAGAAGGCCTTCCCGAGAAAGTGCTTAGTCTTGTTGATGATCCAAGAAACCACATAGAAAACCAAGATGAACGTGTTCTGGATATCATCTCTCATGCCCGTCTCTGGCACTCCACTGAGGACATCCCCAAGAGAGAGACCTACTGGTGAGTTTTTCCCAAATAAAGTAGATTTTCAACTGAGGAATATGGAGTTACATGTTGCTTTAAGTCTTTAAATATTATTTTTTCCCCAAGCCCAGTCATTGTGAACAGCCTCCTACAGCTGTGTAAGTCCCAGATTCTCAAGCACCCTTCTCTGGCCAGGCGGATGTTTGCCCAAGAGTACTGCTTAGCCACCACCTGGACTCGAGGTTAGTCAGCCTATAGACCAGAAGGCCTTGCTGCTTTTTGTTTCTTAGTTTTGTTTTGCATTTGTTTGTTTGTTTAATCTTCTGCTGCTCTCAGCTGCCCCACCCCCACCCCTCCCATCCTGCTCCTGCTACATACTTCTGGGTTCAGACACATCCTTTATAGGGTCTCACAGAGCTAGCCTCAGACTTGTGATCCTCTGTCTGCACCACCATTTCCAGCTTCTCATTTCTGTTTTTTTTTTTTTTTAAAAAAAAACTTTATTTATTTATTTATTTATTTGCCTTGGTGTTTGCCTGGAACTGGAACTACAGACAGTTGTTAGCTGCCATGTGGGTGCTGGGAATCGAACCCGGGTCCTCTGGAAGTGCAGACAGTGCTCCTAACCGCTGAGCCATCTCTCCAGCCCCTCATTTCTGTTTTTAACTGCTTCAAGACTTCATTCACCCATTGACAGCTGACCTTATCTGTTGATATCCACAGTATGCGTGGAAGTGTTTAAATACTGGAAACAAGGAAATGATAAAATGTCTTGGTCTCTGCCCTCACCACAGGCAGCGGCTTTCTTCCCTCTCCACATCCCTGTCAGCATGGCCGCTGCACTGGTTCTTTCCACACAGTCTTTTTTATGTGTTCCCTTGTTTGAACCCAGGGCCGTCATTTATCACGGGACATCCACCTAGTCCTCGTCAGTTGTGCTGCTCCCATCCCATACCCCAAGCGTGTCACTCCCAGCTGTTTGGTATCTAGTTTTCCACCTGTCTGCCTTTGGGCATGCTGTGCACTTGGCAATGCATGCTGGTGTTTCAGACAGGAGTGTCAGCCCAGGTGATGCAAGTGATGGAGAAAGGGACCCAGCTGTGGGATACTTGGGACTTGGGCTGTTTGCTCGGATTTCCCCGTCTCCCCCCTCTGCATATGGACTTCTGGCGAGGAGTCAGCCTGGCAGAGGTAATGGGAGCACTAAGGAAATTAGTGCACCTCGTTAATGGAGAGTGCTTGTTGGCCCATTGTCAAGTATTACCTCTAATTAAACTGCCCCATTGTGAGCTGTCACTGGAGGAGGCATGTGGAGGGAATTGAATTAGAAACCACACTAGAGTGATCTGTGGGGAGACTCTGAAACCTGAGGTTAGGAGAGGTCCAGGCACATTTGTGTGAGGAAACAGGAAATGCCTTAGGAAATTAATCTTGAGGTCCAGTTACTGCAGAAGTTACTCCTCTGCAGATGTCTCATCCTTTTTTTACATATCTTGGGATGCTGCATGCTAATTAAATGACAGTGCCATTGACCAAACCAATTTCTGATCTAACAACAGTCCTGATCCATTCCTGTCACACTGAGGTTTTACTCTCTGAAACCTAGGCACCTACAGAGGATGGTGCTACTCAGAGCCACCAGGATGCTGATAACAGTCTTCTAAGCACGTTTTTGTCAGGTGGCTTCTCATGGGAAAGTGAAGACACCATTTCCACGTTTTCACAGCAGGCTCACTGGGTAGCTCGCTGCCAGTGTGCCTCCTTTGACCATCTGCATCTGCATGTTGAAGACACACTAACCCAACTTTCCCAAGGTGCTCTGAC
Organism: Sigmodon hispidus; assembly: GCA_004025045.1. Classification (NCBI taxonomy): domain Eukaryota; kingdom Metazoa; phylum Chordata; class Mammalia; order Rodentia; family Cricetidae; genus Sigmodon; species Sigmodon hispidus. Next base: position 72,305 of record PVIH01001404.1, read on the forward strand.
CGCTCTGGCTTTTCTCACACTCTTAAGAAGAGTCTGGCTCTTTGCCTGGGTTTGAACCCCCTTCTGCCCTTGCTCACAGTGCTCTCTCCATGTCTCTTCCCTCCACTGTCATGTTGCAGTCTCCCTGGTTTGTCCCTCCATGCTTTTCTTGCTAGTCCTCATTTTCAGTGCCTGGCAGACTTCTACCCAGAGCTTTTCCACCAGAGACTGTGGAGCATTGGGCAGTATTTGAAGAGGGTGGTGATGGTCATGACTTAGATGGTGTGAGTGAGGATGGAGATGGGCTTCTAATGGCAGAGGCCAGGGCTGTTGCTGAACTATATGCATAGATCAGCCCTCTCCGTGAAGAATTAGCTGATCCCAGTGAGAGAGACCCAGTCTTCCTCAGACACCCTTTGTTGATGTTTTTGAGGCAGTCTCACTGTGGAGCCCTGACTGGCCTTGAACTCACTGAATCTACCTGCCTCTGTCTCCCAAGTGCTTTTTCTGCTGCCCAATTTTAGGGTTTTGTTTCCTTCCAGAGGGCTGATATCTGCTTATGGCTCAGGCTTTCTTCAGTTGCACTTGCTTCCTAAAAGGGCTCCTTGAGAGCAAAGGGTAATTCTGCCCTGTTTCTTGGGTCCCTGGCTTGGAGCTGGTGCTTGGGAAAATGAAGGATGCCTAGGAGTCAGGAGCCTCGGGGGGTTTATTAGAACACCCAGGGAAAAGAATGTTCTAGTTCCTCATCCTCTCAGGGACTCAGGGTTAATGTTCTAATGCTATATGTGTGTTCTGTGGCCAGGCACATGATCTAGAATACCTATAGCAGACTTGGACTTGAGGTCTGTGTCGGATGAAGGCTTTACATTTTGAGGGCTGTAAAAAGACTAGGTTAGACTAATCATCTCTTCCCCATTTTAGAGTCTCTTCTCCTTCAGGTCCGAGGTACTAGTGGTGCCATACTGAGTGCCAAGGACCCTCTGCCCGCCATTGCCTCCAGAGAGGAAGTGGAAGCTACCAAAAGCCATGTTCTCGAAACCTTCTACCCCATAGCTCCCAACGTTGATCTTCAGGAGTGCCATGTTTATGATGTGAAAGATAACACAGGTGAGGAGTGGCTCTTGTGCTTTTCATTCATTCATTCATTCATTCATTTATTTTTAAAGCGAGAGTGTCACGTTAGTGATTCTAGTCATTTATTAATCACAGTGAAGTCAATTCTTTATCCCCAGCTGACCAAAACTACAGATTCTTTTTTTTTTTTTTTTTTTAATAACTTATTTTATTTTGTGTGCAATGGTGTGAAGGTATCAGATCCTCTGGAACTGGAATCACAGACAGTTGTAAGCTGCCATGTGGATGCTGGGAATTGTACCCAGATCCTCTGAGCCATCTCTCCAGCTCCTATTTAATTTTTTTTTTTTAAACTTTATTTATTTATTTGCCTTGGTGTTTGCCTGGAACTGGAACTACAGACAGTTGTTAGCTGCCATGTGGGTGCTGGGAATCGAACCCGGGTCCTCTGGAAGAGCAGACGGTGCTCTTAACCGCTGAGCCATCTCTCCAGCCCCCCTATTTAATTTTTTAAGGGAAAGGATGTGAGTACCTGGCACCACATATGCATTGTCTTCTTTTAGAATTCATGTGGCAGCCAATGCTTCCTAACCCTTAGTCTTTTGCCATTCGTGTCAGGAATCACTTCCCTAGAAACACTGACCTTCCAGTCTCAGTCAGGAACTTTTCATTTATCTTCCCACAGCCCTGAAGTCTCCCTCATCTTGACATGTCTGTGCTGGGATGTGTCTGGTTCCCCTCTAGACTACAAGCTCCTCACAGGCGGTGGCAGGCTCCACTTGGGCTCTCCTTGTTTGCTGTCTAGCGCTTAGGGTGGAATGTGTGCTGAGTGTTTGTGTGCTGCAGCATGGAGCATCCTGGAGGACCAAGGCATGCAGGGAAGCTCCGTCTCGCAGCTAGGACTCTTCTCCTGTTTTTTCATAGCCTGGGTCCCCAGTGTCTTTCTCTTCCATCTTTGTGCACATTCACTGACTCCAGGCACTTATTCTAGAAGCCCCAGCCCACCAGAGATTTATTCATAGCCACTCTGAAATGCTCATGAGTTGACAATGTCATGTCTGAAGCGAACAGGCCAAATTGAAGGTGTGAAGGACAAGGAAGTCATCTGTTACTGATCGAGGACTGACTTCTGTCTTCTTAACAGCGACCACAGCTTTTAGGTACCCGTGTTTTAGGATCGCAGTCATCTGTGCTCTTGGATGAGAGCGAATGGGTGGAGTTAGAATGTGTGTGTAGGAAGTACCCGCTACAGTTTGGCAAGCATATTCTGTGGTGAGCCAAATAGTAACATTTAAAGCATTCTGGGTTTTACAGGGCTTCTCTGGCTTCTGTCTCAGCCCCTCAGTAGCTATCCATAGATCTATGAGCATGATTATGTACTGATGACTTTAGTACCTGCCCTGAGCCAAAGGCAGAAGGAGTCTCCTGAGTCTCTATGGCAGACTGGTGAATCGATCTCCTCACGTGATCTTGTCTCTTCTCTTGCAGGATTCCAGGAGGGCTATCCTTACCCCTATCCCCACACCTTGTATTTCCTGGAAAAGGCCAATTTACGGCCACACCGATTTCTTCCAGACCAGCTAAGGGCCAAGATGCTCCTGTTTGCTTTTGGGAATGCCCTGGCTCAGGCTAGGCTCCTGTATGGGGTATGTGTGTGGAGAAGACCACAGAACTGCTTTCTGTGGCCTCGGCCTCCTACTGTGAAAACCACTCCAGGACGAACGGAGTGGGGACTGACTGAGTTTGACTGAAGAATCTCAGGAAAATGCACATGTGCCTAACTTGTAGCAACTAGCTGGCCTTTCCTGGGGCTGACTGGGCTGGTGCTCTCTCCAGAGCTCCGCTTTCCAGTACGCCATAGGCTCCCAAGGAGCTAATCACTTCTCCCTGCAGCTTCCAGCAGGAAGTGTGGGGAGAGGGGGAAACAGGCGCACCCTACCGGGTCAGAACTAACGAGCACATGGCTCTATCCGGAGGCCCAGGAAATGAGGCCAGGCAGTGACTGTCAGTTCCGGGTGGGCTACAGGGGTACAAGATACCACTTGGTGTGACCCTCCATAGGAAGAGGAAGTCCTGAGCTGAGGCCTAGATGGCAGAATGGAGGTAGAGTGGCTGTCACAGAAAGTTGTCTTCAAGATGAAGAGGAGGAGGAGGCCTGATTTAGGGAAGGAGTGGGAACACCTGGCCTGTTTCTGGGAGCTTCTGTTCCTCCAGGTCTCAGTTGGAACCCAGGGCCCTCAGTCCTCCTGGGAGTGAGGGATTAGGATTTCCATCCACCCTGCCTGGAGTTGGAACTGGCAGGGTTGGATTTGGTCAACTGCATGAGTGGGCCGTAGAGTGAACTGTCCTGTACTGAGCACCTGGTACATCCACATGCTACCTGTTGACCTCAGTGCTTCTCGGAATACAGTCCTGGAGGAGCACTAAGACCTTATCTAGGGGCTTGATGGACATGGACTTTACAGATCCACTGAGCCGGGACTTCTAGGGTGGAGCCCAGCAGGCAGCATTTAAAAGCCCTCTGAGTAAGGCCAGTGAATAGTTTGAGTTTGGAAATCCCACACTGAAGTTGGAGAACTCCTCACATGGTTCTCTCTTTTGAACAGCCTGTGTGGCAGGTGCTGTTAGCCTCACTTGATAGATGAAGAGATAGGCTCAGAATTCATGTTTCTGATCTTATAGCCAAGAACCTGGAGTGAGTGGGGTTTATAATGCAGTGGTAGAGCATCTTTCTAGCCTGTGTTAGTCCCCAGGTTCTATCCCCAGCATGGTAAGAAAGAGAACCAGAGAGACCAGCAACTGTGGCATATTTTTGCGTGACCTTTTTACCTTGGTCTGAGTAGTGGGTACAAGATGGGCAGCTGGCTTTAGTTCCTCTTCCTCACTGTACGTCCTGAACTCTCTGTAAGATCAGGTAAATTGCCCATGATCCCACAGCCAATGAGTGGGAAAGCAGAGGTTGATCTGGGATTCCTACAGCTTCAAAAGCATGTGCTACCCCCAGGTTGGACAGAGGGAGGGAGGGAGGGAGGAAGCAGCCACATACCTTGTCCCAGGGCCACAGGCTCAGTGTCATCTGCCAGCTATTGCCAGAAGGGCCCAGGTAGCAGTGCTGGCTAATTGCCACCCAGTTAGATAGAGAAGCAGTCTCCTACTGTCTCTGGGTACAAATTATTCCTGGGGCTGTGAAGTTGAGCAGTTATGGGACGAACCTCCGTGTAAAAGGTAAAATTGCTGAGAAATTTATGTACTACCTGCAGTTTTATTGATCTGTAGAGGGAGATAAGAGTCAATACTGAATCTCAGCTAACACTTGCAGGTACTTTTATGTATTTCTCATGTAGCTCAGAACAGGTATTTATAAGACCAGTAGCCCTGGTATGGCCCACATCTGGGACTTCCATCAGCTATTTCTAAAGTCGGGTAAACCCTGGAGGGCAAGGCAGCTGCATTTGTGTGTTGGGGATGGCCTGCTTTTTGTGGCCGAACTGTGGGACCTTTGGCCAGTAGCAGTCTGGATTATTGCAAAGTATGCAAAGGCAGGCCGTAGAGTCACCCAAACAAGAACACTTAAGAGCTGGACAGTTTGGTGCAAGCCTTTAATTCCAGCACTTGGGAAGCAGAGGCAGGCAGATCGCTGAGTTCAAGATGGCCAGAACTATACAGGGAAACACTGTCTTGATCTAAAAAAAAAAAAAAAATCAAGAAACAAACAAAAACCTCATTTAAGAATGAAAGAGGCCCTGCTGTCTGCCATGAGATACCAGGTGCAGCCTGGACAGTGGGGTCACCTGACTTAGATCACAACGCAGGGTGGCCCTTAACAGACATCTCTAACCCTTTGCTTGTCTGTGAAGCAGGAACATACTTGTGTTTATGAAAAGCAGGGAAGTACCTGGACATGGTAAGCTCCTGTAACTGTCCTGAGTGTCATTCATTACTGTCCCTGAGACAGACCCTGGCTGTGATGTACCTAGAGCACACCCTCTGGGAACGTGACCCACCACAAGTTGCAGTAAGCAAATAAAACTCAGATGACTGTAGTATAGACAATCCAGCTTTCAGGAGTACCCAGTGGCCAGTCCCTCAAGAGCAAGGCAGATGTGACAGCGTGTCCAGTCTGCCTCTTCAGACAAGTCCATTACCATGTGAGTCTGTCTCCTCATCTGTCAGATGGAGTGAAAACTGAATGACACCTCTTATAAGCTTTCCAGTCAGCCTTTGGTAGCTGACGTCACTATTGTCTGATTGAGTAAGGCAGAGGTTTGAGGGATTCCCTCCATTAACCTCCCGACTTGCCTGAACTTCAAGGCTTGTTCAGTAATTGCCAGTCTGCAGTGGGAGCTAGTACTGGAGCTGAAGAGCAGGTTTCTGGGGCCTTGATGCTGAGGAAGCCAGGCTAGGTGAAAAGAGGCCTGTCTAGGTGAGGAGAGGCCTGTCTAGGTGAGGAGAGGCCTGGCTAGGTGAGGGCGGGGCCTGGCTAGGTCGGGGTGGGGGAGTGGAAGGCTGGCTGGCTGGGTGAGGGGAGGCCTGGCTGGGTGAGGGGAGGCCTGGCTGGGTGAAGGGAGGCCTGGCTGGGTGAGGAGAGGCCTGGCTGGGTGAGGGGAGGCCTGGCTGGGTGAGGGCGAGGCCTGGCTGGGTGAAGGGAGGCCTGGCTGGGTGAGGGGAGGCCTGGCTGGAAGAGGAGAGGCCTGGCTGGGTGAGGAGAGGCCTGGCTGGGTGAAGGGAGGCTGGTTGTGGACTGTGAACTCAACCTACCTTACCTGCCCTGAGCTGATGCCATAAAAAGAAAGCAAGTGGGTGTTTGAAAGGGTGGCATGGGACTGCTTGGTTTGCGTTCTGCTGCATAGTTGTTTACCTGTCCACTCTTCTTAGAACGCCACCAAGGTCTTGGAGCAGCCCATAGTCGTGCAGAGCGTGGGCACTGACGGCCGTGTCTTCCAGTTCCTGGTGTTGCAGTTGAACACCACAGATCTAACCTCCAGTGAGGGCGTCAAGAATTTGGTCTGGGTAGACTCGAACCAGCTCCTTTACCAGCACTTCTGGTGTCGGCCCGTCATCAAAAAGAGGGTGGTGGTGGTGAGTCCTGCTCCCTTGGGCTGGTGATTATAGCAGGCCTGGCCTGGCAGGAGGGCCTCTGGAAAGTGAGCATCCACATCTCCTGCCCCTCTCTCCAGTTCCTGCTGTGGGAGACTGTCCCTGTGTGTCCCTGTGCCTACTGCCCACCTGCTTGGTGCCCTGGTCCACACAGTCACAGTCCAGCGCCGTCACATTGCTGCCCTGTGCTCATCCCTAAGCTCACCTCAAGGCAGACCTGTGAGCGCTGCATTCACTGTCAGCCATATGCATTTCCTGCTGTGACTCTGTCCCTGCTCACTTGGGGCTCAGCTAATGTGCAGCCTGCATCTATGCAGTGGCAGAGACGACATAAAACCAGCTCAGGCTAGGATACAGCGAGAAGCACTCTGAGCATGAGTGTGACACCAGGGGGTGCATGCAGACTGGCTCAGTGGAGTTGAGGGGCCTTTGACTTTTCAGTCAGTCCTGTGGTGACTCCTTTAGCTTGTCAGGGTGTTTCTCCCTTCAAATACTGTGTGAGTGACCCTTCACTGGCCTCAGCCTCATCTCATGCAGTCACCAGCCACCCCCATCAGTCACCCGTTAGTGATTCCCTCCCATCTTCAGACTGCTCTTCTGGAGTGTGAACTGTTGGGTGGTCCGCACCACCATGGCCTTGCCTGTGCTATGGAATGCACCGCTCTCTTTAGAGCCTCCTTGGCCTTCTCTTCATATGTGAAAGCCAGTGAGTTAGTCACGCACAAAAACCCTTAGTCTCTGGATTGCTTCCGTATTGAGGTCTGTCATCCTTGCTTGTCAGTATTTAAACACCTGACTGGAAGTTTCTTGAGGATTGGAGCCAGATCTGTTTCCCTCCTGGGCCTCCAGCAGTGAGCACAGGCGCCTGCAAGCCAGTGTAGCATGGGAATTCTTGTCACCTCCCGGTGGCTGGAGTGAAGAACTTAGGGAGCAGAGCAGATGACCTGGCTGACAGGTGACAGACCCAACATATGTCCAGTACCAGCTCCTTGATCACAGAGGTGGCGTGGGAGAAGAAGGGCCTGATGATTCACAGAAGGGTGACTGGTGTTTGCCGTCGTGAACCCTAGTGGCAGGATCCTAATGCTCTGTGTTCTTTCCAGGAACCTGTTGGGCCTGTTGACTTCCAGCCAGAGACGTTCAGGAAGTTTTTAGCTCTGTATTTGCATGGTGCTGTGTGAACTTCTGCGGTCGGCAAGCCTCCTGCTCCTCTCTGTCCAGTGGTCTTCCTGGCAATAAAAAGTCTTGATAGTACGTCAGTGCCTGCGTTGGTGTGAGGTTGTCTGTGAGGAACTGTGTGTAGGCCATGCCATGTGCCTCCTGCAAGTAGAGGCCGTGGAGCAGCTGTGCTCTGGACTCGTGGACTCAGATGAGTGGTGCCGGAGTGTCTCTTTCCTCATGCAAACCCTGAAGCTAAGATCCCGGGTCCCTCCCCGCTTCGTTTTTGAAAAGTGTTGTTATATAGCTAGCCTTGCCTTGAGATTGCCACCTTCTGATCTTAGCATTCGTGTCCTGGGATTTCCGGCACGTGCCGCCCACCCTGGTCCTTGTTTTCTCTCCCTTCTTCAGTCCTGGGGTTGGACCTACAGAAGGTGCTGTGTCACTGTGCCACTGAGCCACAGAGCCACATTCCTTGTCCCTTTCTCACATTGAAGATTCTAGCTATGAGTCTGTCTTGCCTGTCTCATGGCCACTACTATAAATGTGTGTTAAGTAATTATGGAAATTTTTCTTTTTAATGTATACAGGTGTTTTATCTGTCGGTATGTGGACCCGTCAGTGCCTACTGCCCAACGAGGTCAAAAGACAGGGTCAGATCCCTCGGAACCAGAGTTAGAGCTGGTTGTGAGCTGAGCTGCTGTGTGGGTGCTGGAAACTGATCCTAGCTCCTCCAGAAGAGCAGCCACTGCTCTTAACTGCCGAGCCATTAAACTGTCCCTCAGTGACTGTAGAGGCTCTGAAGAGAACAGTCACTGTCGATTCCTAGTCTCCTGCTTATGAGTCCCCTGGGTCAGCTGGCCTCCAAGTAATGTCAAGTCCTACTTGACATTGTGCCTTGTGCACAGCAGGGTATTTGGACTGTGAATGCCACTGTCGTAGTCAGAAGTACTGAACAGCATGTGGAAGGCATAGTTCTTTCCCTAAAATGAGAACTCCTAAGGAGCGGCCCCACACTTGCATAGCTGATGTTCTGAGTCAGCCTCCCTAGTACACACCTAGGGACAGAGACCTGAATGAAGATGCTTGTGGAGAAAGTTGGCCCAGCACTATGAGGAGCACAGGTGAATGCTATAGAGAGACAGGACTTGCCTTCTGTGTCTGTGATCAAACCTGAGGCCTCAGTGGGGTCCACAGAATCCAAGAGCCACGTGGTTTATACATGGGTGAGCCTGTCTACAGAGACTTGTCACAGATCACTAGGTAACTGCCACTCTCAGAGGGCAAGGCTGTGGGTGAGGTGGCTCTGAACACTAGGGCTTCCCATGGGAAGAACATGGAGAGATTGTGGAGCTAGGTTACATCCACCAGTGTTAGCACTGGGCCCCATATGCCCCACTCCAGGGTTAGCAGGGGCTGCAGGACTGGGGGAGACATGGCCAAGAGGGGTCACCGGGACAGAGAGGTGGGGGCTGGAGTGGATGTCGGAGTGGCTCACAAGCCCTTGAACACCAGCTACCTGCGACTTTCCAAGGGAGGGAAGTGGCCTGGCATGGGGTCCAGTGAGTCTTGTTTGACAGAAGAGGGAGACTGGGAGACTTTAGAGAAGCACAAAAGTTATCCTGAGCAACCCCTAGTCCTCGCAAGGTGTAATTTTGATTATTTTCTGGATGTCAAGATGTGTGTGTCTTAAGCACACAACTATGTATACTTAGTGTCCACCTTGCACACTTACCTAGTCCTAGGAGTGTCAGGGTCCCACCACACCAGCATGGACAGTATACCCCTACTTCCTCTGTATACCCTACTTCCTGTGTATACCTTACTTCCTGTGTATACTCTACTTCCTGTGTATACCCTACTTCCTGTGTATACCCTACTTCCTGTGTGTACCCCTACTTCCTATGTGTACCCCTACTTCCTGTGTATACCCTACTTCCTGTGTATACCCTACTTCCTGTGTACCCCTACTTCCTGTGCTGCAGTTGTAGCTGTGGATGGCCACCCAGGTTGTTTCTGGGTATTAGTTATAAAATGCAGCAGCCAGCATTGCCGCTCGTGGCTGAGTCTGCTTTGGCCAGCATGGCCAGCAGGTAAATTGTTGGCAGTGGAATTGCTATGTCAGGTACTGTTTTCAGCACCGGTGGAAGCACAGGATGAACTGGCAGATGACTGAAAGGCCAGCTGGAATCCATGTGGTAATCGTGGCAGTGAGGGCTGGAAGCCTAGAGCAGCCCTCGTCCTATCGGGACTGCCTTGTTGGCTGGTGAAGAGGATGAAACGAAGTGAGAGGTAGAGGCTCACTAAGCACGTTAGCCCATGACCTCACAGCTTGAGATCTGAGGGCTTGCAGTCCATGATCCCCCTAGCTCCAGAAAGAGGACCTCTGTCTGGCCATGGTCCTATCAGAAGGACCCACACAACAAAAAACCAAACTGAACACAAAGTCCAGCTTCTCTGTACTGAGGAGGAGGAATGGTGGGGACCCTCACCCGACAGAGATGGGGAAACTGAGGAGGCTGAAGGACCCACATCATATGTGGTGACAATGGCCACCTCTACAGAGATGGGCCCCCTTCCCCAATCCCTGTGCCTGACCGCCTTGTCTCTTACCTCTTTTCTTTCTTTCTTTTTTTTTATTAGATCAGTTCTTTGAGACAAGGTTTTTCTGTGTTAAACTTCTGGCTGTTCTGGAACTTACTCTGTTGACAAGCTGGCCTTGAACTCAGGTCTGCTTGCCTCTGCCTCCCAAATTCTGGAATTAAACATTTGCATCAACATTGCAAGGCTACTTTTTTTTTAAAGTTTATTTATTTATTATGTATACAGTATACAGGAGAGGTACCAGATGTCATCATAGATGGTTGTGAGCCACCATGTGGTTGCTGGGAATTGAACTCAGGACTTCAGGAAGAACAGCCAGTGCTCTTAACCTCTGAGCCATCTCTCCAGCCCCTACTTTGCTTTTCTTATGGGGTGACATTATGTCTATGTGGCTCAGGGCCTGAGAATAGGTGCCTGGTTGGCTAGCCTGAGTCTGAAGTAAGAAGACTATGTGGGGGAGGGAAGGAACAGGATGCAGGGTCATACTTGGCATGAACCACCCAAAGACTTTAAACAACAGACTTGGGCCAAAATGACATTCTCAGTGATCCTGAATGTGCCCCATCCATTAAAAAGCTCATTCTTGCTGAGTGGAGATAGAGACCTATAATCCAAATACAGGAGGTTCAGGGTCATTCTTACCTACATTGGGGGATTCCTGCCCAGCCCGGGCTAAATAAATCTTTATTTCAAAAATAAATAATTTTTTTTTTTTAAAGGAAGGAGAAAAGTTGGCTCAATTCAGTCTCAAGGGAATGAAGTCCTGCCTGGGAGGAGGCCATTTTCCACAGCCTCAGGTATCCAGCTGCCCCCACATTCTCTGCAGAGTGAGGACAATGCCTGTTAACAGTCTTTCCCTTTGAGTTAGGTGGGCAGCATCTGATCAGGTTTCCCTCACATTGGTTTAGAGTTTAGAAGCCACGGCTGGAAGAGTTTCACTTTCTGCCCAAGGTGACCCTTAGCAGGTATTAGCCAGAGGCCTGGTGAGTTCATTTGGGGGCTGTGTCTCCTTGTAGGACCAAGGCTGGGAAGACGCTACACAGGGCCAACTCAGACTTTAGTCCCTTGAAGCAGGCACATGGCCTGATAGTGTCAGCCTGTCCCTTTAATCCACATGGATGCTGAGGATCACCTGGTATGGGGACCCTGAACTCTTCTAAAGATTGTATTTACTTCTAGTCAAGGCGTGCGTGCCCCGTGCCTCAGATGACAAGTTACCAGCCACTTTGATCCACTCTCATGGAGTGTCTAGTATGAGCCAGACCTGAGCAAACAAAACAGGTCCCTGCAGCCACAGTATCTGCATTCCTGTTGGGCTGGAGAAATGGCTCAGAGGTTAAGAGCACTGACTTCTTCCAGAGGACCTGAGTTCAATTCCCAGCACCACATGGTGGCTCACATTCCTGCATAGAACTGCCCTACATTGTGGCAAGATAGCGTGACCTTGGCCCACACCAGCTACTGGCCAATGCCTGATAGAAGTTAAAATCTTGAGGGAGGAAGCTCCTAGGAGGGATAGCTTTGTTAGCCCCTAGCATCTGGGGATGTCAGCACTGGACTCCAGGCCAGGGAGGCTACATTGAGTAACAGGCTCTGTGCATCAACGGCACAGGGTAAAGGCCTCAGTGGAGGGCAGGGCACTTCTGGAGATTAACTGGAGCCAGGGTTGAGCTGGTAAGCCCTGGAGCAGCCCCATAGCATTTGCAGAATTGCACTTAGGCATCTTTGCCAAAAGAGGAAGTGCAAGTGACTGGGTAGCCAAAACCTCCAGAGACCTTTTAGAGGTAGCCGTCCAGCCAGATCAGGTCTGGTGTAAGAGAGAAGAGCTGGCCCTAACTACAGTGCCATCCCTGGGAAATGCCTGTATATCTTCTACTGCATATATATTCACTCTGGGTCCTAGGAACCAAACCTCTTCAAACACACACACACACACACACACATCACACGCACGCGCCACCCCTTTCCCAGCTGGCTTCCACACCTCCCCACAGGAGAACGCACTCTCGTTAAGCACACACCTTTAATTTTTAGGTTCTGGTGGACTGCCATCCAGCAGTTTACGCTCAGTAGGGGTCCTTCCCTAAAAAACTTGGAGATGGAGGATGATAGACCTCGGGAGAGCCTGGTGTTCCCTTCCCAGGTCTGCCCCCACTTCTCAGGCAGAGCTGGGTTGTAAGGCAGGCAGAGCAAGGCCAGCACTTTTTGTTCAGGATGCTGCTACCTAAGGGATCACACTTCATGCCAGCTACCTTCGGTCACATCTCCCCAGACCCATCTAGGAAGCAGGTCTGATGCTCAGGGCAAGATCTTCATCTCCCAGAGCCCAGCCTATAGAGAGCAGTGTGTTCCTCCCTAGAACATATACATGATTTACAGGCTTCTAACCCAGAGAGACTAAATGGGGAGCCCCAAATGTGTCAGGACTGGATTCTAGAGGTTCCCTACACTACGCCCCTTGCCATTTAGCCATTCACACTATTCTAGAAGTATGTTCTATGTGCCAGGCAGTGTGCTAGGATTGGGGGACTCAAGTTAGGAGGCAGTCACTATCTCAGGAGTTCCTGGGCTGCCTGGTGCTCACTGCCAGTAACTAGTCTCTGGATCTGCAGTAGCAGGTACCCACAAAGGCCACCTTTCCCCCACATCTAAGGCCCTGCCCACACGTGTCAGCACTGGGAAGAGGCACCTGAGTATATATATTCCAGGGTGACTGATTCAGCAACCTTCAGTTTCTTCACAAACACCCACTCACTGAGCACCTGCCGGGAGACAGGCCCAAGGCAGCACTGGATCATGAGACAGGGTCCAGGTAACTCACAGCTGCCACAGTTGAGAAGCTTCCTCATCACGGTGGGCTTTGAGGGCTTGGCTCCAGGGAATAGCTAGGAAGGAACAGAGAGAACCAAGGCCTAGGTGGCAAAGTGCATCACGTGCCAGGTGGCGAAAAAAGGCAAGAGATTCCACGGGTACCAGCCCTTGGGCTCTATCAGATACCACGAGCTTGGTCTCATGCCATGGTCTCTCAGCTCCATCTCCACCGGCCGTTGCTGGTTCCTCATTTCCATTTCCAATACCTGGGAACCCAGAGGACCCATGTCCATTTAGTCCCCAGATGACCTAAGTCTGTCTCCAGCCTCATTCTTCAAATGCCAACCCCCTCAGTTGGTCACCAAGACAGGCTGAAACACCCAATTTCTTTACTGCCGACCTCCATGACTCAGTTTAGCCCATACAAGCAGTTCTCCCTGCTACCTGCCTGGATCCTCAAGGGGTGGAACTACCCTTCCAGGCCTGTTTGGCTTAGCAGGTAGATGTCACCAAACAAATGAGCAGGTAAATGGAAAGAGAAGAGACTCAGAAGTAGCATCTCTATGGCACCAGAAAGGCCAAAACGGGGCAGGAACCGGATAGGCTCCTGGCAAGGATGGGTTTCAGAGGGTCTTGGGCAGAGACAGGAGGAAGCCAGCACAGAACAGAATGGACCTCTCAAACAGTACACGGCCCAGTCTGGTTGTTTGTGTACAACCTCTGGGCCCAATGCCAAGCCCACAGAGATCCCAGGACAGAGAGGAGAACCCAGTTCCCTCCACCCCCGTTTCCCTGCCCAGCCTACAGCCAAACCCCAGGGGACCACAAGCATAGCATCTGGGTAAGTTAGGGCCCAAACAGCCATGACTGTGAAGACCCTCTCCCCCAGTCTTAGCTCTTCTGCCCCATAGAGAGGACTAGACCAGGACCTCAGGTAAACAGGGCAGCCTTGACTCCAGCTTTCAGCAAAAGGGAAGCAATGGTGTGTGTGTGTGTGGGGGGGGGGTTATTTCCAGCAGGCGCCTGTGCAGTGAGGACCAGCAGAGAAGCAGAGGCTGCTGGGGAGGCCTTGGCTAACTGACTCATTCCTGCCTATGTCTCCCTCCCCTAGGGGCTTCATGCTGCTCCCTCAGGGCACCGTTCTGGTCTAGCAGCAATGTCTTGATGTAGCTTGAGCAAGCTAACATCAATACTTTGGTGAAGGAAGACAAGAGTCAGGGTGGCCATCTGTGCTGGGAAAGCAACCGTAGGGGATGTTCTGGGGCCCAGGGCAGGTGACCTCCACCTCAGCAGAGCTGCGGATGGATGTCTTCTCCCACACAGCACCCCCTCCACAGCTCCTATCTGGAGGGATGAATGAGGGGACTTCCCAGTTGAAGTGTGGGTGCCACAGCCTGCATCACCCACTGGTGCGAAGGGAAACTGCTAAGAAAAGCTTAGGAGCAAACCTAGAGCACCCCAGCTCTCCCGCGTGGAGACAGGAACCGCTGGCGTGCACACGGTGCTCATTCCCCATGTGCCTAGGAGAAGCTGAGGTCAGTCGCAAACTAACCAGCACACAGCCATGTCCCAAGGAATTCCGACCTGCAGACTCAGAACCTCCAATCAGGCTCTAGGATTCTTGGAAAAGCAGAGGGCGCTTTGTTCACACATGGCCCATCCCCGTCCCCACCCCACAGGCCTGAAGGAGATGCCCACAGCTTCAGCCCATTCTCTGCAGCCCCTCTGAAAGCTACAGGTCAGTCTGGGTCACACCTGAAATCCTCTGCCTGGCCCCAATCCCTGCCTCTTCCACCCTCATTCCCGGCTCGGAAATTAAAAAAAGGGGCAGCGGAGGGAATCAACTTCCCAATAGCCAAGCAACTGCGGACCCTCCTCTACCACCCAACAGTCGCAGACACATCAGGTATTTGGGGCATAAAAGTTATTAACAAGCAAACGCCCAAGGGTTTGAGGTAACTGGTGCCCACCTGTCCCACCCCCTCCCTCTGGATTCAGCACTGAATGCAGGCTCAGGAAAAAGCAGCAGGTGCCTGGAGAGCCAGGAAAAAGTCTCAGGCAGTAGGCACAGGCTTTCTCCTTCCTGATCAGTATTATCAGCTCCTACCCGGGTTCCCCCCAAACATGTCAGGAAGGGCTGCGGAAAAAAGATGTCCCTTTAATAAAACGTTATCAACATATATCGTACACAAACTACAATGTATCATAATTACTTTTTTTTTTCCTCTCATAATTCAGAACCAGACTACAAGGTAAGAAAAAACACAGAAACAGCTACAATGTTCCCAAGAATCCGCACAAGGTCTTTTTTCAGGCAGATGGTATCTCACATAATATGATATACATGGGTGGGGGGGGTAAGAAAACGAACAGCAGCTACAGGGGAGGGCGGGGCACAAGGAGGGTGTAAATGTACAAAGAATTCAGTGTCTTTCGGGAAAGACACAAAGGCTGCCACGGCTGTGAGGCCAGGGCAGCCAAGTCACCCCTCCTGGGAGGGGATGGCTTCACCATCAGATTTGTTGGTTTTTGAAAATAAAAACAGGACCGGAAACAGTGTCTGTTTGGTTGCTTGTGCCCCACCCCCACAAGCGATGCTGAAGTCTGTCCATCCAGGTCCAAGCAAATACAGAGCGACTCTAACCAATACCAACCTTTGAAAAAGGACAAACGGGCAAAAAAGGAAACCACTTCAGCCAGCCCGCCCTGCCTGCGCGCACTGAGAGGATCTGGGGACCAGAACGTGGAGGTCACTTGCATGTCCCAGATCGTAGCCATGCTGTTGGTGGAGCGTCTCCTACCAGCCAGCAGGATTCTTGGCAGGAGACGGTGGGACTGAGGGTCTAGAGGCCCCAGTGGCTGGGCACGAGGTCTGAAGAGTCGGCCATCCTGGAACAGGGTGTATGCTGGCTCACAGCGATGGTCTCTGTTAGGCGACAGCAGGTTGGGGGCTCTGGGCTCTCTGGCCACAGGTGAGGGCAGAGGTGGCGGTGTGTCGTGGTGGCCAGCCAGAGCAGAGCAGACACCAGCATCTCCTTGCCCAGTGCAAACCCCAAAGGCCCATGTGGAAATGGTTCACTTCTGTTCTTTTTCCCCCAAACAGCTTTTTTGAAAGAAACCACCAACTGTAAACTGTCCAGTTTATTATTATTATTTTTAGATGGCTACAACATCAGTGTGACATCACACACCGAGACTGGGTTTTCTGGTGGCAGGACTCGGGGGCAGACAGCAGGCTTGTGGGTTTTCTTCCTTTTTTTTTTTGGCCTTTTTTTCTTTTTCCATTTTTTGTTCCTTTTTTTTTTTTTTTCTTAAAGAAAGCAAAGAGGTTCAGTGGGATGGGGTGTAGGGCTTGCTAGAAGCTTCCATTAAAAAAAAAACTTTTTCCCCAAAAGAAGCCCCCCAAAAAACAAATTAAAATCCCAACAACAGTAAAATCCCAAACAAACAAACAACAAAAAAAACCCCAACAAAAAGTGTCATGTACAGAAAGGTCCTTTAGGGTGAGGAGGGTGGGATTTTTCTGATTGTTGACTTGAAATACATTTTTTGAGTTTTGTCCTTCATGTTTTACGGAATAAAAAGTTTGGCCTTTTTATTGCATGAAACTAAAATTGGGAAAGGTGGGGGAGTAGATGGGAGGGGTGGAGCAGGAGGCACCCTCCCCTGGCTCCTGGTATCGACACCTCACTTCTTCTTGCATAATTTCTGGCATCTTCTGCCTGCAATGCCGGCTCTCAGCGTCTTGGAGAGGGGGTCACACGCTCATCGTCATGCTGGGAGAGTACTGCAGAGAAGCAGAGTTGGGGATGCTGTCAGTGCAGGAAGAGGATGATAGCTCAACTGTGCCTGATGGAGGCTCGCTACATACTGCCCAAAGCCTGCCTGGGGTGCACAGTCAAGGGGGCAGGAGCTGGGTGACCCCAGCCATGCCTCTTGTCAGGAACTCTGGCAGCACAAACGGCCTCCAGTTCTTATCCCTTGACATCAGCTTTTTGGGGAAACTAAGACTATAGGGAACTGGGATTTAATAAGTCTAGGTTCCTGGAGGGTACTGTGGCTAGCAACAGTTAGAGGTTCCCAAAGGTTGTTTTCATCAATGAGAAAACAGACATAAGAGACCACCTGGCCTCTGTGCACCAGCCGCATGATCCCATGGGGCAGGTCTGCCTAACCAGCTCAGCTCAGAGCTGTCCCATCCAACCCTGCTTAGAGATACTGCAGGCTTCCAGCCTTCAGTGAAGGCGCCCTGAGGACCAGGCAGCATGGACCAAGCATTGGGGCTCTGCAAGAGGGTGGAAGATAATGGAGGTGAAAGCAGTACAGTGTGTGGGCAGTTTCGGGGTCCCAGGCCTAGGAGAACTGTCAGAGCCAGGGGCTCTGGGGACTCACATTGTCGTTCTGGAAGGAGTGGAGGAAGTTCCCTCCCAGCTCGCCGTCATCTCGAGGGGTGCCTGGAGGATTGCTAATGCCACTTATGTTGTTAGGAGAATTCTGTGGAAAGAGATGAGGAGCTGAGTCCATGTTCCCAACAAACTGACCTAACAGGATGATATTGAGGGAGGGGACATCAGGTGTCACTCACTTTTGGAAGTCCATCTATGTCTCCTGATCCTAAAAGAGAAGAAAAATCCAAGTCAAGGCATTTCTTTCTTTCTTAGGGGTGGGGTGGGCTGTTGAGTACATGTAGGTACTGATTTCACGTATGTATGTGTGCACATGAGTGTACAATGGGGAAGGTCAGAGGTCACTACCCCTTTCCCCTTCCTTTCTCTCACGGAGCCTGGGTTCAGGTTGCTGATCAACTACAGACCGGCTAGCAGAATGCTTTGGGGATCCTGTCTCTGCCTCCACAGCTGGTGAAGTGTATGCCAGTGTGTGTGGCTTACATGGGTGCTGGAGATCCAGCCCAGGTCCTCATGTTTGCCGAACAAGCTCTACTGACGAAGCCCCGGCCTCAGCCTGTCTGCAGGACCCTGCTGTGGCACTCCTACCTCAGCATCCTGAGTGTGGAGTTTAAAGATGCACCAGTGTGCCCAGCTCTATTTCGCTCAGGTCTCACGCATGCTCTAGTCAGTGCTTGAATACTTTTTTCTTCATTTAGAAACAGAATCTTTCTTACTGTGTGTGTGACTCAGGCTAGCCTGAAACTTGTGAGCCTCCTGCCTCAGGTCCCTGAGTGCTAGACTGCACTAGGTAAGTGTCACACTATGCTTGGTCCAATTCACTTGCTGGATTACTTTTCTGTGGGGTTCTCTATCCTCTGTGAAGAACCCTTTCTGTGCACACGAGCCTGCATTTGTTTAGAGAATCTCCAGTGTGGGCAGCAGCTTCTGCTCAGGACCTTCCTAGGTGACTAGCGAAGGCCAGCACTGTCCCAAGAAACCCAGGAGCTGAGGCCGAGTGGAGCATGCATAGGTGCTGGCTTACCTAATGATCCATTCATGTGGTGTGGCTCCATGCCACCCATGCCTCCCATTGGGCCATCCGAACCAGGACCCATTGGAAACTGTGGGGAAAGCAGATAAGGGTTAGAGGACCCAGGCCCTGTGTGCTTCTGTCCTGCTTCCTGGGACCCCAGCTGCTAAGAAGAGTCACTCAGGATGCTCTAGATCGGTGGGTCTCCTTGTGAAGACTTAGGCACTGGGCGCCCAGGTGACTGAAATAGGTTCTGTACTGTGGCCCTGGGGACTGGCCTGGGGAGAGGCCTGGTTCTATGTACCAGTCAAATGAACAACCAAGGTCACCAGGTTCCATACACAGCAAGCTTGCCAGTTTCTTGGGTCTCCTCACAGTGCTGGATACAATCCTGGGCAGGTACCTGGTTCACCAGGTTATTGCACAGGAACATGTCTTGACTACATAAGCCTGACCAAATGACTCAACATCGGCTACATTTTACAGGTGAGAAAATTGAAGTCAAGCTTTGCATAGTCTCCTGGGGCAGAAGTAAAGCTGAGTAGAGCAGGGCATCCTATTATGAAGATATCCCTCAGACATGGGAAGTTTCAGGAAGAATCTACTCTACTCCATGCTGTCTACAACTCTCAAGCCCACCTCAGGAAGGAAGGCATACAAGGCTACGCCTCATGGTTCTGAGTTACCACTATATGGAGCCTGGAGAGCCAGGGCCTGTGATGCTGACTGGGTAAGTGGTGTCCGTCATCTGATGTGACAGAGAAAGGATGCTGGGCACTTAGGGTGCTATGTCACACCTCTGTCACTGCCCCAGAAGAAGCAGCGCACAGCCACCCGAGGAGAGTAGCCAGTTGCATTCCAAACACAGCCAAAGACAAGGCACAGCTGCAGCTTCAGAGACAGATGGGGAAATCAGAATGGGCTGCATGGAGGAGGAAACAAAGCCTTAGCAGAAATGATCAGAATCTGCAGACAGAACAGGCTGCTGAAGCCATTCCAGAACTGCTGTGTGGGCCATACCACGGGACAGGAGGAAGAAAGGAGAGACGGCGGGAAGCCAGTGTGCACCGGGCTGGCTGTGAGCACTTCCCGCTAGCTAACACAAATGATAGGAAGATGAAGGTGTGGTCACCTCATTAGGCTCCTTGGACACAGTGTCCCAGACCAAAAAGTATCTAAAGTTGCTAACACAATACATACATCACACACATTAATACATGCCGTTATTCTAACACAGATATGACAAATATATAAAATCAGGGAGTTTTGAGTCCGTTTTTTTTTCTTAAAAATGGGACACATGTAACCCTGGCTGTCCTAAAACCAAGATACTTGCCAACCTCTGCCTCTAAGGACTGGATAAAAACAAACACTGACTTGTCTATCTCCAAATCAGTTAATTTTTAAATTACATATTATTATGTATTTCCACCTCTTTCTTTAATAGCATAGAAACATTCATACTTTGTATTTATGGTTGGGCAACTACCACATCAGCTTTAGGACACTTCCATCACCCTGGCCCGGCTTAGCAATGGTCAATCTGGTTCCTCTCTATGGATTTGACCGTTCTGAACACAGCACCCTTTACCCTTCTGAACACTAGCCTTCAGTGGCTAGAGTTAACCTCTGAGCACATTTCCAAGGCTCTTTCATGGTTTTTGCTCAAATATGTGCCATGTTCCTTCTTACGGACCAAAGTCCAGGGCAGAGCTCTGCCACACAAATGCTCACCACACACACACTCGGTGCTTCCACTCAGCTCCATGGCCAGGCATTTCCACCTCTGCCAGGGACACCTGAGCGCAACTGCTGGTCTCGAGGCCACTCGCTCCGCCCTCCTTAGCATTGCCAGGGTACTCTCTCTAACAGCTGTACTATCTGACATTCCTACCAGCAGCCTATGAGGTTCCTTCTATTTCAGCCCCAATAGTCACTGGCCATGCTTTTGAACACAGGCATTGTCCTGTTATAAAGAACTACCTCACCGTGTTTTAACCTGAATTTTTCTTTTAAACTTATTACATATACAGTATACAGAAAAGGGTGCCAGATGTCATAGATGGTTGTGAGTCACTATGTGGTTGCTGGGAATTGAACTCAGAACCTTTGGAAGAATAGTCAGTGTTCTCAACCTCTGAGCCATCTCTTCAGCCCAACCTGAATTTCTTCACAGCTTCTTTGTATGTGTTTATGGCTTATTTGTACAATTCTAGAGAAACAGCTATTTAGATATTTGTCCCATTTTTAATTGGTTTTTAATTTTTATTGAGTTGTCAGAGTTCTTTATATATTTTTATTTAAATCTTTTAGTAGATCTATTTTCTCCACTCTGTTTAACCCTTCTCCTGTCCTCTGTAAGGGGACTCAATACTAGTTGCCTTGATTGGCCTTGAATTCCTGGGATCAAGTCATCTTCCGCATCAGCCTCAGAGCAGCTGCATCTTCAGGTACGCGCCAATGCACCTGGTTTAAATGGGGGGGGGCAGTTTTTATTTTTAATTATGTGAGTGTACATGTCTCTTATGCATGCACATGTGTGGAAGGAATTCTGTACAGCCTCACATGAAAGCTAAAGGTCATGGCTATGAGTCTCCTCTGCTCGTCACCTTATTTCTGGAAGTCTCTCTCAGAGCCTGTGAGCTATTCACTCATCCTGCATCCACCTGTATCCAGCTTTAAAACCAAACAGCAGGGAGACTGAGCATGTGCACAGCAAAGCATGTCTCCCAGGTCTCAAGCCCATTTTTGTGAGCTGGAGAAGGGGTGGATCACCTCATCTGCTTGCCCATTTAGTCTATGGGTTAGCGTTCAAATGCAGAAACACCATTACTTCAACAAGACGAAAGGGTTAGTTAACAGAGGCAGTTAGTAGCCAGGTCGGATAAAGAAATGTCACATATGAAGAAACTGGTTTTCAATAACGCTTCTATCTTGGCATATCTAACCTTTCACTACCTCTGCTTCCTCCATCCTTTAAACAATGGCGCCCTGCCTGACTGTGACGACCAGCCTTCCCAAACACTAGCGCACAGCACAAAACAGACGGCCTGCTCAACTAACCCTTTTCTTCACATGCGAACCCCTGAACTTAGGAGAGCCAAGCTGAATTCCAAGTGTGGTAGTGTTAATGAAAGAAACTGAGGCAGTCCTGTTTAGCTTGGCTGCCCTTCACCTCGGCAGTTTCTGAGTTCTCCTGCAGTCCCATGTCCGAAAACTAAGTCATTCTACAGTAAGGTCTGGCATGGCCATCCGGGCAGGCGGGCACACACAGGTAAGGTCTGGCATGGCCATCCGGGCAGGCGGGCACACACAGGTAAGGTCTGGCATGGCCATCCGGGCAGGCGGGCACACACAGGTAAGGTCTGGCATGGCCATCCGGGCAGGCGGGCACACACAGGTAAGGTCTGGCATGGCCATCCGGGCAGGCGGGCACACTACCTTTCTTTCTCTGCTCCTTTCCTCCTTCTTGTCGTCCTTTTCCTTGTGTTCTGAGATGCAGTTCCCACTCTATAGCCCTAGCTGACTCCATACTTGCTATGTGACCCTCAACATGTGGCGATCCTCCTGTCTGTCTGTCTGTCTGTGCGCTAGGATTGCAGGTGTGGGCCACCATCGCAGCTTGCCTCACCTTAACAACTATGAGTTTGGTTTGGTTTTTTGAGACAGCGTTTCTCTTTGACTTTCCTAGAACTCACTTTGTAGACCCAGCTGACTTTGAACTCAGGGATCCACTTGCCTGTCTCCTTAGTGTTTGGTTTAAAGGCACACACTGCCACCATACCTAGCAAAACAAAGTGAGATATGTGGTTTGTTTGTTTTGCTTTTTTTGGTTTTTTCAAGACAGAGTTTCTCTGTATAGCCCTAACTGTCCTGTAATTAGCTCTATAGACCAGGCTGGCCTCAGACTCATGAAACCCACCTGCCTCTGCCTGCAGAGTGCTGGAATTAAAGGTGTGTGTCAGCACTGCCTGGCAAAAGTATTGAGTTTTTATAGCCAACATTTAACAACTTTTCTATGGTTGCTAGCGATGATTTTTTCATTTTATATGTACACAATAGAGATATTCTCTATTTGGGGGTTTCAAGACAGGGTTTCTCTGTGTAGACCAGGCTAGCCTTGACCTCAGAGCTCCACCTGCCTCTCCTGCCCTGAGTGTTGGGTTTAAGTTGTACTTGGCTTGTATTCTTTATGTCTATGAAGTAAAACTTTGCATGAAGTCCTTGTGTAAAGTGACAGATGACATAAACGTTTGTCGTGGAGGCTGTGGTCACAGTAGCAGTGGCGGAGCGGGGTGTGAAATGCTTTCATTTTAGATGAGCTTCCCAAGAGTGATATTAAAACTATTTGCTGAACATGCACACCAGTGAGCAAATTCCCGCTGGATTAAAAAAGAGGACAGTTCTGCTTTCTGCAATTTCATTAAAAGCCTCCTGGAAATCAAGATGACAGAGAATTCTCCAGTTAAGTCAAAAGACCTAGTATGCCTTTGTCCTGTCTTCTTGGGTGGTGGTGGGGATTGAACCTGGGGTCTCCTGCATTTGAGGCTCATGCTATAACCTGAGCCGTACTCTCAGTATACAGTCTTGTGTTACAAGATACGAGGTGCCACAGGTACACCATGGGGAGCACAGCTGTGACCAGGGGCGGGAACATCTGTCAGTAAAGCTCTTCCCTTGGTTATAGTGCAATCAGGGTGTGTGTGTGTGTGTGTGTGTGTGTGTGTGTGTGTGTGTGTGCGTGTGTGCAGGGCTCTGCTCACTCTAGCAATACTCACTGTGTGTGTGTGTCAGCTCTGCTCACTCTAGCACATACTCACCGTAACTCTGGGGTCACTGTTTTTGACTGAACAGCAGTATCACTTTGAAGAACACAAAGAGCTTTTGGTTCAGAAGGATGTACCAGCAGCCAGCCACACACTTGGGAGAGAGTGTGCTCCCCAGCCCCTCTCTGCTTGTGTGTGTGTGTGTGTGTGTGTGTGTGTGTGTGTGCATGGGGGTTCAGAAGGATGCACCAGCAGTCACACACTTGGGAGAGTGTGCTTCTCCGACCCCTCTCTGCTTGTCCCCAAGTCCCTGTCTACACACAGTGTAATGTTCTTGAGTGTCTTCATCCAGTTGTGTGCCTTTCCACTTGTCAGGAAAATAAGGGTCATTTAGCTTTCTCTTTTGCTGTCGGGGTCACAGTAGAGTAGGCACTGTCACAGTTCATAGCTCCAATGATCTCAAAAACTCTTAAAACACATGGTCACAGTATTCATGTTAAATGCAAACCCAGCACCACCTTGAAGCCAACTTGAGAGTAAACTGCAGTAGCAGACAGAGGGACGCCCACCAGCACCCACAGACGGTGACAGTAGGTGACGGATGATCTAAGCCATGTCCTCCTGACGTAACCAGTGTTTTATACCCCATGCAGTGGGCCCCTGTATAGGTTTGGTGCTCTTTCCACACAACCACTATGCCCACTGCTATAAAACAGGACTGATGCCTGGGTATCTCAGAATACAGCCCTTTAGTGTTAAAAATCCAGATGAATGACCACTCCAGTGAAGGGGTGGCAAGGCTGGTGGGCGGGCGGGAGGACTGTATAATAGAGATCCCATATTTATTCAACACACGGCCTGGCAAAGGAGGCAGGCCAGACAGCATGACCTCTGGAGAGGTGCCAGGGAGGAGGGCATGTGCCTACTGGGCACGAGGGCCTGGACAATTCCTGCTCGACAGACAGACAAGTGTGTACTGTCTTCAGCGCAGGGCAGCCCACATGTAGGGATCTGACATCGAGGTGATTCTTGTATTAACAGGGCCCACAAATCAGAGGGTCCCAAGGCTACCTCCTCTCCAAGCCCAGAGCACCCTTGACCAACACCTTCCAGAGGCGAGTGGGATGATGCATCGGCTGAGCAGCAGCCAGGCAGAAGCTGCATAGGGAAGGAAGTCCCTTAGAGTGTGCTGACAGGACTTGGGAGAAGCAGAAGGCAGCATTCCAGATGAGGGGACCGAGGAGTGAAGCTGCCATGTTGGCACTGACCTGGGTTAGGCAAGTCCCCAAAGGCACATCTCAGGTGTCACCTTAGCTATAATGCTTCAGAAACGGGGAAGACAGGAGAGGGCAACTCCCCAAGGTGGCTGTCAGGAAAAGGGGACTAAGCCAGAGCACCGTGCAGCCTGGTGTTTGCCAGCATCCTCCACCTGAGCAGAGGGTGAGTCCTGCCTCTCCCACCTCCACCAGCGATAAGATGGGCACTGACTTGCCCAAGAGGTAATCACATTCCTGATGGTTTCTTTTTTCATCTTTGGTAACAAATGGCTGAAATCAATTACACTTGCTTCCCCTCAGCTGACGAAGTTAATTATGATTTGTTATGGTATCTGGTATGTAAATGAGCAGAAAGCAGACTCACGTTGGCGCGGCTGCCTCCAGGCGGCACAGGATTAATCATTGTGTAGATGTTGTCACTGGAATTTGTTGAATCTGTAGAATAGTAGAAACCGTATAGCTGAGGTGATTAATTCATCTCTTAATTAAAACAAACTTGTGGCACTTGAACTCATTCTTTGTATTTTATCACCTAAAATTTCTTCTAAGTATCACCATCTTCTGTGTAATTTATATTTAATGAAGATTCACAAAGTTTTTAATCACAGAAAATTCAACTGTGAAAACCATTCAACCACAAACCCAAGAATTCCAGGGTATCTGGGCAGCAGGGCTGGCACAGCACAGGACACTTTAGATCTGTTCCACGGGCTTGACAAGGCCACAAGGCCACACCTGTACTGCCTCTCAGCCCCACCCAGGGAAAGAAAATGCAGCAAGTTACCCAGAAGCACTCTGCTAGGCTGAGGGGTAGGAGGGAGGCTGGGATGGGGCTGGGGACGCATTAACATTCGGAGTGGGTTAACATGACCCAGTCTGAATGTAGGTCATGCTGCTCATCACCGCTGCAGAGGGGAGCTGGGGCGGGAGCCAGCTGTGGCTGCAGCCCGCTCCACCCCTGCAGCTGAGCAGATTTCCTTTATAGGGAGCTGGATGAGGAGGCTCTGGCCACTCCCCACCTAGCCAGGAAAGTCTCCTCAGGAAATCAACTAACAGTGTTCTCTCAGGAGCAGAAACCCTCTATTTTGGGCTGGGTAGGGGATGTATGCTCAACTCCTTCCGGCTGACTGCAATGCTATTCTTAGTGAGTAGACAGATAATTCTGCACTGTGTGCACCTGCCCTTGTGTGCACACATGTCCCCCCCAGAAAAAAGAAACAGGGAAAGGAGATCTCTTACACAGAGGACTAGAAGCCTAGAGATCTGGAACTTCAGAGGGAGTGTGTGCCTTAGAATCCTGACCCTAAGTTGCTAGGGCCCCAAAGATCCTTTCTGAGTCACCTAGGGCAAAGAAGCCTTGTCCCGACCTCAGCTCGGCCTTGTTCTTTACCAAGCAGCACAAGATGGGTTATCTGACTGAGGCCACAATGGGTTAGTGATAGCAAGGGCTCACAGTCTAAATGCCTCAGTGTCAATACCAGGCAGAGGATGCACTGCTCAGGAAGCTGTGGCTGAAAGGCCAGGATCTGCAAGATGCCCTCAGGACCACATAGCACCCACCCCCCCAAGCCCTCTTACCCGCAGGACTAGGCATGATGGGGGTTCCTGGAGGGCCGCCACCACCAGGGGGTCCCTGAGATGAGATAAAATTTGACATCAGTAACCAGTGGTGATAAGAGGCTTAGGGAGGCCTCTATGCTAGCTGCCAGTGCCCAGGCAAGGCTAGCCCTTCCGGTACTGAGTGTCTCTTGCACTCAGGACTGGAGCGTAGAAGCCTGAAGGAAACTAAACTTATACTCAGTGATGCCAAGAGGCATCAGTGGTGGGTGTGGACACTCAATAGTGCAAGCCAGAGGCACTGAGTGGGAACATAGCCTGCTGGGCGGCCACTCAGAAGGAGTGGGTCAAGTCTGTACAAATACGGAACCACTGACAGCAATTTGGATCTTGGGCTCAGAGGTGTTCTCATCACCAGGAATGTACTAGACCCCAAGTGACTCTCCTGCTGGGCAGCTGGCATCTGCCCTGGACAGTAGGAATCCATAGCTGCACTTACCACGTAGGTACCGGGTGATGAGGAGGAGTACGGGATCTGGAAAGAAGATGTAGGAGCCATATTGGAGCTGCCTTCCCTGGCAGACAAGTACTGTGCTCTTTCACCTGCAAACCCACCCTTAGGAGAGGCTTTGGGACAGTGAATTAGTAACCAGTCAGGTTCCAGAGGAGGAGGCCTGAGACATGAGTGAAGCCACAGGCCAGCAGTGAAGCCTGAGAGTAGGGTCCCAGGAGGCCTTCCACTTGGAATGTGGAGAAGAGCAACAGCCACACCCTTCCCCAGCTTTTCTGCACTGAGCCCCTCAATCATCCCCTCTTCTCAGAACAAATGATGTGCCTGAAGCCCGGCTCTCAGCTGGTCCACCTCTGAGGAGCCAGCACACTGCCATGTGCCTTCCTCTCAGAGGCATCAGATGGAATCGTACTGTACTTCTCCTTCCTGACACCTCTTCCTGGGGACAGGAGTCACCATGTGCCCAGAACCTTTTTCCCGGAAAAACGATGTCCCACCAGAGCTGGATACTCACTGAGTTAGCACTGTTGGGGTTGGGCCAGGGTCTGCCAGCTCCTGGGCCCCTGAGGGAAGGAGAGACGGAAACGATGAAACGGGGTAGAGGAGCAGGCTGACGCCAGTGTGGGAAATCCTAGAGGCCATCTGACGCTGCGGGAGTGACTCTCCGTGGGTGAGTCTTACACTCCTTCAAATTTTATGTAATATTTATAGGCCACAGATTCTCATACAAGCACTAGAGATCAGGGCTAAATCTTGGATTAATCATTAAAACTGTGCAAGCCTAAGGAAGTCAATCTACCTCTCTGTGCCTCAGTGAGGTCACAGGCAGAAAATAACACCCCTTGTAGGTGTAGCCTGAAGATAATGGGTGTATCCAACACCATGCCTGGCACACAACACTGTATAATGCAGAGTTCTCATCCTAATGATGGGAAAACTGAGGTCCAGAGAGGCACCAGAGACTCTGAGGAGTCTTCTGGGGTTCCAACAGTGGGTGGGGAAGCCTCCACAGGCTCTGAGGCACTGGCCAGGGCCTTTTTGCCTTACATGTTAATCCCAGGCATGGCGGGGCCGAGGGAGTTGGGTGGTGGTCTCATGCCGCTGCCGTAATTCTGCAACGATAACCAAGGGTCAGTCTATGAGAAGGAGAAGGGAAACCGGGAGGGGGGGAGACAAACACAAGATATAAGTGAGAGGGTTAGTCTGTGAAGACAGCCTGGTGAGGACAAATCATACATTCTTTCAGAAAGGATGGGGACCACAATGACACAAGCCAGCACAGAGGGACAGGCACAACAGTCAATGCATCTGCAGGGGCTCCAACACCATATATCTAAAATGTGATTGCTCAGCAAGCTGATGTGAGCTCCTTCCCACAGGCCTTAGCCATTACAAGGGCTGACGTGGCTACCAGGCCCAACAGTGATTGGCGAGAGGGGTCACGTAAGATTCTGAGGAAGAAAACAAAGAGGGCCCCAGCCCACCATCCCACTGACCTGGGGATGCTCAACACTCTCCCCTACCAGCCAGCCACATGACCATCCCTCCCACACTGCTGGACTCTAAGGGACATCTTATACCAGGACAGTGTCTCCATGGCTATACCCCAACGCTACAACCCCAGGTGTTCAATGACACTGTCAGGGTTAGGGACGAGAACAGTACCAACTGTATGGCTAGGCAAAGCCCTTGCTGGGCATCTGAGAGAAGCAGGCTGATGGAATGTCTACGGCCACGAGACCTTCAGTGTGAGGTGGCCATTGCTGCGCACACACTGCTCTGTCCTGTAATAGTATTCTGAAGCTAGTCACCCTTTACAAAAGAAGAGGCTGGGGGTCTAAGAGGGGGCAGCAGGCCAAAACCAGCCAGCAAATGACAGACCAGGGTCTCACCCAAGAGCCTTCAATCTTTCCCAAAACCTCTGACAGAAAGGAGGTGAAGTCAAGGGGCCGTGTTAGGGCAGACAAGCATAGAGGTAACACTGGGCTAAAAACAGGTCTTCATAAGGACTGAGGGGACCACTATTGTGTTACATCATCCATAGAGTCCTTGAGTCTACAAGATCCAGGCAGCGAAATCCAGATACTTGTCAAGGAGGGCAGGCTGTAGCCTGCTTACACAGAGCCTTGCTCCAGGGTCTGCTCTGGGTAAACTCTCTGCCTGGTAAGCAAAGTCCACAGGACAGCTGACCTCAGCCTGGCCACTTGCTGTTGACTCCAGCAATTACAAAAATGACAATTCTCACAACGGAGGATAAAGCTGTGCCACGTGTTTTATGTGTACTATGTCAGGGAGACTCCCTTGGAGATTATAAAATGAGACGTGAAGGAACAGGGTGGCTGGCTACATGCTAAGCTGGACGAGAACCTGTTGCCAGGCTCTCCCCACAGGGCCACAACCCTGTTCTGTCTATCAAACAGGGCCAAAAGGCTCAGGTGCCTCTAGCTCTACACGGCAGCAGCCGTGCTGAATGTGAAGTGTTGGTTCTGAGGTACCCTTAGAGCTGAGGGCTGAGGACTTGAGATGACAGCAGTGGACCCTCCATAGCCCTTAATGCTGACGTGGAATCACAGAGTGTTTCTAACCCCATTCTGTCTCTCACAGGAAGCTAGCTCATTATGGTCTTGAGAACTGACCCAGGAGAAGATCTTCCAGGTGCCAGAGCCACATACCTGCCCTTCTCCCAGGAAGAGGCAAGCCTCATACTCCAGGGCTAACAGAGGCTAGGATGCTATTACAACGAAGAATGGGCCAAAAGAAGGCAATCTAAATATGTAAGCATGCTGCCTGTGCTGGCTTGAAAGAAAATGTCCCCAAAGGGAGAGGCACCATTAGCAGGAGGTGTGTGTCAATAGAAGGGCAGGCCTTGAGGTCTCCTTTGCTCAAGCTTCCCTCAGTGTGATGGTCAGCTGACTTCCTGCTGCCTGCAAGATGTAGCACTCTCAGCTCCAGCACCACGTCTGCCTGCATGCTGCCATGCTCTCCTTCATGACCGTAATGGACTGAACCTCTGAAACTGTAAGCGAGCCACCCTCAATTAAATGTTTTCTTTCTAAGAATTGCTGTGGTCAGGGTGTCTCTAACAGCAAAAGAAACCCTAGGACATTGCTCCTGATGGAGATGCAAACAGAGAATTCCAATCCTACTCCACTTGCTAACAAGGCAGCATCCTGCACTGCTCTATGGCTAGTCTTCCTCCTACAGATGCACACCCAAAGGGTCACTCTACACCTCCCACTTCACAGATGACCATGTGGAGGTCCAGAAGGCCAGACACTTGCCCACCTAGTAAAGCAGGAACAGAAGCTGAGCTGAAAGCAGGTTTGGAGCTGCCAGAGAAACAGGACCCCTCTCTGTCCCTGTTCCTGCCTGCTGGAGGTGACTGGGCACTAAACAGGAGCTGCTCCTTCACACTCCTCAGCACTGCTCTGTAGTGACAGGGAGGACATAACCACAAGGCCTCTCTCTCTCCTCACAAGTGTCTGCTCCAGAGCTCTGCTGAGAGACGACTGGTACCTTCAGGAAAGGGCTGCTCTCTGTACCTCCCTCAAGGAGACTTTCTCATGATTGCTGTTGCCTGCCCTGTGCAAGCTTGCTCTTCAAATGGGAAGAGCCCTTTATATTAGACTCCCCCGCAGAGAAGCTTGAAGTTAGACAGGCAGCTTTCTGGGCAGTGTGTGTGTGTTGGAGGGCGTGGTTATAGACCTCTTGTTTTGCTTTAAGCCAGGGTGCCTGGCAACAGGAAGCTCCTCAGTGCCTCACTCCCTCTGACTAGGACTAAGCTCTAAGTTTGTGTTAGCCTTGAGTCTTTAGGGCTCCGGGGGATTCAGTTTCTCTGGGTGGCACAGAGCTGTCTCTGGAGAATCAAGAATATCCTCTATTTGAACTTGTTAAGATGTAGACAAACTAGGATGGTGATGTAAGCCTAGCTCTGGCCAGCACAACACAACTGCTACCGCAGCAGCCGCTGTCAGGTTGGTTGGTACATGCTAAGTCTCCAAGGGCCTTGAACCTGTTTCACCCAGTGTGACTTGGAGACTGAAAGACAGAGCTTGTCTAAGAATCCACTCTCGGGATCTTGGACAACAGGGAACTCACTACCTCACATTAACATACACAGTTTTAGATGGAAATGGATTAAGTGGAGATACTACCTCTTTCCAACTGGTAATTTTGCACATTATTGGTGTCCTACCTTGTCTACCTATGTCTAGCCTTAGCACAGCTTGCTCAATGCTGCCTGAAGGGCTTGGCCACCCTACCCGAAAGGCCTAGGTCAGAAGGCAGAGTGCAGAACCTGCAGAAAGGAAACAGACCGTTCAAAGGCATTCTTGCCCTGCTTCAATAGGTATCATCTCCTGGCAACTCATGTTGTCAAACAGGAATAAGGGCTGAGTCAGGAGCGAGCCTGGTCTCTGAGGACCATGTTTAAGGTCACTTTTGTCATTACGGTGCCTGGGCAGTAGCCTGAGCACTAGGAAATAAGAAAGAGAGTCTGCCCCTCCAGCCTGAAGCCTGGGCATCTGTGGTGGTCTGAAAGAGAAAGGTCCCAGAGCTCATGTTTCAATGCTTGGTTCCCAGTTAGTGAAACTGTTTGGAAGGATTAAGAGGCGTGGGCTTGTCGGAGTAGGCACACCTTGTTGAGCAGGGTGGGCAATGAGGTTCAAAAGTACATACTAGGCTCAGTCTCTCTCTCTGTACCTTGTATATCACATGTCAGCTGTTAGGTACCACTCTAGCACCCGCCGGCCTCCAGACTCAACACCATAGTGATCATGGACTAATCCTGACTGGGGAAGCAAGCCCAAATTAAATCTCTTCCTTTTTAAGTTGCCCCGGGTTGATGTCTCATCAGAGTAATAAGACAGTAACAAAGACAGGATCTCAAACTTCTCTATGTCCTAGACGACACTGGTACCCACTCCCCGACACTCCATGGCCCAATACTAAATCAACACCAGGATCTGCCTCAAAGATCAGTTGGTATGGGAATTTCAGGCTGCCCAAGAGAGGTGTGGCTTTGGAATTTATTTATTTTATTTTTTTTAAACTTTATTTATTTATTATTTATTTATTTATTTGCCTTGGTGTTTGCCTGGAACTGGAACTACAGACAGTTGTTAGCTGCCATGTGGGTGCTGGGAATCGAATCCAGGTCCTCTGGAAGAGCAGAGCCATCTCTCCAGCCCCCGGCTTTGGAATTTATGATTACACCCTACCCAGCATGCTCTGGGTGATATGAACAAAGCACCTTGGGCACTGCACACTGATGTGGAAAGGCAAGAGGTCATAGGATCTCAGACTCTGGGACCTGCCTCTTCATAACAGTGTGCTAGACTTACATGGTGTGACATTCTGGAGCTGGGAGAAAGGGTAAACTTCTGGAATATTCTGTGGCCACACCGATAACATCATTCTAACTACTAAATTCTCACTCGTACTCTAGTTCTGCAAAGTTTCTGTTTTTGTTTAAGATGGGTTCTCATGTAGTCCAGGCTAGCCTCAAACTCATCGTGCAATTGGGTATAGCCTTGAACTCTGGTTCTCCTGTTGCTACCTCCCAAGTGCTGGGATCACATGCAGGCCAGGCAGGTATTCTACCAACTGAGGCTCATTTCCAGCCGTTTTCCCATTTTCCATTTTGTGATGCCGGGGATGGAACCAACGGCCAGATGCATGTCAGGCACCAACTGAGCTCTGCTGCTGAGTTACATCCCCTGTCCACCTCACTCGACCTCACGTAGGCCTAAGAAGCTGCTAATGACTTTGCAGGAAAGGAAAACAAGCCCAATTAAACACAAACAACAAGGCCTGAGCACTGGTCTAAGTTCTGCTTTTGTTCTGTTTCCCTAGCTGGCCTGGCACTTGCTGTGTACTCACACAGCCTCACTATGTAGCGCTGGCTGCCTCGGCCTCCAGTCCTGAGTGCTGGGATTAATGGTTTACGACACCATACCCAGAAGTTTTAGGTTCTTCAAGTTAGAAAATATCTGTTTCCTCATGAAGGCTACCAAGGCCCAGGGGTCACACTAAAGCTCGAGTCCTTTTGGAACCCTACAGGGTGGACACTGTGCTTATGCATCGTAAAGATGTGGTTGTTGAACCTCTCAGAGTCCCCACAGGGAAACCAAGATCTCATCTTGCATCACTTAGATACTGTAACACACTGAAAAGACAACACCACTGTTAATTCCTCATCAGCAGTGAACACCACACGGCTCAGCCCACGGGACAGAGACCCGCTTCTGAGTCCGGAGAGAAGATGCTATACTTTCAAATCTTTCCCTGTGCCCCACCAAAGGCAGTCCTACAGTCAGTCAGCTCAAGATGACAGCAAGTGGGGAAACGAACATTGGGAGACTTGGGGGAAGACAAATCAGTCCAGTCATGATTGTGTTCCTCCCCGTACAATCTAAGATAGAACTACCCTAAAATCTTTTAATACCACTGAAAAAGCAGCCGGTTGGTTTGCTGTGGAATTCTGGGAAGAACTGGATGGTTTTTGAGTCTATACAACAGAGGTTTCCCTATAAAAGGAGCAGCTGGGGCAGGAGAGCTTCAGCCCCAGGAAAACTGGGAACCCGAGGAGGGAACCAAAGAATCCCAGTCACCTATAACAAAGAGGAAGAGACGAAGTAAGACTTCGGAGGAGGGCAGAAAAGAAGGGAAGGAACATTCTAGAGAACAGAACCCTCCCTCCCACTTCCACAGCTGACCTCTGACTTCTGGAGAATTTGCAAAGGAAATGCAATGACCCGGCCACATTCAAATACTCAGAGGAGGAGACAGAGGTTCCGGAGCAGGCCTGGCCTATGAGACCCGTCCTCCTGTGTGGTGCGTCCTCGAGGATAATCACTCTGTTCAGTTGTAGATATACACGGGGTACTAAAAGAGGACCCTCTGGGGTTTTTTTTTTTTTAATATTTATTTTTATTTTATGTGAATTAGTGTTTTGCCTGTATGTATAACTGTGTAAGGGTGTCAGTTCTTACAGACAGTTGTTAGCTGCCATGTGGATGTTGGGAATCGAACTCAGGTCTTCTGGAAGAACAGTCAGTGCTCTTAACCGCTTGAGCCATCTCTCCAGCAGGCCCCTGGGTTTTTAAACCATCCTTTCTTGGTAATGGAGCCCACTGGTCAAAAGCAACATGGAGCAGAAGCCTGAGGCAACAAAGCCAGCTTCAGGTCACAGCTGGCTCATTACCTGAGAACATGGACACACAGCCTCCTTTTTACAGGTGGTGAAACTGCTTACGGGGTCTAGAGAATCACCTGGGGACATCATCCTCCACTGAGCCACAAGGTGGTCCTGTAACTCACTTGGGGCAGAAACTGGCTTTGGATTTCTCGACATCCCATTTCACAGCTTGTGCCCCTGGACCTTCCAAATACCTCAAGCTACATGCTGGGACACTTATCCTGGAAGGATCTGCAACCCAAATGGCTCCCTGGCTGTGCCCTGTGCCCAGGTTCTCTGGAGTTATCAGGTCTGCCCACCGTCCACCCAGAGGCTATTCCCACCCAGCATCCCATGGGCAGAGAGGGGAACTGGGGACCTGGATGTGCCCTATCTGTCACCTGAGAGCCAGAATGTGGGAGACTGACAGACTGTGGAGAAAGGAGAGAAGGCAGGAGCACACGGATGGCAGGGGAGACAGACGGACAGACAGACGGCAGCTAGCTGGTTACCTGTGGGCCAGGCCCCATGGGCCCCATGCCTCGGGGAGGGTTCATTCTCTGCATTGATCCTCCCATGTTGGGGTGACCTGCGTAAGAAAATGATGAGCCATGGGCTGTTAGGATTAGAAGGGCCCTCCCCACGCCCCAGGCTCCCCACCCTAACCGCCCTTCCTCTACCTTGTTGTCGTGTGGGATCCATGGAATTGGGCAGCAATGGCTGTGTCCCAGGAACTCCTCCTGGAGGCTGAGAGAGACATGAGACTCAGCATGAGTCACCGCTTCTAGAACTGGGGGTAGAAGGTAAATCTGCCTGCCCACTCGCTCCCACCGGCCTTCCCGAGACCACCTCTGTGAGCTGGGTAGGGTCTCCCAGCTCTGGAAACTAGGGTAGACAGTTCTTGCAAGTGTTAGTCAAACTCGTTACATCAGGAAGGAATAAAGTGAGGGCGAGGCTCCCCATCTGAGCCTGCACATCTGCAGTCTGGAAACAGGTATGCTGTGGGCTCATTCCATCCTTACCCAAGGGGCAGCACATGGACCCTAGGGGCTAAGTTTCAGTTCAGTCCTTCCTTTTGCTTTAGACATGTAACTCATCTTAAGTACACCTCCAAATAACAAGGGCTTAGAGGGAGCCACTAGTTAACCATCACCTCAGGGAGACCTCCACAGGTGAAGCAGCAGCCTTCGAGATGTAGGTGGGCTTCACTGGGGTCCAGAGCTCTAAGACCTTGAGTTTGAGTCAGCAGAGATACCCAGACCTCGCAGCCTCTACCTGCTCCCACCCTAGAGGTGGTAAAGCAGTTACAGCAGAGAAACAGTCTGCTTAAGGGTGGCCTACTCTGTGCAGTGGGTGCTAGTGTGGCAGCTACCCAATAGGGCCAGGGTGCTAGGAAAACAGACCGCAAGTTATTGACCTTCAGGCCAAAAAGGAGCTCTTGGCTTCTGGAACAAAAGCCTTAGTGATGGAGGGTCACAGCTCCTGATTGAAGGTGCCAATGCTTGTGGAGGTTGGCGGCCCATGACTGTCCTCAGCCTTGCCTGCTACCTTAGGCCAGCTGAGCAGAGTTCTGCCTCTGGCTAGCAGAGAATGCTAAGAAGGCTCAACAAGGGACCGATCCTCCGGCTCTTCCAGCTTCAGAACAAGAGCATGAGGCTAAGGCAAGGGGCTTTCTGAGCGACACTCAATTCCTCTGGCCAGGCTATACCTCAGGTTCACAGAGGGATACTGTCCTCCGCTGTTCCTGACTGCCTGGGGAGCTGGTGAGGCTGAGTCCCTACACCCCGAATTTAGCTGCCCTCCTCAAGGTCTGTGCCTGCCTACCTGGACTGGTGGTTTTTAGTGGAGACTGGGGATTTGGGGTCTCCTAGATCCCCAGTACAGCATCCCCCTCAATCCTGTCCAGACAGCTACAACAATATCTTTTTTGTATAGCACTTCTTAGCTTCTAAACCTGCTACATACTGGGGTTTTTAGCTGGGGTATACGTTAACATGTCTGGGAATGACTATCTTCAGTGGGGCATCTGACAAACGGAAGGATCATCTGGGCTTTTCTGTAGAGGGAGGGGGCAGGGATATGTGATTGATGGTCAGGGAAAGCAGGTCTTACATTAGAAGACCGATGCTTTCATACCTGAGAAGGACATACAGCCTTGTAGGTGGGGGTCATATCCTTTAGTGGCCTATGGGGGGCAGAAATGCCCTTGGAGGTAAGCCTGCTCTCCTACAGCCCTGGCCTTCCTTCCTTCTCCTCCCTCCCTCATCTGCGATATGCCCACGAAGGCTGGGTTGCTCAATTTCTTTCGTCTAAATTTGCCCCCTTTGTGTTGGAGAAAACAGGAAACACAGAACGTTGGGAGGAGAAAACAGCAAGGTGGAAATATGCTAGGCAGTTTCCCACCAAAGAGGGTCCTCCACAGCCCCCGATCATGTCACTGGGCTTTCTTACAGCGCCCCCAGAGAGTGCCAACGGAGGTGACTAAGCCCCAGATCTGGCTAGGCTGGGACTGCTGTCAGGATTTTTGCTAAGTCATTGGAAGAATTCTGTCTAAAAAATATTTTGGCACAAAGAAATATCCCAGAAACCCAGAGGTTGTATCTGTCTGTGCACCTCAGCAGGGAGGTCTGTACTTCTTCAGGAATCCACTCTGATGGGCTGGACCAAGGAAGGCCAGCCCACCCCAAACTGCCAACCCTCAAAGATCAGAGAAAGGTATGCGCCCCTTGGTTAAAAAGCCCTCTTTGTAAACAGAGTACTTTTCTGATTATATGAACAAATCTTTCCTAGTTTTGAAGAAGCAGGCAGACTGCTGAAAATCTCAAAAACAACCTGCTCCCTCCACAGCCAGGCTCCTGTCCGGTCTAAGCATTCTTACATGACATTTGCCCTCTAAGGGCAAGATTATATTTACCAGCCATGGCAATTCTCAAAAGTTTCCAGGAAAAAAAAAGATGCACACTGTCAACTGACTTCACTAAGGAGGGAGACCCCCTTCCAGGAAGGGGTTGGAAGGGAGCTAACCCTCCTGCTCTGTTACCACCTTCTCCAGAAGAAATGAGCCTATGCCATCCCCCCAGCTCCTGCTCCCTGCGACAGGCAGGCTAAAGGCTGGACCATGTACTCAGAACAGACCCTCGGGCAAGTTGAGCTCTCCCCTTGAAATCTAGCACTGTGAATAATCTAGGCCTGCTAGGCCTAAGGATGGCTAAGAAGGAGGAGAAGACAAAGTACTGTACCTGGTTTCCCATTCTGATCGGAGGCCTGGGGCCGCCTGCATATCGCGGTGACATAAAAGGCTGTAATTACAGGGAATTAGTTCAATGACAGCCTCAACTACTAAATAGTGACAAACACAAACACTTTGCACTCTGCAAAGTCCAGTTTATTACAACTAGTGCTCTTTTAAGCTCTCTCTAGTCCGGTAGCCTCTTCCTTCCGGGCAAAACTTCCCTTGGGCAGAGGAACAAAAGACTCACGGAGCACAACACATCTCCCGACCTGCACTGGCTTGCAGGAATCTACTTTGGGTTGAGGGGCAGCAGCTGGCACTTCACACAGGAGGCAGAACAGGGCAAAGGAGACCATCACTGCTCTCCACGAGGGCAAATAAAACAAGGGAAAGGAGGCCCAGCACCTCTTCAGGTCTGCAGACAAAGCAGGGCACACGCACACAAGCACACACACAAGCACACACAGAGAAACCAGCAATGGGAGGATGGGAAGGAGCACGGGTTTATGAAAACATGATGAGGAAAAAAGGTAGGGCCGGCGGGCTCCCTAACTTATGCGGGGAAGTGGGCGAGGAAGCTTTCTCAGCAGCGAGAGCGCACAATGAAAAGGCCAGGGATGCAGCCTTGGTTACAAACACATGGTGGACCAAACTCAAAACCAAACAGAAGTGAGAGAGGAGAAAACAAAAACATAAAGGCCACTAACAAGGTCACAGAAATAGTTTTGTTTCTTTTCTCTTGGTTTCATATCCAAACTGGGTGGGATGTCCAAGAAATGAAGACTGTCTTTAGAAAAATAGACGTTATATATATTTGAGTTAAACTTGTCAATTATGACTGGAAGGCAATGCTGGAGCACATTTTGACTTTTGTTTTTCCTCTGAGGCTCTCCTTCCTTCCTCCTGCCCCGAGCCCCGCGGCTGGAGCCACAGTGCGTTTACCTGACTGTGGGGTCCCATCATGCTGCTGGGATTGTGAGGTGGAGGCTGTGCGTGCGGCGAGGGCTGTGACCCCGGAGGACCCTGTGAGGCCAGACAGTAGAGGCAGGTTATAGATCACAGCACATGGAGAAGCACAGAAGAAGCTTAAAAGAACAAAAATTAAACCAAAACGCAGAGTGGCGGCGGGCGGGCGGGCGGGCGGGCAGGGCGCTGCTTGGGTCCTGGTTCAATGGCGACAACGGCGGGCGGGCGGGAAGGAGGGAGGCTGACCAGTACATTCACAGGGGAATTGGGAAAAATGAAAAAATAAAACAAAGCACCTTCATCAAGGCACACAGGAGCAAGGGCTGGACACAGGCTACCGCTGGACAGAGTTTGCCATGTTAAATACGCTGGTTGACTCAGACAATGGGATAGACAGGGCTGCTGGACCCGGGTGCAAAGCCTACAAGTACCACTTTGAGAAGACACGGAAGGAAGGAAATCCTTGCCCTCAAGGAGCTCACAGTCTGAGAGACAGAGAACAGGTTTGCCAAGGGCCCGTTGAGGGTAAGAGGGACAGGGAACGACGGCTCAGCATGGACAGAAGCAGAGGAACTGGTGGCCCTAGGTTCTAAGCCATTGGAGAATACAGACAGTCGCCAAATGTCCACTCAGTGTAAGCAGGGCCAGGGCTCTGTGGTTCATGAATTGTCTACAGATCAAAATAGCTCTGTATGATAGTGTCTCTTTCACTTTTACAAATGAGGAAAACAGGTCCCAAGAAATGAAGGGAGCGGTCACGGCTGCACAACCTCTAAGCAGCCGGATGAGGCCGAGAGTGAAGGGGGATTGTCACCGCTTGCTGGGTCAGGGGTGGCGGCCCCACTTTCTGGACCAGGCTTACTCCGGCTCTCTACTAAACATGAGATTAATTCACTTAGCCCAGAGTGTTGGTCAAACTGCAGGTTTTAACCTATGAGTGGGAGCTGATTATCAATATAGTAAGAACAAACACAGTAACAACAAAATACCAGAGAGCCTTACATATAAGGAGAGTATCTCTTTAGACCTTCGAGTGTGCATGAGAAACTGTGTCCAAGTATGTGTGCACATACATCCATGCGTGCAGGAGCTGGTGACACATAAGTTTCCCATTAGAAGTCCCTTTCAGTCAACAGGCCACTGGGACCTGGATTGAGGACAGGGTGTGAATCACACACCCCATTCCACTCTTCTCCAGCATGGCTGTCCCTTAGAAATGGAAGTGATTTTGGAGGAAAACCCCAGATATTCAGGAAGGGTGAGGAAAGCTACTTTTTCTTTTTCAAATGAAAAGCTCCAAGTTAGCTACAGTGATTGGTTCCATCCTTAGTCTCAAAACCACATAGCCAAGCTCTGCTCACTGGGGGGCATGTGGAGCTGGGGAGGAGGTGGGGTGGAGGTGAGGTAGAGGCAACAAAGGGGGGTGCGGGACAAGAGGCAAGTGCTGTCCAGCAGCCGAGGGCACTACTGGGGACAGGCCTCGGCTTCTCGGCTAAGTGAGCTTGGGCTGTTCACTTCCGGAAAGCTTGGAGGAGCAGATGTTCTCCTACCTGCCACGCAACTAATTTCAACAAGTGTGTGTCTTTCTAGCGGCTGCCAGCAACGGCATGGTTTGTTACCACGAGCAATTTTCTTAATTAACAGACATTAATTAGCCATTTAGCAATTTTGCAAGCATTTGTTTAGCGGCTTTCCTAAACATGAATACCACTGTGATAATGGCACTGATTAGAGGGGCCCCTAATTAACAGTACAGGGAAGGAAAATTGAAATCACATAAATTAAAAAGGGAGGGGAGTTAATGAAGACGGGACATATTTGCACCTGCAAGCCTTTTGTATCACAAAACTTGGGTGTAATGTAAACAAAACAAGATAATTTGAAGCCAGCCCCCCAAAAAAAGAAAATGAAAAAAAAACTGAGTTAGAGAGCTCAAGGGTAAGGTCCAGCTGCCAAGAGGGGGCAAAGGCTTGTCTGCTGGTCCCCCAGCTCTTGGCAACAGGGAGTGAATGCCTCCTCCCTAACAGTCCTGACTCCTTCCCTGGTCACAGATGTGTGTATAGAGCAAGCCCCTCACACCTGTGTGCCCCACTGAGCACAGGGAATGACTTGAAGCATCCACAGGTGCTCGCCTTGGGCCCTCACATGATGGCCATCTTGAGGCTCAGTGCTCAACACCAGCTCTGATGCCTGGCTAGTAGTGCAGGCTAGATCTTCACAAGAGGCACCGAGAGGTGCAGAAGGTTAGGCCGGTTCTGAACAAGTGGAGATAGGGCATTTGTCATCAAGATACACCACAGAACAGGGCTGTTGGTGAGGCCCTGGCATGTGGGGACAGAAGGCTGCTGAGCCCACGTATCGGCAGCTCCCATGTCTTCTCATAGATGTGAAGGTGGTCAGAGAATCCTGGCCCAGACCAACAGAGAGAAAACCCAGAGAACGAGAACTCCATGGCAACCTCAAAAATTCAGATGATGCTATAATGTCATCTCCCTGAGAGGACACATCACCCCCAACTGTCAGCCACTGTCACTTCCAAGTATGGCCTCTGGCCTTTCCCAGAGCCTGCCTGCTGTATGGGTCAGAAGTAGAAAGCTTTCCATGGGCCAGTGTTCAGTCAGGTTCTCTGGACCCCTACCATCTGTCCTCAGCATGGACAGGCCTTACTATGCTGTGTTCAGACTGCAGCATCCCAGAAGGAACCCCACATAGCCTGTCATGTCCTCAGGAACGAAGAACAGGATGAAGCTCAGAGACATCTCTGCTGCTGTGATGAGAATGGCGGGTGCTCTGCTGCCTCTGTGAGGAGGTGAGGGCTCTACTGCCATTTCATTAGGCCACAAACAAGTGGCCTCATCGCCCTTTCCAGCCAGCACTGTCACAGAGAGCTGCTGGTTGGTTCAGAGAAAGGGAACTCGATGGTCTTTTCAATTTGTTCTGCATGGGCAAAACCACACAGGAAGTAGAACAGAACAAACAGAGCCATGGCTGGGGTGCTGACCTCTGCCGAGATGGGGATGGGAGGCGGCTCTCCCAAACATCCCCAGGGATGAACACGTGAGCTGGATCGCATGAGAGAGAAGCGTGTCCCAGTGACAAGTTCCCAGGCAGGACCAGCTCCCACGGGCCTTCCCTGAGTTCAGCTGCCGTAGGCTTTTTGAAGAACCTAAAATAGCTTTGTCTGGAAGCCTGGCTGGCCAAGACCCACCCCTTCAAGGGTGCTGGGGTTTCCTGCCATTAGAACTGTACACGTTTGGGTGGATCAGGAGGGCTTAGCCTAGCTGCAGGAATCATTTGCTTACAGATGGACCTACACTAACAGACTCCCACCTCTTTCCCTAACCCTTCATTTATAGGAAGCAGAGTCCAAGCTAGAAACTGGACTCACCCAAGGCTACCAGGGACTACCTATTTGCTGACCTAAGCTTCCTAACTCATTCACCAGGGTTCTCTTTGTGAAACACTATGTCCCCATCTGAATCTATTTTTAAAGAAACAGGGCTTAGGGGATAAAACTGGGTTCACATTCTAGCTTCGTCACTGGCTGCTCCTGTGTTCTCACTGAGGAGCAGAACCAATTCACCAGTTCTGACACCACAGGGGACAGTGGGCTATCGCTGGCACCAGCTCACTTAATCCTATGCTCTGCAATGTAAGGACCACCAGCCATGCCGTTTTATAGCCAGGAACAAAGCTCAGAAAAGGGAATGTACTCATTAGCACTGTAGTTACTAAGTGGGGGAGGCAGGCAGGTTTCAGAGCCTGATTCTGGGGCCCAGGGATCTGGAGGAACCCACTATTCTGCAAGCCTGTGAGCAGCATATCTGTGTCCAGGAGAGCTTCTGGCCCAGTTGGAAAAAGACAGAAAAGGTTGAGAGCTAGCAAAGCTCCAAAGGCTCGATAGAGTGATGCCTAGTTCCCCAGAGAGGTAAACTGAAGCCCAGAGGGCTATGGAATATAGGCTTGTTCTATGAGCCCTTGGGAGCTGGGAAGGGAACTGTAGTCTTATCTAATACCCCCACTGTCTATGGAGTGGTGACTGGGACCTGAGGTGAGGGGAAACCAAATGAAGGACAATGACAGTTCCCAAATTTTGGTTAAGGTGGAAAATATACCCATGTTTTATATGGCCTTCATACTGCCCCGACCCTGTTAACAGATTTATCCTTCCCTCATAGCTGGCTCTAGATCACTGCCTTCAGACACCTGAACTCCACACTTCCTTTTCAATCTTTTTCCTGTAATTTCAGCAGTGAGTAGTGTTATACCCAGCAGGTTGTGAGAGCCACTTAGGCAAGGCCTGGGAGGCTGTTAGGGTTATGATAGAGGCATGTATCCGCCGTTCACAGAACCTTGCAGTCTGGATGCTGATGGT
The DNA here is from genome assembly GCA_004025045.1 of Sigmodon hispidus. Lineage (NCBI taxonomy): Eukaryota > Metazoa > Chordata > Mammalia > Rodentia > Cricetidae > Sigmodon > Sigmodon hispidus. The sequence goes on from PVIH01001404.1 coordinate 114,307, forward strand.
TTAGTAAAAAGGCCTTTATGGGTATCGGATTGGTAGAAACAGTCCTCCTACAGCTCTAAGACAGAAGGTCTCTGCAGAAAAGCATTCCACAAATGCCTCCAGGACCACCCCACCCCACCCCCATCACATTCTGGTTATGCCCTGTACTGAAGCTTTTGAGACACACTAGGGCATGATGGTCAAATTCTTGAAGCATATGTCATGAGTCCTGTTCCCAAACATCCCTGAGCCTCAGGCCTCCTGAAGAGAAATGGAATCATTTATATAAGACACAGCAGCAGTGTGGCCCACTCCATGATGGTATTCTTGTCTCTGGCAGGGAAAATGGCAGACTGACTGGCTAGTTCTGGCCTGGGTCAGGGTGTCCTGCCATGAATATCCACAGCCTGAGGAAAGCCATGTAGCATCCTGCAAGCCTCCACCAATACCCTGCTTGTCAGGTGGAGGTATGCACAGAGCTCTAGAGCAACAATGCTTGCTGTTTACCCCATCAGGACATCCAGGGCAGGGCCTGTGTACTTAATGACTGACCACGAAGCTTCCTTCATTAAAGGCCTCAAAAGCTCTGGATGGTACCTCTAATGCTTTTGAGCTTGAGAAACTAAGATAACATGTGGGTACCACAGATTGACCAAGATGGTATTCTAAATGATTCTGGGGTAAAAGATGATAGTTCCTGAGTAGTAGTAGTAGTAGTAGTAGTAGTAGTAATAATAATAATAATAATAATAATAATAATAATAATAGAAGATTAAAGAAAACTAAGCATGTACTAATTTTTTTATTATTTTTTTATTTTATTTTATGTGAATTGGTATTTTGCCTGCATGTGTAACTTTGTAAGCGTGTCAGATCTTGGAATTATAGACAGTTGTGAGCTGCCATGTGGATGTTGGGAATCAAACTCAGGTCCTCTGAAAGAACAGTCAGTGCTCTTAATCGCTGAGCCATCTCTCCAGCCAGCATGTACTAATTTTTAAAGGAGAAAAGATAAATTATGAGCGTCTTTCTTAAATGCCACCTATACTCCCCAGGAGACCTGCACATGCCTAGAAGGAGTAGGCTGGCTGTGGCACCAAGGTTAGAGCCATGGCCTTGTGGCCTAGGCAGGCCCTGGGCTGTTCATCATCCAGGTAACCTATCCAGTCCCAAAGGCTGGGACAATGCTTTCTAATGATGGTGTCATTATCATCTGGGCCAAATCTGACTTTTGTCCCCACAGGACACTGAAAGGGAGACTTAAAGATGTATTTTCAAGGAGTAAAGTAAAGCCCCATGACATCCTCACTGGCCGGTCCTAACTCTGTGGACTCTAGATAGCCTGCATCTGTACACTGTCACTGTCAGCTACACTCTTCACCCTACCGAAACTGGAGGCTGACATCTGGAAAGATGAGAGAAAGACAAGTCAGCTCCACAAGTGCTCACTGGACGGGACAGCACTGCGTCATTTCAATATACACGAATGAACCTGTGCCCTGGGAAAGACTTTTTAAACAAACAAACAAACAAACAAGGGCAAGCATACTGGAGTACAGATTCTAAGGCAGGCTGACTGTGAATTCCCATCTCTGTGTAAGCCCAGTGTGACTCTGTGCACACAGCAGGAACCTCTGGAAGCTGAATTAGGATTCCAATCCACAGGATGGGTTTGCTGGGTGCCCAGTGGATGAGCTCACAACATGATGCACAGTGGGCCTAGGACAGAGGGAAGGGGTTTGACTTCTGCTAAGTGGCTGTTGTCCATCTTCCTGAAATGGAAAAGTAACCAATTAAGACTGAGAAGGAATGCACAGTATTTTCATTCTGGGGAAACATCAGCAGTGAAGAATCAGCAGTGACGTACGTGCTGATTTTTCCCTACACTAAGTAAAGGCAGTATCACTCCCTTCTCCCAGTCCATCATCTCTCCTAGTAGTCAGGATAGCACTGGGCAAAAGAAGCCGACTCTCAGTGAATGTGCTTCTCAAATGAACCCTCTAAGGCTCTCAGGAGCGCTCCAGAAAAGTCATCCCAACACATATGTGGCTCACCTGCCCATGGGCCAGTAGATAATGACGCTTTAGCTTTCTGTTGTGGTTCCAGACAGTTTTTCTATTCCTGGCTGTCCTGGAACTCACTCTATAGACAAAGCTGCACTTGAACTCAGAGATCTGCTTGCCTCTGCCTTCTAAGCGCTAGAATTAAAAGATGTGCCACCGTGTCCAGATGATGGCTTCAAAACAAAAAGAAGGAACAGAATTTCCTCTCACTCCAACCCTTACAGTTATGCCTATGGGAAGGGAATTTATGTGTACTGCTTTCACACAGAGAAAGGGGCCAGACTCAGCTTTGTGCCATACTATGCATAGTTCAGGTGGAGGCTGAGGTGAATAGCAGCACAGAAACCCCAAGGGCACAGCTATCAGATCGGACTATAGTAAGCTCAGAGAGATTTATAAAGTTTTGTGGGGACACAGCCATGTTCACCTGGATACTGTAAACAGTTGTCTTTGTGCTCCAGAGCGCTGAGAAGTCGAAATATGGTTCATAAAGCCTTGGACATTTGCTAGCCTGTCCATCAAGAAATGACCTACAGAACGCTGAGTGAGATCATGGCCCTCAAGGCTCATGAGGGAAAACTGGGGGCTTTATTAATTTGCAAGGAAAAAAATATAATACTACACATATCTCTTTGATTTTAAACTCGCATCTCCCTTAAAAGACAAAAAAATAAAAATCAACTATTTGCAAAGAAAAAAGTGGAGTCAAGCATGGCTGCACATGCACTGGGCGGAGCAGCCTGGAGGGTCAAGGGTCAACCGAGCCTCAGCCACCCAGTGAGTTTAAAGCAGGAGGACGGGACGACAAAGCAGTGACATTAAGGCATTAGCAGAGAGCCAAGGTTTAGCCCAAGAGAGCTGGAATGAGTATGTGCCAGGGATAGGCAGACATCTTGCTCCCCACTGACCCCATCACCATTCACCAGCCTGGTTTGCCTGACTTCCGGTCCTGGTTAAATTGCAGCTCATCCCCACAGCATGAGCCAGTACCCAGGCTGATGAGCTGGCTCGGTGGGAAAAGGCACTTGCTGCCCAGCTTGATGGCCTGAGCTCGACCCCTGGACCCACATGGCAGAAGGAGGAAATTGACTCAGAAGCCAACCCAGACCTCCAAGTATGTATCCCTCCCTTACTCCTAGAGGTCCTCTTTGGTGATGACCTCAATGACTTCATCCCCGCCACAGTGCTGGACTTCTCTTTTCTGCGACATGAGCATTTGCATTCTTTCAGCAGGTTCGGACTGTTTGGCCCCTTCCTAAGGACCGAGGTTCATGGAAGAATCTCATGAGTTAGTTCATCAGGCCTAATCTTGAATGCATGGGTTGGGGTGAAGCAAGACGAGAGGTGATCTGAGGAGCCTTGAGTTCTGCTGGACACTGTGTCTATTATGTGTGTAATTGACCACCAGCATTCAGACTAATGGGCAGGACCCACGGCTCGCTGCAGCCAGTCCATCAGACTACTGGGTACCATCCTCTGTGCCATGTGTATGGAGACAGGAACAAGCAGTACCCCGCTCTTTCCTCTGAAGCTGGAGAGACCAAAGTAAAACTATGACCATAGCAGATTCAGAGACAGAAACCAAGTGCAGGAGATATTTAGGCACGCAATGATCTTGACAGAGACAGGACAGTCTGGGCCCAGAGGACAGTCTAGACAGCTCCAATTGAGGAAAAGGTGTGCTTACACAAAGATGGGGACCTGGGTCTGGGACTGAAAAGTTTTGACCTATGGGAGCTACCGTAAGAAAGTCACTATTAGGGGTTGGAGAGATGGCTCAGAGGTTAAGAGCACTGACTGTTCTTCGAGAGGTCCTGAGTTCAATTCCTAGCATCCACATGGTGGCTCATAACCATCTATGATCTGGTACCCTCTTCTGTATACTGTATACATAATAAACAAATAAATAAATTTTTTTTTAAAAGAAAGAAAGTTACTATTAGACTGTTATCTCCAAGGATCACACATCCATTTCCTTTCCCCAAGATGGTTCTCTATTTCTTTCTCAAGTCAGGAATCAGGACTTATCGCCACGGGGTAACTGTGAGCTAAACAGCTGTCCAGGGTGCTAATTCTCATCACTGGCCAGCTACATGGGAAAGAAGAAAAGCCATTATATTACTGTAGCCTCGCTGGGATCTGCCCCGGCACTGACCAGGTCAAGGTTCCCTGAGAGCTTCTAGCAGGTTCCAAGTGGCAGCCCCTTCTTTCCCTGACCTCTGTTCATTGCAAACTAACATGTTTTGGGGATTGTGTAGGAAGTAGAGATGGACCCCTATAGTAAACTACATCGATTCCTTGGGACATTGAGAGAATATACCTGCTCTGCAGAGCAAACTGCTCCCCACTCCCCAAAAACTAAAATTGGGCAGTGCTACTATGTAGCTGACTTCTGCCCGCCACTCGGCTCTGCTGTTAATCCCAACAGCACAGTGAAGGTGAGGTGCATGTTAAAGAGACCTCCTCTACCCAGAGAATCCTGCTCTACCTGAAGACCTCTGGGCTCACTTGTGCACACAGCTCCTCTAACCTAACAATCAACGCACAGCTCACAGACAACCAGGAAGAGGGAGGAAATGGGCCCCTGGAAGCTACAAATCTAAAATGCCCAGAATTCAGCCTCCAGCACCCACCAAGCAGCAGCTATCTGAGAACAGACCTGGAGGCCAACGATTTATATCTTGCTCCCACAGCTCCCTTAGCGGCTGTGTGGTTTCTTTTCCTCCCCTGACATGCTGGGATGACCTGGGACTCTTCTTGGTTAAGGGAAACAACAGGTCTGGCCTGGTAAATGAGCAGAATCCTGGGAACAGGCTTGGGATGCCTGGTCCGTTGTCACATGGGTAACATACATGATCCTGGAGGAGTGTGGATGACGACGACCTGAGCTTCCCTTGTAGGAGAGAATGCTACAATTGGAGAAGAATTTACACAGACTGATGGAGGGACAGAGACCATGCTTAAGAACAACAGGTCTGGTCCTTGCCCTGGGGACCAAGAGCTGATCTACCAATGTGGGAGCAAGTGAGACGGGGGTCCAGATGCTGTACTAAGACATACAGCATTTTATAATGAAGGAACACGGGGGACGGGAGAGCACTTGACATGCAGTGAAGATGGCACCTGACAGGTGCACCATCAACACCTGGAGGCCAACTGGGCCCGGCAGAAGGCTGTCAACTATGGCTGTGTGTGTTGCATGAATGAACGGTTGAATGTTGGCCTCTGAGAAGGAATCTTGTAGATTTCCAACCATTCTCATGCTCTTTTGGTTCAATTTAGAGCTGCTGAAGTGGGCTGAGGGAGCTGTTTCTGTCTTATAGGCAAGGGAAAAAGGAAAGTCAAACAATGGTCAGGCACGATTCTGGCGGCACACTCCCTGGGGTCTGAGAGCAGGTCTCTATTAAGCTCACATGAACCAGCCTGCTAGGAACAGAAGCAACGGCCCTGAACCCACAACCTGCTCTTTGGCCTTCACTTCCCCTCCAGGCTCCTAGAAACCAAAGAAAAGGAGTCAGGGTGGCCAAAGCCAAGGGCATAAGTCAAGTGGGCAGATTTCAGCGAGGGATTAGAGAGTTGTCTCATTGAAGGGTCAAATGGGACTGATTTTTCACAGGCACCAACCCTGTTAGTGGAACCAGGGGGTTAAGTGCTGAAAAGGGAGTTGATCTAGAAGATGCCATGAGACTGTGCTGAGGTCACCTTTCTGTCAAGAGAATAACATTCAAGGCAGCCCTGACTTCTGGCAAGGAAGAAAGCTTATAGAATAAAGCAGCCAAGACACACAGCAGCCATCCAAATGGTAGTAGGTACAGAGTCACCAGGCACCCAGCACCAGGCAGGGATTCCTGGGCATCACTTGACAGCATCTTCACATGGGCCCTAAAGAGTGTGGCTGTATCATAAACCAAGCAAAAGGTGAAACAACTGAAGTTCAGAGAGGGTCACTAAATTTTTTTTTTTTGGAGAAACGCTTTCATAGACGGGTTAACCTTTTCATAGAGGAAGGAGGGGTAAGGCTCTGCACCTGTCTGACAGAGAAAACAGCATGCTTTCCAGGCTGCTGCCAGCGTGGGTCTTACGGCCGTTCCTCATCTTCCAGCAACACTAATAAGAAACATTATTGAACATGAATACATTCGTGTCCAGCCCATCCCTCTCCAGCAAATAGGAACAGCAGGATTCCTCCAGCACCTCAAGTGCGGCCCACATCCCGCTACCAGGAAGAGGCAAAGCCCTGATGCTCCCAAGGCCCTGCTCACAGGCACTTGCTCCTTACTCCCTGGCCTGGATGGGGTACCATCCTCCTCGCATACAGAGCTGATGCCTGTCACCTGCTGGGTGGGAAGCCCTGGGGGAGCCTAACATCTAGCACAGAGCTGGCACTTCATGAAAGCTGTGTCTGCCCCTAATACCTCCAGACTCCTTTACAGCCTTTCAGATCTTAGCAAGAGACAGGGCTCTTCTGGGGAAAAAAAAGCTCACAGAAGCTGGGTGGGCCTGGGCTTGAAGCTTTGTTGCTGTCAAGGTCTTCATGTCTGGATAGAAAGGTTTCCTGGAAAGAGTCTTCAGGAAGAAATGGCACGAACCTGAGACTCACATGGTGGGCCTTGCCATGTTCCAAGTCCTCAGAAGAATTCTCATACTATACTAGGTGGTTAAGCTGCTTGTGAAGCCTGTCCCGGGATGCAGGCCTAAGTCTTCCAGGGCGAGGCTATAGAATATGATTGACAGGAAGCCATCCGGATCTGTGTACTACAGAGGCACACTAGGACAGGGCTTCACTGAAATTCTCCTCCTCAAACCCTTTCTGCCACAAGGACTAAGCAAATCTGACCCCTTTTTGTAAAGGAGAAAAATCTCACATGATTTGCTGATGTGATGGCACAGGGGGTCTACCCCGCAGGAGGCTAGAGACCAAACAAGAGAGATCCCACAAATGGAACTCCTCCACGAGTAACTCTTGCTGGGGAAGGAAACAGCACAGAGCTGAGCAGCTGATAGCACAGGCCAGCTGCTCTCACAAACAGAAAAGAGAGCTTGATGCTAAATAAACCCAAGTATAAAGTGCAGGTCCAAACAGAGAGAAACCAACCCCGGCCTTCAGCAGCGGCTGGCATTAGGTGCATAAATGCCTGACCTGAGTTTACAGCTTGGGAGGAAAAGCCCACCAATGACAAGGACCCCGGCCTCCTATCTAGTTGGGAAGGAGAGTAGAAAGAGCTACATGGTATTGGAAAAGCCAGCAGGCCTCCACGGTGTGGGGTTGGCTCCTCGTTAGGGGGCAGTGGTGACCTGCAGAGCCATTGGGGCTTTGTTACCGAGCAAATCTCCCAGGCGCTGACTGCTGATGCATAGCTAACGGGGCAGCAGACATTGATTTATGTTCAACTTTCCATTTCATCAGTGAGAGTTACGGCGCTACATGTGGATTGCACATTTTTTTTTTTGAGGGCAGGGAGGGTGGCTGGAGTATGCAGACAGAAACCTGTCCACACACATGCCTGTTGGCAGGCATACTAGCCAAGACCCCAGCCAGACACTCAGGCAGCATGGCACATCAGGAATAACCTTTTGTTCATGGTTGGTGCCGGTCACCTCCCACTAGGCAGAAACAAGGCACCAGGCTAGCCACAGGGTGAGCACAGTCTGACCAGGAAAGGTGATTGGTGGTAAGGTTCCATCACTAAACAGGACAAAAGTCCCAGAGAGGGTGGGAGGGCTTGCTGAGGCCACTCAAGAATCTGTCAGCAGGCTAGACTCGATTCAGAATATGGGGAGTGGGGTCCCATCCATCCTGCCCCCCACCCCGCCCCCGCCCCGCACACACACATCCAAGTTTCTGCCTTCCAGCTGACTCCCGTCATAGTAAGCAGAGATGAGGGACCTCCTAGAGCTGAACACGGGCAGGGCAGCATAGGAAGAGCCTCACCCAGCAGCTGGGGGACTTCCTATTCTCCAATCCTCAGCCCTCTGCTCGGTCTGTCTAGAAGCAGAAGTCTGGACCTGATACGAAGCTGGAGGTGTGGGAGAGAACTCCTATCCCTTGGGGGAAGGGGCTCACATAGCCCACCTTCCAGGTCAATACAATCCCAGAAGACAGAGGGGATGCCTCTCTTAACAGGAGAACACCACCCAGCTTCACTGGGAGATCTGAGCACCACCATCAGGGTAGGCAGGGGGGGGGGGCCTAAGGGGACAAGGGTATTTTCCTACTACTATTCCTAATCCCTGGCCCCATACAGCCCAGCATTGCCTAGCCCAGCCTGCCCTTCTGCGAGGCATGTCTCACCATGAGGTCCCTCCGTAAGGCCCTCACTGGACTGAGTCCCTGGCAGGCTTCTGTCCACAGCTCCCCCTGGTCCTGTTCAGAGTCCCTCGACCCTAGGGACCATGTCTGACACCCTTGTTCACCATCTTTCCCACTGTCCCCTTGTCCTGAAAGCAAGTCCTGGTTAGTGGTGGGTTCCAGAAATCAGGAAAATGAGGTTTAATCCTTTTACCCTTTAACCCTAGACTTGAAGAGGTCATGGGTAGAGGTGTCTGCCCGGTGGTAGTGGCTTTCTGGCTGGAGCAGTGGCCCAGGCGGCCTCTGCTCTCCTTTCTTCTGGAGGGGAGGGCAGTAATCAGCTCCAACTTTCCAGAGCCGGCCCTCGGCCACCAGAGGTGCATTCTTGTTTACCGCACTCCGACCTCATTGCAAACACACAGCACACCCCCAGCTCAGGTGGGCATCTTCTCTTCGATTGCCCACCACCATCAATACTCAATACTCGCCATAAAACCTGCAGATGGTAGAGCTGCCTTCTCTACAAAGTTTCAAATATTCCCTCAAGGGCTTAGGATCTGAGGCTGGAGCCTCACAAGCCAAGGTTGTCTCTACCATTTGGCAGGACGTCAACATCCAGCAGAGCCCTCCTGAGGCTGCGTCTCTCGGGGAGACCGCAGCTGAGTCTGCAGGAGGATGGGCCAGGAATGGGGATCTTGTCCATCTAGTTGCTTATTTTTCTATTTTCCAGGCAGCTTGCAGCATTTCCTTCTGATGACCTTGTCCTTGTACCAGCCACGGGGTGGAGGGTAAGGTAGGTCCTCTGGGGCACCGAGTGTAGCTGGACATGAGGAATGAGGTAGGAAGAGCACCTCCCTGAAATGGAAGGTGGGGAACTTGACTGTCTCCACCAGCTGAGCTTTTGATAAAAGGAGTTGGCTCCTTCTGCTAGCCCAGGACTGATCCACAGAACACACAGCCTTCATCCCTGTGACCTTTGCTGGGCCCCATGACACCCGTTCTCTCCCCTCAAGGTTCCATGTCCACACCTATAAAGGACGAGGCTGGACTGACACGCTAGAATATACACCAGTCTCCCTAATCCTCATCTTATCTGCCTCTGGTTTCCGTGGAACTCATTTGCTGGGCAACCCCATCCGGATCCTCCTGGAAATTGACGTGCAACTTTTTGAGAAGATAGCCACAGTCTTTCTTTCCTCTCTTAGACAGCAGACTAACACCTACACTTGAACTTCAGTGGCCTGCAGGAGGAGAGCACACGGGGAGCCGGGAAGCCCAAGTTTGGACAAGGTGGAGTATCCCTCACCCATCCACCCCTGCCTCCTCCGCAGAATCACTGAGCAAAATGAAAGTAAGCTGGATGCTTGAAAACAATTATTGGAATTTTAAAACAAAACAGGAACAGAAACAGTCTGTACCCAGTGCTCTGCTCTGTGACCCCGGCTCTCCTGTAATTGTCCAGTTCTGGGCTGAGAAACCTTTACTGAAGAGTCTCCCCTTGGGGACGAAGAAACTACAGGACATAGCCAAGGCCAACCTGCTTGCCAGATGTAAAGCCTGAGTGAAGCTGTGAGGGAAGAACGCCACGGCTTGATTATGTAAAACACATCGGGGTTCAAAGCAGAAAATCAAAGCTGTGAGACTATCTAATTCAGCAGCTCCGTCTACTGAAGAGACAAACTAGAGCCCAGAAATAGAGCACTGGCCCAAAGCACCCAGCACGCCCATTCCTCCAGAGCAACAGTCCTGAGGCCCCATCTGGCTCTTCGACTGTGTCTCGTCAGAATTCCAGGTCTAGCACTTCAGGGCTGGCTCAGCTTCTGTTCACCTCAAATAAGCTCAGTTCAGTCATGGACTGTGTCCCTCTCTAGTACTGCCAGGTGCTGTAGCTGTCAGATTTAGGACTTTTTCTTTTTAGATAACAAGGAACAGGGAGCTATCTACCCTAGCTAAACTTTGCAAGGCCTTCAAAAACCACCATAGTCTCTCCAACCATGACGTGTGACTAGGTCAGTATCTGAATGACCAGACACATCTCACATCACTCCTGAGGACTCCCAGGCACTGCCCATCTCAGAAACCTAGACCCAAAGCAAACAGGAAACCTCTTAGATTGCCTGCCCAACCTTCTAGCTCCGTGAGTGGCCTTCTGCCTGCCGGTCAGAAGCCTAACAGAGAGTCCTGTGCCCTATTTACTCAGGCCCGTTATAGGTGGTAGTCTGCTGTCCATTCCTTACCACCCTGGAGCCCCTATTGGTTTCTAAATTTAGGACCAACTAGGGTTGCAGTTTTGACTTAGAAAAAGTGTATGATGCCGCAGAAGAGGGGTTGGTCACAGCTGGCCTGGCCACCTGAGCTGGCTTCCTTCCCAGGAAATAACACAGCCCTCTTGCAGCACAGCCACCAGCCTAGGCTGCAGCCAGGAAGGGAAGAAGCACAGTTGTTGACAACAGATAAAAGCCTCGATATCATCTCTATTTCCCTCCCAACATCACACTGGCTGCCTGAAGACAGTGAAGGGTGCCAATCAATCGCTAATATTCCTGTCAAGGGCTCATCTGTTCCGGAAACGCGCTGTCAACTTCCTCCTTTAGAGAGATGCCCTTTCTCTTTGCAGGGGCCCAGGCCAAGTGGTCAGCATCAAAGACAGCAAGCACCATGCTACAGCCTGGCCTGTCCACCTCCTTCATCTCAAGGAAGGAGAATGGTACTGGGAATAAGGAACATAACCAGTCAGAGGCGGGGAGAAAGCAGGGAGGCCCAGGCTCCAAAGCCTTTGGTCCAGCCAACCCTTGGCAGTGCACCCTGCCTGGGAAAGACAGATGACCTCGAGGCGGAAATCTAAAAGATACCTCTGTTTAACAGTGGCTGGTAGTAGCTAAATAAGGGCAGAAATCAGTGTGGGCCTTCTGACCACACACCCCCAAACGTCATAGGGGAGGGCCCATGAAGAATGAGTGGAATTAGAACGTAGCCATGGACGATTCTAGTAAAGCAGGAAGCTGGGAGCTGCCCACATATCAACAGATCCATTCCTTGTCCTAGGCTCAGGCCAAAATACAAGTCAATGGCCTATTTTTAAAAATACAACTGGCAGAATTAGAGAACTGGCCCAGCAGTTTAGAGGATGCGGGCTAAAGTCTCAGCAGCCACATGGTGATTTATAACTATCCATAACTCCAGCTCTGGGGGATCCAGCACTCTGTCCTGACCTCCATTGGCACCAGGCACCCGCATGGCGGGCATACAGATAAGAAGGCAAAATATCCAGACACATAAAAAACAAAAAAAAAACCACACACACCTTAAAATAAGTATTTAATTTGTTTAAAAACAAAAACCCAGTTAGCTTCCACTACAAGCAGCCTAAAGCAGGAACCTGGGGCTAATAACTCTCCTGAGAAAACTCAGGACAGAGGCACATGGGTGGCTGGGATACCTGGGTAGGATCTGTCTACCAGGCAGAGGCTGTGCTTTTACTGCATCCAGGGCATCTGTGACATGATGCACAGATGCATGAACCAGAGGAAGAACGCCTCCTGGCAGGACAAAAGTAGGGAAGGTCACCAGATCCTCGTCTCCTCCCTGGTGAAGGACACAGCTCTTGCTCTTGGGTCAATGGGTCCCAGGGGTTTTAAGCTCATGCTTTGTCTCAGCCTCTCTTCCTGATGTCTATAGTCTCACACCAAGACTTCTGAAGTCATTCCTGTCTCCATATCTTGGACAAGGCCCCAGATCTGGTGGCATGTGGGGACATACAGATACACATGTGGGAACATATAGATACACATGTGGCCATCTGATGGCCCCCTCTTCTCACTGCCAATCACATGAGCAGCTGGCTGCTTCTGTTTTAAGAAGTGAGTAAATGTCACCAATAGCCCTGTCATTAGTGAGAAATATGCTCTAGCCCCACTTCTGGATTCCCCTAAGTGAAGAGTCCCCTAGCCATGGCACATGAAGAGGAGCCCTATTGGTTCCATGGGGTATCAATCTTGTCTTTGTTCATGACTCCAAGGCCCCTGCCCTGCACTGGGCACAGGGCCCTTAGGTCTAACTCTGCATTCCTGGGCTTTCCATTAACAGCTCTCTCCACAACCTTGTCTGGGAGCCCCACCCTCCAGAAGGAGTAGACAACCAGGCACTCCTCCAACCCAGACAGGCTTGAAAGAATTGAGATGTCACAATCAAGAGCTCCACCAGGAAAGTCTCTTTCTCATGACCCTGCAGACTGAGGCTGACACCACTCCAAGGCAGCACTTCCCAGCTCCATATTGGCTGACAGGAATGAGCACCAGAAGGGAAGAGAGACCAGGAAAGGAGGTGTACAGGGGAGGGGAGTGGCCACGCCCTCCCTGACAAAACAAGCCGGGGGATTTCACACCTCCCATACCCCTATCTGGCCAGAAAGACCAACAAAGTATGTTGCAGAGGTAGGGCTCCCATCCCATGTGGGATCCGTTCCTGCCTGTGTCGTGCAGGGTGAGGCGCGGATGCTGTGGGGTGCTGCTTGTGATGACATTCGGAAAAAATCAGTGGTTAACCAGAGTGAAGGGATGCTGAGACCTGCCAGGGTGATGGGGTTTTGTTTTTCTAGTTCCGCCTAAGGTTTGTAGTTTGGACAGGAAAAGTAAACAGAGATGATGACAGAAGCCACAGAAGAAACAAAGGACAATTTACTCAATAAAGAAGGAAAGACAAAGAATACACCTTTTGTTACAAGGGAAGTCCACAGTGGCCTGAAGACTGACCTCCCCACACCGGGGCAAGCAGCAGGGCACTGCCATAGCCTGCCCGGAGGGAGACATCTTCCCATCTCCTTCCCTTCTGCAACTTTTGAAGAAGTGGGCAGGATGAGGGGGTGGGGCCTTAACCAGCACAAAGCAATTGTATTTAAACCATGGCAAACCAGCTGCTCTCCCATCCTCTCCTCCCGTGTGCCCAGCACAGGGCCCCAAGCCAGCACGTACCTGAAAGAAACCAGGCGGGATGGGGCCTCCGGGCATCCCATCATTGGGGGGAATGTTGCCAAGCACAGGACTCGGGGCAGCTGCTGCACTCTGTGGAGACAGAACAGGGAGGTCAGTGGCAAGCATCTAACCACACACCAAACTTTTGGTCCCTGCCCTAAACAGACCCTTCCTCCTCAAAGGCCACTTTCTATATATATATATATATATGCCCCCAGAAGGGAGTGGGTTACACAATGGGAAACGGTTGTTACTGCCTTGCTGAGGGCTGCTGTCCTGGCATCCGCTTGGTACATCTGCCTCAACAAATGCCTCCCAGGGGTAGGCAGACTCTCAGTGCCCCATCTGGCCACCTTCCAACAATCTGTGTCCAACCTGTTTGTACGGCCAGCACATCTACGCCAGGCTCCATGCTCACACATGCAGAGCCGAGGCCGAGTTGCCAAAGGCCTACCTTGAGAAAGTCACAGATCTGGGCCAGCTACCTGAACTTGTCTCCTGCTTTCTACTCAAGTCAAATCTACAGGTACTCAACCTCGGTCCCCCTCCCCCAGGGCCACTGAGACCCAGAATATGATATTCCTCCGTCAGTGACCTTCTAGCTCATAAATGAAGCCCCTTCTTGTCATTCCCAGAAGTCACTTCTTTCCTTGATATAAAAGTGTGGATTCAACTAATATACCATGCACCCAAAGAACAAAAACAATAAAACTCCAAAACCAAACAAAAAAAACCCCGTTATCCATCATACAAGCTCTATTGTTCATGTGGAACGTTCATGGCCACTGACCTCTTTTTTTTTTTTTTTAAATATTTATTTATTATGTATACAGTATCCAAGAGGCACCAGATCTCATTGTAGATGGTTGTGAGCCACCATGTGGTTGCTGGGAATTGAACTCAGGACCTCTGGAAGAACAGTCAGTGCTCTTAACCCCTGAGCCATCTCTCCAGCCCTGGCCTCTTATTTTGTATCTGGTTCTACCTCCGTGGTAGGATTATGGGGACAGAAAGATCTGTGGATAGGGGTATGAAGACCCAGTAGGGGACGGCAGTGGGTCCCTGGTAGGTCCCAAATACACTCAACAAATTAGCTGCAGGTTTCCAAATGAAGGTGCCTACAGAACCAGACATTGCAAGTCATCTGATTCCCCGCCAGTCTACAGCCATAGGCACGCAGATAGATTAGATTAGACAGACTTTCCACACACCACACTCTGTGGTTAAGAGTTCTGTGAAAAATCACACTCTCTCACACACGGAATGGGGGGCCGGGGGGAAGGACAGGCAGGCAGACAGGCAGGCAGGCAGGCAGGCAGGCAGGCAGGCAGGCAGGCAGACTGACTTACTATATAGCCCAGCCTGGTCTAGAATTTAGCATTTGACTAGGTTGACCTTGAACTCATTGGGAACCTCCTGCCTAACAGCCAACACTATTTGTCTGCAGCAGGCATCAGAGAACCTGAAAGAGGTGAGGTTGAGTGAGATAAACACCCATGTAGCTCCTGGGTTCCTCCAGAGGAGGTGTTGTGGTGACCTCCCTCATTCTTCACAGACATTATTAATACGACCTGACTATCAGACCTGGCCTTGCTGCTAACTGACAGGATCTGTTGGTGTTTACTAACATTCTAGATTACATTGGGTGCCTTGCTCTGACAACTGTCCTTCTACTTTCATAGTAAAATATTCAAGTTCTTCGTTATTTGGATATGTGACTTTTTTTTTCCTTTTGAGACAGGGTTTCTCTGTGTTAGCCTGGCTGTCCTGGAACTCACAGCAATCTGTCTGCCTCTGCTACCTGGGTGCTGATAGAGGCATGTGCCACCACTGCCTGGTGGGTATTGGCCTTTGGTATTTGTTACAGTGGGGTGGGAGCAAACTTTTAAATGAATGGCTGAACCTGTGACTACACTGCTGTTTCACGGTCATGAAATCAGGAGCTGGAGGATGGTCCTGTGGATTAGGGGTGACTGAGAGGCCAGGGCAACTATGGTCCTAATTAAGGTGGTCCTCTCGGTATCTCACCACCCTCCAGTGGAAGACAGCCACGTCAACCATGAGGAGGGGCGGGAAGCCAAGGGATGACTTTTCTTATTGGGAGCTCTGGGTGCTTCCTCTGGAGCTGGGATAGAGACAGGAAAGCACAGAGAAGCAGCAACTGGTGGGAGGCTAATGCTAAGAGACTGGGGGGGCCTCAGGAGAGTTTATTACAGACCTTCACCCAGGGGACCCAGTATACATCTAGCCCACCCTATCCTCCCACACCTTAACCACATGGTCTGCCTACCTACGCCCAAGACCCAACACGAGGTACTGCATACAGCAAGTGTTCAATCTATGATTGCTCTATTATTCAAAGGCCTGCCCAAATCTTACCACGTTGGAGCCAGACCTTTCTGGCCTCTCCCTGTGGTTTTGAGCACTGAGAGTTCCATTAAGGCACTCAACAAAGAATCTCATGTGAGTTTTCTTTAAAAACCCAAACACCTGGCACACTGTCGAGGCCTATGGCATTCTAGACTATGGCTCGGGGCCTAGGACGGCACGATGATCACATATGGGTCAAGGCAGAAAGGGCACTAGCTCTAAAGAGCCAGGACCTCACACATCGGACTCAGGTCCCTTCTCCTGTAGGGACACCATTCCTTTCTTCCTCTCCCACTCCCCACCCCCAGACAGGGTCTTTCTGAGTAGCTCTGGCTGTCCTGGAACTGACTGCTTCTGCCTTTCAAGTGCTGGGACTAAAGGCATGCGCCACCACCGCCTACTCCATTTCCTTCAGGACCGTCCATCCTGGTACATATACAATGGGGAGAAGAGGCAACGCAACCCTCCCTCTCTACAGGACACTCAGAGATCAAAGACTAAAAGCGCCTTGAGCCCTGCCTGTCTCTGAGCCCTGGCATATTGGCTCTAGATCCTGGACCCTCCTCTCGAGTACCAATTCTAGCATGGACCTATGGACAAAGAAGAAAACACACATACATGCAAATACACACACACACAGATACATAGATTCTTAATCTATGTCCATGAAGTTCCAGAAAGAATGAATGAAGATCCTCCTGGGTTGCACAATGGTGCTATAGGTAGAGGTATTTGCTGACAAGCCTCATGACCTCAGATCAGTCCCCACACGGAGCAAAAGGAAACCCAATCTTCTCAAGCTGTCCTTTGACCTCCAGGTACATGCTGTAGTACCTGCCCCCCCATAAAATAAATAAAAGATTTGTTTGTTTTTCTAAGTGGTCAGATGAGCCCTGGACTCTCCTAGGTCAGCCAACAACTACTGACCGATTTACAAGGCTGCAAAAATAGTACTTTGTTCTACAAATTCCTCCCTCTTGCCCTGCCCAACACTCAGGCCTTGGCATGCAGCAGCACAGCCACGTGTGAAACCACCAGCTGCAAGCCTTCTTGGACTGAAACTCAAGCCAGGGCACGTGGCAGAGGGCCTACACCAGCAGGGGGCAGGAGGTGTGTCATGGACATGGCCAGGGAACTCAAAGTGACAAAGGTGGGTGTGGTTCTGGCAGAAATGGCCCTGGGGAGAGCTGGAGATCCATGCTGCTCCTAGCAAGTCAATCCAAAGCCTGTGCAGAGCCCTAGGGTAGCTTGCAGCAACCCAGCAGTATCAGCAGGCCGGAGATGCACAGCAGAAATGCAAGGGGTGGAGAATGCCAGCATCGCGCAGAAAGCCAATACCAGAGCAGTGAGGACTGAACAAGATACACAAAGGAAGTGGTCCCTTGGTCTCCCACACAGACCACAGGGCGGTGGATTGTAGTGAACATGAGTTTCTAATTGTGCAGCTCAGAGAAAAACAAAGAACTGACCTCCATCAAGTGACAAAGCCAACTGGAGTAAAAACAAGGCCCATTGACAAAGGATCCCTTGCCTTCCTGCCAGGAGGAGGGTGAACTCACTTGCCCAGGACCAAGGAATGGCTGTAGGTCAACAATAGAAACCTCAAGCTACAGGAAGTTTCCCTATCTGTGTCCCAGAACTGGGTGCCTTGAAGGGAATGGGCTGGGGTAACCTGGGTCGCTCACTAGCAGCAGAGCAAAAAGAGACCGCTTGCTGTATTACCTACAATCACATAGTGTGTCCTGAGATTATCATGGGAAGAACCCTGGACCATGGGTCCTCAAATCAATGCTTAGCTCTGGCCACTATGAGCCTTGGACAGGCCTCCACACCATGAGCACTTGGCACACATGACTGACAAGGCTGTGCCATCCCAGTGACAGCACAGGTACCACCTGGGCCTTTACCTCAGCAGCTAAGGAAAGGCTACGGTGTGGGTGAAAAGGGCCCAGGCAGTCACAACCAGGCCACAGGGCACAGGGGAGGTAGACATCTCTGCTTCTTTGACAAAGTAGCCAGAGAATGGAGCACCTTTTCATTCTGATCCCATAAACCAGGAGAGGGCTTATGCCCCGACATCCGAGGACGTTGTCATTACTGGTTTAATCTGTACAGAAACTGAGTCCTAAGGTTATACAACTAGCAATCAGGTCTACCTTTAGTTCCTAGACTTCTGGAAACCCAAGCACCAGTCTTTCCAACAGCCCCTAAGAAAAGCTGAGTACTTTTAAAAGAGAAACTGCAGAGAGATCATTAAACCGTCCAACAGTCACAATTCATTCTGTGACTGAGGTCACCTATGTGTTCTGGACATCCCCAAGGAGGCTGACCTTCAACTTGGCCCTCCTGTCAACTATTTCAAAGTGCCATTTGCTAAGATGGTGCTTGTACGTCAGAGAGAATAAGGTCCCTTGGAGAGTCTGTCGACCTAACTTGCCAGGCGGTGGGAAGGTTAGGGGGTCTCGGGGTCGGTATACATCAGAGGTGCTCAGCAAACACTCTGGTGACCAGCACTGCACCTACTAGCCAGGGGGTGACAGGACGCAGTTTTGCCTTGAGGGTCTGTAGGATGAAGTGAGTGGTCATGACAGAGAACTAAGGGACCTGAATGATGCTCTAGGCAAGAGCTGAGACAGGGATTGGGGAAGGAGCGGGAGGATCAGGGGGGCTTTATGGAAGAGATGGCACTTGAGCCAGGGCCTTACAGGACAGCATGACTCAAAGATGCAGGAGATACCAGCAAGAGATTAACTGCTGACATCTTAACCCTCTCTCCTATCATGGGACTCCTGCTGTGTCTTTCAGGGTACAAATATCATGGCACTTTGTATACCCAGGACGCACTCTATTTCCAGAGAGGTGGGCATAAGGGCTTCCCTCAGTGAGGGAGCAATGAGCTGCTGCCCAGGTCCAGAATGGCTGTCCACAGTCTACACTTGACTTGTTAGTACTCTATCACAACACATAAAATTCATGCTACACTAGACCTGTCTGCAGTCCTGTGGGAATGGGCAAATACCCTGAGTGAGGCCCCACTGGGCCGTGATGCCTGCTCTTACTAAATCCCAGCTTCTGTGCTCCCAGTCTGGGGGGGAATGGTCACAGGCCACCGGGGAACAGCGGTCTGCATTTAAAGCTCTGATCCCTTCAGTCACCAGGAACTGGAAATACCTGGACACCTCACACTGCCTTTGCTCAGCCCTTCATGGTCACACACAGAGGAAGGGAGGCTGCTGGCCCTGCTAGTACTATCAGGGCAGCATGCTAGGTAGGCAAAGCAGGTGCTAGGCGACTAGCAGCTCTGGGCCTGATGCAGAAGTGGACAGGGCAGACAGACAGACCTACTTTTCTCAGTTTCATGTATTGGTTCATCTCATTATGTTACCCAGGATGGCCTCGACTTCCTATTCCTGAGCTCAAGAAATCCTTTTGCCTCGGCCTCAGAGGAGCTGG
The DNA here is from genome assembly GCA_004025045.1 of Sigmodon hispidus. Lineage (NCBI taxonomy): Eukaryota > Metazoa > Chordata > Mammalia > Rodentia > Cricetidae > Sigmodon > Sigmodon hispidus. The sequence goes on from PVIH01001404.1 coordinate 133,431, forward strand.
GACCACAGACACAGTGTGGGTGGGAGGGTCCAAGAACAGGCTAGCATACAGGTGTGTCAGTCAGGGCGGGCACTGAAGGACAGGAAGGTGAGGCGTCTGCTCTGAAGAAGTTACGCCACTACGAAATAGTCTCTCCTCAGTGGCCACCTTAGAAAAGTGGGGGGAGAAAGGAAGATGAAAGAGAAGCATGCCAGTCCTTTTCAAAAGAAAAGAAGAACTGGCTTCCCCAGGCTGAGAGAAGAGGCCAATATACCACAGGCTGGCCCACCCATCCTAGGAAGCACGAAGCTATTCTGGGAACTGGATCAAAGAGTGCCTCATAGGTAAGAGGTGGAGTCCCAGGTTGCTAAAGCCGCCTGGTTGTGCCTTGGACCCTGGCCAGAGTGCCATCCACTGTGAGCTTGTGCCTTGGACCCTGGCCAGAGTGCCCTCCTCTACGAGTAGACAACTCTCTCAGGCCTGCAGTGTGGGCTGCACTATGTGAGGATTGGCCTGCCTGTGCACAAAGCTGGGGAGGCTGAGAGAGAACAGTGCCCCTAGATGAACACCACACGGCAGATCAGCAGCATGCTCCTTGTACAGTGTTCCTTCTTAAAAAGACGCTTATGCCATTAGCAAAACACACATACATACAGACCATACATACATGCATGCATACATGCACACACAACACTGCTTGCTGTCTTAAAAGAGCCACTTACAACCACAACCATGTCACAGTAGGCCAGTGACAGCTCTTTAACAAGAAGGCTGGCAATTGCTCCTGCAGAGTGGAAAATTCCCTGGCTCGGACCCGCATCCCCGCTCGATTCCAATGACAACTTAATCCTGCAGCTAAGGACTAAGGCGCACAGTGAACAGAAGTCATTGCCTCTGGGAACTTTTTGCTGTAAGTTTCAAAGGAATCACTAAAGGCAAAGTCCTCTACGTGTCTTTCAAGGATGGGAGCCCACACTTCCTCTTTTCTCAGCCTCTGCTGTGACAGGATGAAAAGTTTGCTGGGGACTCAGAGCTAACACCCGGCAGTGAGGGAGTGCACCACTCAGATGGGCCGTGGACTCTTCAGCACATTAGAGTGGACCTAATCCTTGGGCTCATGCCTGGCCTCGGGGAGCCATGAGCATGGTTCACGCAGTCATCTCTGGTGCATGACCCACTCCCCATCCTGAGTTCAGAGCTGAGCAGATGACTCCTGAGCCTTTAAAGCACTGCTAATTGGGCTAATTTAGCTAACAGTCTCTGTTTTGTCCCCCCCACCCTGTGTCACCCAGCGTCCTTTGGTACTGCTGGAGATGCAAGCTGTTGGCTTTAGTGTTATTTTGTCAGCCATTAAACGATTCACCGGAGTCATTAATTGATTTATTACTGCTGCCTGCTCAGAGGGTTTAGCAAATAAAGAATGATGTAGGTCACAATGGAAAGGAAATTGGACCAAACACCACCACGAGGGGCTGGACACTCACAGTGCCTGCCACTGTCCACTCCAGCCCAGCTGCCAGGTCAGTGCAGACAGTCCTCCCAATGAAACTACAGGTGCCAGCCTGCCTCTTGTACAGGCAGACATGGAAGGTGGACAGCCTTGTCTGGACGGTCACCAGCTCCCGAGCTCCTGTGGACTCTGTCAGCAACAGAGCAGGAGGGTTGAGGCACTAAGCTGCAAAAGGAGGCGCCTATAGATGGCCTCCAGGCTCCTACGCTGCTAAGTCTACTCCTCTGGAGGTGACACACAGGACAGCAACAGTTAGCAGGCACCTCCTAAAGTCTGGCCTTTTATGTGCTTATTTCTGATCCTCTCAAGAGCCCCACAGTGAGGCATTATCTTCCCTGTGTTACAGAGAGAAGGGAGATTCAGAGAGCTGACCTGCCCCAGGCTGCATGGCGGGCCGAGAAGTAGCAGTCTAGGACTCAGGCTTGGTGTGTCTGACTTCAAAGTCCACATCTCTTCCTCTCTAGCCTATCTTCAGACTGACATTAAAAGGCCCGGCACCTGCAGCTCAGCTCCGTGGGAACTGACAGAAACAGGCGGGAGACCAAGAATAAGGTCACTCCAGCCACCTCAGAGCCCGAAGCTCTTGGTTTACAGAGTGACAGGGCTAAGGGGCAAGCCCCGAGGTCTCACCGAGTGATAAGACTCCAGAGCTCAGTCTGCTGCCAAGAACATCACACCACCAACACACACACCACATGGCCTGGCGCCCTCCCTTGTGAGCACTCAGGTTGTGAGGTAGCCCTCTCAAATCCTACACTGGGCCAACCAATTCCTCGAAGCCTCGTCACACAGTATTTGGTTGGCTGTACTGGGTTAGACCAAAGAAAGAGACGGTTCACTCTCTCCCCTAACTACTCAGGGCTCCAGAGGAGAGAGCATTGTTAATATGCCCCTGATGGAGGGAGGGAGGGAGGGAGGGATCCTGAACAAGAAAGGCAAACAGCTCTGGTACTTGGATGTCTCAAGTTCTGTTTCCACAGTAATCAGCTGTGAGGGGGCCCCACACTCCTGTTCAGCAGAATTCCTGAGCAAAGCTCACCCTGGCCAACCTTCAGGAGGCTCAGAGAGGGTGCAGACTGGTCAGGCGACACCACAAACCACCAATTTATTTCTTCCTTCTGTCCTGGTACAGCCCTTGCCTGGAAGTTGTCAATCAAAGTCTCTGTGGAATTTGTTTTTGAGGAGTGAGGTGGGAGGATACGCCAGATGCATCATGTATAAACTGAAAACATGACTGCTCCAATATATGGTTACATGGAAGGTTTTTACTGTAGATATAAGGGGAAGAAAACCACCAGAGGCAACTGGAAGAGTCTTGAGTAGAGAGAGAAAACAGCAGACTGGACAGGGTGAACTGAACACGGTCAGCAGTGGGGGGGGGGGAGGGGAGAGAAGGGAGAGCACATAGCCCATGAGCTAGAGGTTAGGGTAAGAGGCAGAATGACAAGACCCAGGCTGCCTGCATGAACTCTGAAATGTGTATCAGGTACTTGTGGTACTGAGGGGTGTGGAGGCCAGCATGCACTTCGGTATGCTAAAAGACACCAAAGATAGCCATCTGTCCCTCTGCCAATGATAAAGGAGTTAGTTGGCTCCTTTGGTAGAACCCCTGAGGAATGCTGGCTTGTCAAGCCACCAGAATGTGGACCAATAGTGCTTTCTTGTTATAATAAAGGGTCCAGAGTCGTGTGTGTGTGTGTGTGTGTCTGTCTGTCTGTCTGTCTGTCTGTCTGTCTGTCTGGTGTGTGTGTACACTTTAGGCCTCTCTGGTCCTGGGTACCAAGTCTTTCTTGCATGTGATATGTTTGCTCAAGCACACATGCAAGGCTGGTCCTTTCTCCGGAAGGCTGACTGCCTGCCCTCTTCTCAGCCTGGTGATGCCTCATCCTCTGTGTGTTCCTCATTACACCTCACTGTTAACTCCTTGCTAAATTAGCCAGCTGTCTTCTCAGGGTTGGGGAGAGTGTGGTGTGCACAGCACAGAGAAGATGCTGTCTCAGTAAATGTCATGAGGGAATCGAATAAAATTCCTGCAAAATTCCTGCCTTTCAAGAAGTTACCACATCCACAAGGTCAAATCCCAAGGCACCAATCTTCTTCTAACTTACCGCCAGGATCACCACATCCAAATAACCAGTTTCTCTAACAGTACGCACGCACATAGTCCCACACATCTCAGGACACACTGTTTGTTCCCAGGCATACCCCAGCTTCGGGAACTAAGAATGCCTGAGTGCTGCTGTTGCTACTGCAGAGATCTTGCTACCAAATGACTTAGGTAGCCTTAGCTCCTACAGTCCCTGGTCATGTCAGGACAGAGAAGACCCCTGTGAGTACCCCCTCAAGACAACTCTGGTGACTTCTTCAACTGTCCCCAGGACAGTATTTGTGTATCCAAGGCGTACTGAGGTGCCGAGAAGGAGCGATGACATAACTCTTGTCTTTCCTACTTCAAAAGTGCAGGCCATGCTTCAGATGGGTGCAGGAAAGGGAGCCCGTTCCCCGTGGGTTGCTGAGACCTATCTACCTCTCCTATGCTTGGGCCAATTTAGCAAAGCAAAGGCTGGTGTTTACTCTCAAACAGGTTCAAGGCCCCGGGGTTCACAACTGAGAGCCAGCCTTCTGCTCCACTTGCCAAAGAGTCACTTTCACTCAGGACCCAGACATGGACCAAGAGAAGCTGCAAACTGCCTGTGGAGTCTGGGCCTCGGCGGAGCCCAGAAAGATGATGGGCAGAGGTCCACTCTGAGATGCTTGAGAAGCATCTAGAGGACAAGGCTGTGACTAATCACCACCTCTCTTCCTCTCATCCCCTCCCCCACCTCATTCGGTCATTTGCAACCACAGGGAGATCTTGTTAGTGCCCAGCTTTTGCAAATACCATGGCTCAACCTGGAATGTCCACTTCTCTGCCACGTCAATGTATCCCCTAGGATGCCCTGGGCACTGAGCAGACTGTTTCAACTCTCTGTGAGAGTCCTATCTATAATGCCTTAGCATTTCCTAGCTGTTCTGAAAAGGCAAAGCAGGTTCTGACGTCTGCTGCACGCAATAACCACTAAACATCCAGACTAAGGACACGCACCCTGTCTGGCCCTCTCTCTGCTAGCCCCGGCAGGAGACCTTTTTGAACAAAGCTCAGCCTAGCCATTCTGGGAAATTTCTCTCTCCTTCCTTATTCTTCCTGAAGACGCAACTTCAAACAACAGAACAGACTTGCAAAAGCCCAAATATCAGGAGGGGCAAACACAGCACTACTCCTGCGATTCTTGTTCTCCTGGGTCTGCTTCCTAGGGATCTTGGGAGCAGCAGTCCCAGATAACCAAACTCCCTAATATGAGGCAAAACTTGCCCGAACGTGGGTTGTTTTCTTTTGATTTTTGTCTAATTCTACTCATGGTCAAGGTCTCCACCCTAGACTAAAATTCTTTTTTTTTTTTTTAAATTTTTTTTAACTTTATTTATTTATTTATTTGCCTTGGTGTTTTGCCTGGAACTACATACAAACAGTTGTTAGCTGCCATGTGGGTGCTGGGAATCGTACCTGGGTCCTCTGAAAGAGCAGAGGGTGCTCTTAACCGCTGAGCCATCTCTCCAGCCCCCTAGACTAAAATTCTTAATTAAACCTGGACAACACTAGGACCTTCAGAAACTCAATCCAGAGCTAACAGAAAGGAGACTGGGGATCCCTTGGCCCACATACCAAGTCAAGGGCAGAAAAGATCTAGAACAGGTTTCTACAAGATGTCTGTGCCTTGGCTGGCTCTAGGTTATGATCCCTGACTGCCCACGGGACTTGTAAGGCTTGCAAGAAAAAGGCCTGCATGTATACTCCACAGGCACACAGCCCCTGTAGCAACCTCACACGCCTGTTCTCTGATGCTCTGAAGAGCAGATTTTTAGTGCTCTCAGCCCAGTTCCCAAGCTTCCCAGTGTGCCAGACTTTCTCCTTGTCTGAGGCTGGAGACATCAGTGCATCAAGCTCCTGAGGGGAGTGAATCTGCTCCTTTACTTTACTTTCTGTCAGCCTATCTGGCTGACAGTGAAGCCCAGTTCAGTGTCCTGCACAAGATCACAGGTAGTAAGGGTGGAATTTTCTTCTTAGCTAGCTCAGGCATACCTCTCCAGGAGGAACCGAAGGAACACTATCCCCTCTACTCCTGTATAAACTAGTTTCTGTTATAAGTCTTACATCAGGATGCTCACATCAAATTACCAGGGACTTTTGCTGCGAGCTGATGCTCATGCTGCAAGGCTACAGAGAGGATGCAAGGCCATGGCTTTGGGAGCCCCTGGACCAGATGCCCCATCACATCTTCTTCCCTTTGCCCTGACTACAACCTGGGAGAGAAGCTACAAGCCTGGAGACTCCTGGCCAAAGTCATGAGGCTTTTTAGCTCTTTAGCCCTTGTCCCTTCCTCGGCCAGGCCCTCTTCAGTATGTTTCCAAGGGCACCCTGGGGCTTAGACAGCTGCCCCAACAGGTATACCCTCAGATTTAATTGGCCTTTTGGTTCAGCTTTCTAATCTCATCAAAGCTGCCGCCATTGTGTAGATGAAGGTCCTGGGTTTAATTCAGCAAAGTACCATCCACCCTTCCACCTGACCACATAGACAGCACACACTCAAACCTAGGAGGCGGCCGGCAAGTCTACAAAGAAAGAATGGATGCTTTCTGATGGGAGCAAAGCAGAGAGGCTGCTGTGGCCCTGAGACTTCAATGCAAACCACAGGGTAAGTCTACTTATCTTACTGGGTATAATCCTGGAGCCCATGCTGCCCAGGAGGTGGCTGCTCTTCTGACAGGTTCAGACTCACAACCACTGCCCCTCCCACGCATTCTCTTCATGGCCTTGAGTATCTACTTCATTCTGGGGGAAGGAATCGCAGTGGGTGTGCCCGGAGGAGGACAACCAGCTGCATTTCATCTTCACAAGAAAGGCTCACCAACCACTCTCCCTACCCATCTGTTCCCCTCCAAGAAGGGTGGGGGATGCTACAGATAGATTCTCTCTCCAAGTGTATTAGAAAGGTGAGGAGACTCAGCTCCTGGACATCAGCTCCAAAAGCATTGCAGCTGACGTGTGCAAACATCCCTGAGCAAATACACGTGGCCTACTTCTCCATTATCTCACTTTGTCTAAATATATCCTAAGAAAATAACTTGGCAGCAGTGATAAACTCTACAGTGGGTCCAAAATAACAAAACCAACACACATACTCTCACACTCACACACTTATAGGGAAAACTACCTAGGGTATAATGCTCAGGGCTGCTAGGGGAAGGATGTGCTTAGTGTGTGGACAGGTATAAGAAAAATAGCATTTTATAAAGAAAGAACTCAGAGATGCAGGCTCCCAGCCAGGCCAGCATACATGCTTTGTCCAAGGGAGACGGTGAAGACACGCCCAGCCGAGTACACACACACACACACACACACACACACACCCATTGGAACTCACTGCAAGACACTGGTATTTTCCACTTCACTTGCCAAGAAGGGAGCACCCTGTCCTACACGCTTGAGCTGCCAACCCCTGGAAACAAAGGTGGCAGTCATGGGGGTGTACAAACATACCTCTCCATCCATCCAATAACCCTATCCCTTCCATTTCCATCAAAAGGGAAATTAAGGTCCACAGTAGGAGACATACCCGCCTACAACCCCTCCAGGCTGTCTATAATTCTAACACACTGCCATCCTTTGGGAGACTTGGAGAGAGGTGGCTTCTTCCTTTTTAATACACAGCAAACTGGGGCTATTTGTGATCATCTCTAAGCCCACCCTCTTGGGTACAAGAATCCTCATTTTATTAGGAAAGAGTCTGATGCTTGAGGGGCTGTGGGCCCTCACTGTACCACATCAGCCTGGCCACCACTACCTGGCCTGCACTGAGCACCAAGCTGAATCCCAGCTGAGTTTTGGCTTCCGGTGCTCACGGAGGCCCTTGCTCCGTGGCCTGACATGTGTCTTCAAGTTCTTCCACACTCTGAAATGTCCTGCTCTGCCCTCTCAGGCATCTACTTCTGTGCCCTTGTCCTCTTTCAGGCTCACACACAATGCAGTCCTACTAGGCAGTCCTGTGCTAGAAGCCAGGCAGATTTCCTGAAGTCTCAGGGACTAGTGACAAGGTTCCCTATACATATCAACACTGGCTGAGGCATCCCTCCATCTAGAGCAGCGATTCTCAACCTTCCTAACGCTGTGTGACCCTTTAATACAGTTCCTCATGCTGTGGTGACCCCCAACCATAAAGTTATTTCATTGCTACTTCATAACTGTAATTTTTCTACTGTTATGAATCATAGTGTAAATATCTGATATGCACGATATCTGACATGTAACCCCCCCCCCGAAGGAGTTGAGGCTCACAGGTTGAGAGCCTCTGTTCAAGATCATGATAGCTTAAGAACCAAAGCAAGCAGTATCCTCCACATCTATCACCTCGCTATGAGTCTAGCACATTAAAGTATTTATTTGCAAAAACAAAATCATTTAAAAAAAAAAATCTCAGAACCCAAAACCAGAAGGAGTTTGTCCAAAGAGCTCATAGCAACACTTGGGAGTTTGAGACAAAGCTGGGTTACATAGTTCCAGGCCAGCTTGGACTAGCGAAACACTGTCTCAAAATAGGCAGGCAGGAAGACAGGGGAGGGAGAAGGCAGAGGGCAGGGCAGGGGAGGGCAGGGGGCCCAGAGAGATGTCCGTCGTTCGTTAAGAGCAGACATCACTCTGTTTATTAATGCTGCACTAGAGGTTGGCCAGAGCCTTCCTGAACTACGCCAGTCAACTCAGCAGCCCCAGGAAAGCTGCTCAGGACAGGGCTGTCCTTAGCGGGGTCTAGAGGCAGCCTGCTCTAATGAGCTATTTGGGAAGAGCCCTACTAAGCATCACTAGCCCTGAGAGTGGCAGGAAGGTCCCAGGAGGTCCCTAACATGTGGAGGATCTTAGTAAATGTTCGCTCTTGCACAAATAGCCAATGACAACCAATGCAATACAGTGTTGCTGAGGCCTGTCCTGGGCACCAGGATGCCAGAGAGAAAAGGAAGGGTTAGTTCTCCTTCAGGGTGGGGCAGTCTGGGAGAGTTTCACAGAGCGGTGACATCTGATCAGACACCATCTGTTATTTTTCTCTCATTGTTCCACATGTGTGAAATTCTGAGTCTCTACTTAGAATGCAGACTTCAAGGGGGACAAGCCGTAGCTGTGGCCTCTGCCCTCTCCAAATGCTCCCGGTGTCCACTTCCCGGGAGACTCTGAAGACTTCAGGAGCCAGAGACCACACCTCTTTATTGAAGCAGAGTTGCTGTTTCCTACTGAAGCTCCCTGAGCCCTTTCAGGAAATCAATTGGTAGCCACTAACACTCAACATCCTAAATGCCCTATGCAACAGGCATGCATTCCAGAGATGGCAACTCTTAGACCTCTGGGGACACTGGTGCCCAACGACGGGTCACTGAGTCACTTACACTTTATCCACTTCTGCTTCTCATGAACTCTGCAGGGCACGAATGAGCATTTCCACTTGACAGACTGGGAAAGCAGAGGCTTGGCGACCACTAAATGAAGGTCAGGGCAGCACACGTCCAGTCTCCTCAGTCTGTCAGAGTGCCCGAAATATTCTCTTTGTGCCAACAGTTCCCTTTAATAGACGCTTCACTTGGGACCATCTGGCCAGAGAGAATTAGTGCCCACTCACAAATCTCCTGTGAAAGAACGCCACAGAGCATCAGCACTCACGTCCTGTTTGGTTTAGCAGCACACACGGTGTGGTGTGCCAGGCAGTGCTCATTCATACAGGCCACACTGTTGCCCTCAGTCTCTACTGGATACTTAATTCCTGTGGGGTCCTGACACCTCCTGTCACAGGAGGCCCAGAAGAATGCAAATTTGAGTCCCACCTTCTCTTGTTTGGATAATGGCCACTTCTCCCCCACCCCCCCCACACCCCTACACCCCCTAGGACCCTCTCTGCTCCTAAGGCTCCCAGCCCCGGGCAAGCATCTGGGTGCGGAAGAGAACACAGGACCGGGCTGAAAAGCACACACAACAGTAAGCTCTAACCCAAACAGAACTAATCCATTCAGAGCCAAGTGGGGCTGAGCAGATGGGAAGCCAGGCATCCCCCGCCCACCAGCATCCTGGGTTCCAGGGCCTCCCCCACAGAAGTATAATTATAAGGAGTGACCCAGCCACATGCTCCCAGACACCCATGGTATTGCCTTCATCTGGTTTAGATTTAAAGTCTTGCACGGCCTCCCACACCCCAGCTTTGTGCTGCTGCCTGGGGTGGGATCCACACAAACAGGGCATTCCTTTTCTGAGTCTCCTGGGCTCTGGGGATGAGAGGCACAGGCTCACCTTTAGTGTCTGCTGTTCTCCCCAGTGCAGCATGTGTGTGAGGACATACTCCTAAGAATATCATTTATCTTCTCCTCTAGCTCTGAGTATGAGAACAAAACTAGGAGAATCTCCATTTTGCTCACTGGGTACTATAGTGCTTAAGTAGGTGAGGCCATGCAAAATGTACTACTGAAACACCTACCGAGGAGGCTGGGTCTCAAATATCTATTGCCTTCTCTCTTAGGCATCTTGAAAGCAAAAATCCCATGGGCCTCATTCATGGAAACTTCCCACTACTCAGCCTTAGTGGCCACTCCTGTGAAACAAAGGAGCAAGGACCAGCCACTCGGAGAACATAAAGCCCAACAGTGGGTACAGTCACTATGCTAAAAAGCGAGGAGGAGTGTGTGTGTGTGTGGGGTGGGGGGAGATGTTCAAAGAAGCCACAGATTCAATCTACCTGGCCAATATAGGACTTGGACCTGGGCCCTGAGGCCAGGCTCGTGGTGCCCAGCTAGGTAGCTCCACCTTAGCCACTGGGCCCTGGGCAGAGATGAGGCTCACAGAAACAGTGCCTGCTTCTCAGAGCGGGCAGCAGAGAAGACAAGACAGAGGTAAACAAGGTAACTGCCGGGCTAGCCACATTATATCCTGATATAATAAGGCACACACTGTACCACACAGTTAGAGGCAAGAATGAGGTTCACTACACTAATCACACAGGACAAAGAGCCACCTAACAGGAACCATGGCGTGCTGGTGCTGTCCCAGAGGGCTTTGGGAGTCTTGAGACCAAAGAAGAGCTCAGGTGGGGAGTCCTTCACCAGAAAGCTCTCCTGACTGCTGGGCTCTCTCTCATTTTCCTGCTGTGGCCTGTTGCCATGTCAGTCAACTGTAGTATCATCATTCAGGAAGCCTGACAGCATCCATCTGGGTGTCCAGCTCCAGGAGCAGGGAACAGCTCCCAGCACTGAGGCAGGCCTTAGCTCAGTATCTTCCCATACAAAGCTACCAGAATTTCTCAGTACCAAAGACTCCAATTTGAGGAGCCCCCCCCCATATCTCTTCACTCAGCCCTCTGACCACTGTGAAGTACTGACAGTGAAGTGCAGAGGGTAGATGACCCACCCAAGGTGTAGGGCCAAACAAGCCCAAACAGGTCGGCCATCCATCTGCTTGGCAGATCCTGTTCCTTTATTTGCTATACTACTGTTACTTCCTGGAGGCCCTAGCCACAAATACTTGAAACAAGTGTAGAATCTACCTAGCAGAGGGAAAGACGACACTGGCTAGGTGGGGGGAGCGACTGGCAGGCTCCAGAGAGACAGGTCATTCTAGGCAAAGGCCCTGAGTGTCAGAAGCAAGCAGTGACAGAGCTGGAACACTAGACAGTGCCACCATCACTGGGAAGGTGTGACTACATGGAATTCTAGGCTATGTCATCCGTTTGTTGTTGCTAAGACAGATTCGCTATGTAGCCCAGGTTAGCGAATATATGGGATTCCCCAAGTTCAGTCTCCTGAATGTCGGGACCACGTATGATCATGCCTGGTTTAAAGTGTTTTTCAACTGAGAAATAATCCCCTCTCCCTCCCTCAGGCCACAGGAGGTACAGAGGTTAAATATCCAGCCATGAGTTCCTTTGTTTCAGTGTAACTGGTCCCTATTTACATTTTGAGGGGACACAGCCCCTACTTAGAATACATGCCAGGCCGCCAGGTTTCCTGTTTTCTGGATCCATCTCTGGATGGAGACAAATCCTAAGAGCAGAAAGTTCACAGGGCCACACGTGTACGCTCTTAGAACCAAAGCAAGTGAACATAAATCTAGATACTCATACCAAAAAAAAAAAAAAAAAAAAAAAAAAATGCACCACAGTGGAAAAGAAACTCTGCCTTGAGAAACCTCACTTGCTTCTCTAGCTCACAGGCTTCTCTCTCTTGCGGCCACGTTCCTTCTAAGTCCAGCTGCTCGTACTGGAAATTGTTTTCAATGACTGTCTTCTCCAGTGATGGACCAACATCCTTCTTATGTGCAAACACACTAACCCATAGCCCACAGGAATGCTACCTGTATTTCTCAGTAATCCTTCCCAAACTTACCCTTACAGATGAGCTTCCCCTTCTACCTGTCATTACCTGCTGGCATCCTTCTACCCACACTGACATCAGCATGGCTCATTTCATATTTTCCTCTTGAGCCATCCACCCCTCTCCAGGGTTCCCACAGAACCAAGTTGTGCTTGCACAGAGCCCACAGTAGACATAACTAACACACTGACTAGGTCCCAGTTAGAGGATCTGATAGCACACACGCTGGTTTCGATAAGCCCCAGCTAGTGTTAGACAGCCCATCCACCTCTGCACCTGGAAGCCTGCAAGTCCAAACAAGCATTGAGTTTTTGGCCAGGCTCGTAATTGGCAAGTGCTGAATTATGTGAAAGCAGCCTGACAAATAGAGGCTTAAAACGACAGTGACAACAGCAACCAGAGCCACAGTACAGCCTCACTCGAGAGCGGCTTCCCTCTTCAAATAAATAAATAGTTTATTTTATTTTATTTGCATTGGTGTTTTGCTGTGTGTATGTCTGTGTGAGGGTATCAGATTTTGGGGCACACATAGTTATGAGCTGGAATGTGGGTGCTAGGAATTGAACTGAGTCCTCTGAAAGCATAGACACTGCCCACTCTCCAGCCATACCATCTTGACTCTTACCTGATGAACAGGGAATCCATGGTGGGAGGTAGGGCCAGGTCTACCAAACACTGTTGTGCTCAGCTCTCTTTACCAACCAGCGCAAACCTAGAATGCTTTATAAGAACAATCTCACAGAGCAGGGAACACAGAGCTACACAGAGAGGTGGCTGGCATTGCCTGACACTGCTTCCTTTGCCTTCTATGTGTCCTGCCTTGACCTTACCTTCAACCCTGGGGTTCTAACAGGCAAAGATCAAACAGCATTCTAGGCTGACAGCAGTCATTAGACCACACCGCGTGCATGCTCACACACGCTCACACACGTGCACTAGGCGTGTTTCTGGGCATTTGTAGACTACATTAGATGACATTTTCAAGATGATCTCCATCCAAAAAGAGCCAAAAGTTTCACCATAAATGTTCATAATTAAAGTAAAAAGAACAGAGAGGTTTTGACTTCCAGGACAGTTTTGAAAACTACGATACCGTTTTGTTTGGTTTGATGACAGGGCATTACTAGGTAGCTCTGCATGGCCTAGAACCTAGAGATACTCACTTAAGGCTACTCTTTAAAAAACCCATAAGAAAAGATAGTTTCTGCTAGGGTGTCATGCGAAACAAATCTCACTGGCTTGGAATAATTAGAGACAGAGATGAAATGCAGGACTTGGCCATCACTATAAATTATAATGCTCTTTGACGAGCCCTAAGGGGCACACACACAACATAGCTCTGACTCAACAAAGAAAAACTGTCAGAGATGCTGGCACAGGTGGGCAATCAGAACCTTCTGACTGGAGCATTTAAGATGGTCCAGCTAAATCTGTAATCTTATAGATCCCACTCCTCTACTGAGCGGACCTGAGACTTAGCCTGGAACCTGAGACTTCCCTTCTGAGGGAAGTAAAAAATTTCTACCAGACTCCATCCAACTGCCCCCCACGCCCATCACAGCACTTTTCTAGGCATCCTAGTGAGACTGCCCGCACTGGATGGAGCCAGGTCCAGGCAACCCTGGCCAGCACACACCTACTTAGTGGTGGAGGAGGTTACCATGATAACCAGTTCTTCCCAGCACAGCTAGAGGGCAGAGTGTTGGGCTGCAAACAATCTTGCCTTTGGGGGATTTTTGGGCAAACGTCCCTATTAGGACTTGAGGCCATGAGAAATTTTTTGTCTTTCACACACACACATACAACGGACTGAGAAATCTCCAGGCGGTCAGAAAGTTGGCTTCTCTGCCACTCACTGTTGCTGACACCACTCAGTAACTCAAAGGCTCTGGAGTGGTCTAGAATCCCCAACTCTCCAATTGTCCTGCACTCAGAAATAACCAAAAAGCTTTAGTGGCTGCCAAAAAGGGACAGAGAAAGAAAAACCCCAGGAACACACCAAATCCATGTCCAACTCCATTGCCCCTTAGAACAAAACCCAGTGCAGGGCACACAAAGAAGAGAGGCCAGACAAAGGGAAGGCCAGGGCACACTTGACAAGGAGCTTTCTTGTCGTTCCCAAAACAGAACTGTCCTCCATTAAATCGCTCTTGTTGCTCAGATGTTGGTGCGGGAAAGGAGGGGCTCACGGCTCCCAAAACAAAAGCCAGACTTGGCGGGTGGGAGGGCCTGGGTAGGCGCCTTCTCCCTGCACACTTCTACCCCTTTGAATGCCCGCAGATCTTGGTCCAGCGCTGGCAGCTGTCTGTTATTATCTCAGCAACTCCACGGCCCCGGCACCAGGGAGGGTGTCCCGAGCAGGTGAACGCCATCTGCCTGGCTCTGATGAGATGCCCTCTCCATGCCTGCTGCTACCAGCAGGCTCTAAGGCCCTGCCTCCCCGGGGAGTCACAGCCAGCCTGTGCACCCTCCCTGGATTTGGTGCTTCACCTCTCAGGCAAGTCCCCCCCCAATAACATTTAAGAAACGCTGGTGGACCCTGAAAGAAATATCTTAAGGCTTTCTGTTAGGGAGGACACGCAGAGTCAGGGCCCACTGACACACCTTCCCAGGGGCTAATTTTAAGAAGAGTTTTTAATTGATCTATAAAGAAAAAAAAAAATTCTACCTGCCTTTTAAAAAGCACTCCCTGCATTAGCTAAGACATTCCCAACACACCCTAGCCCATTTCCTCCCTCCCTGGCCCTCCCAGTTTTAATGGGGGTAAGTGGCTCCCTGATGCAATCTACAAGGCAGGGTGGGTCCAGACCACAGGGAGGGAGGAGGCTGGGTGGGAAGCAGGTCTGCTGGGCAGGGCCCAGAGGGGTGGACTCCGAAGGGCTACAGCTCTGGCTCTGCCTTTCCATGCAGTCCCCCACACCTCTCCTCCCTCCACTATTTTACAGACTCTGATGTTTTTGCTGCTGGGAAATTAAACAACTGAGATATCTACACCACATGCCAAGCAGATGCCCCTCCCTGCTCTAAGAGGAAGATTGACGGCTCTCACCGAGGACACAGCTTTGGGTGGAGAGGCCTGCCTGGCCCAGGGTCTGGATCCGGGGGTGGGGGTGATGGCGCCTACAGAAGCATGTGTCTTCTTCACTCTTAGAAGGAGCGTGGGGATGGGGAAGGGATATGTCCGCACTGCTCAAGCAATGGCAACTCTGCAGCGAGGCAGGCACAGCACTGATGTAGACTTCTTCCTAGGATGAGCATCAGGCAATCCATGAGCAGAGACCCGCTCACCCCAGAAGGGGGCAGCAGAGTGAAGGTCTGATAGTGGGCAGCTGCTAGGACCAGGCCTTCTCATGGTAACTGTGAAGATCCATCCACATAAGGCTGTCTTCTGAACAGAGGCCAGAGACAAGCTCTGGAGGACCATGGTCAGGGCTGCGCTCTGTAGACTTCCTAACTTGTAGGACCTGTTGTGGGGCTCATAAAGACTGGAGCTTGTAAAGAGTTGGGAAACAATGAAAGGAAGAAGCCAGCCATGTGGGTCCCCAACCAGAAGTGAGTCAACCACCCCAAGGCTGAACCATCCCCGGACCCAAACCTCCATCATCATCATCATCATCATCATCATCATCATCATCATCATCATCATCAGGGAGAGAGGCAAAGAACACACAGCCCACTGCACTGGACAAGTGGCCTTCTGCGCTCCCACCCTACCCCACCCCGTGTTCACATTCTACGGTCTTCTAGTGGAGGACAAGCTAAATGACTGTGGATACAAAGGTATCAAAGGCTAGACAGATGACCTGGAGGGTGAGAGACAACACTTGTGCAAGCATGAAGACTTGGGCAAAGGCTGGGCAGGGGCAACCTGGCCGTCTACTTCAGCAATGTGGAGCCAGGAGCTCTGTACCTAACCAGCCAAATAAATAAATAAGTAATAAAAGTAGCGTGTTCTTGGTTAGCAAGCGACCCCATCTTAAGGTAATAAGGTAGAAAGATAGAAGACGACAAAAATCCTCTTTTGGCCTCCATATGCATGCCTACATGAGTACCTGTGTGTGTGTGTGTGTGTGTGTGTGTGTGTGTGTGTGTGCGCGCACACACACACACACACACACACACACACACACACACACACACACACCAGCAAAGTCCATAAAGAAAGAGCCCTTAGAACTAACTCTCTAAGTTCTGTGTGCATCTCCAGGTCCATGGTTCTTGAAAGTCACTGACACCTACAGCTGCCAGCCCCATCTGCAGAGTATGCCCATGGCTGACCAAAGCACCTACAGATTCATCTGTATCTGACAATCTCTGTTTCTCTCTAGCATCCATGGAAAGCAACAGCTAAATGGAAAAGTCTCCAGCATAGGTATCAGCTTTGTCAAAGAACAAGGGAGCTGTTCAGATTGGTGGTCAGTAAGGGGCTCTCTCCCACAAGGAGGGAGTCACTAGGCAGGGGGACCGGCCACCTCGTTATACCTTCACAGCCCCTTCTTTGGGTTGGAAGAGGTGGCGTTTTGAACGGTTCCTGCCTGAGCCCAACATTTTAGATCAAACCTCCTTGACCATGCCAGGGGCTGCTAGGCCTCAAGGCCTGTAATCCCCACCTTGGTGGTGGTGAGTGGGGTGGGTAAGTGCAGAATCTCATAACAGCACCCTGTGGGAGCCATCTCTCCTCTCTGGGTCCCCCACTCTGGTGCCAGGTGATGGGTCTAACTGCCTGGAAATATGGTCTCCACTTTGAATCCACTTCAGAAAGGCAGGCCTAGGTGGGAGGTCAGGGAGGGGCTGGGAGTGAAGAACATCCAGTCTGCATCATCGGAGCAGGGAGGAGGCCCCTGAGCACTGCAGCCCTTCCCACCTCAACAGCAAGTGTTCACTGGACCGACAAACATGCATCAGGGGTCACACTAGGGTTAGGGCAGTGAAGACGACTCTGATTTGTGGAAATGAGCCATCCAAGACAATGGGTGTACAAGGCACAGAAATCAGCTCCAGATGCAGGCCAGAGCCAGCTGCCCAGGGACCTGAAGGGTAATCAATCCTGCTGATATGTTTATTCTCCAGGAGGATCTGGGGGGAGGAGGGTTGTAGCCTGTGGCTCCAGGACAATAGGAGGCAGCTGGGAACACAGGCCTAGGATACAGTCTGAGGGCCCTGCCTTGGAGCTTCCTGTTCCTCAGCTAGGAACTGGGGGCAAGGGACACACACCAAAGCTAACTGTATACCTGTACCTTGTGACACCAACAGTCACATACTCTGGAGTTGATGACCAAGGTCTTGCATGAAAAGTGAATTGTGAGGTTCTACCTGCAAGCACTCACCCCACCACCCAGTAGTCTGAAGGGACGTTATTTAGGGTCAGAACTAAGAGTTCCCAAACTTCAGGGCAAGGAGTGGCAGGACATAACTTTTAGACCTAGGAGACACCCATGTGTCCAAGATGGGAAACTGAAGGTAGAGGGAGCCCAGTTAGGCAATAAGGAACAGAGTTTAAGCCAGGACCCAGATCTCCCTTATGAACCATGACCATGAAGGTGGATGCTCACCTAACACACTCACAGCACTCCAAGTGTGCAAACAGACAGTGATTAGATGAGGAGTTAGAACCAGCAAGACAAGAGCCCTCTAAACTTAAATTCCTTTGGGTTCTGCTTTAAGAGGTCTTTGCCAAAGGGTACTTCAGAAGTCTGTGCAGTTGGGTCTCGCACCACGATGAGATGAAACTGTCTCATCTGCTGTGGAAAGTCCATGCCATTAAAAGCTACCTATGTATAAGCACTGCCCAAGAAGGGACACTGGCCTAACCTCCTTAACACACAGGGGTGGGGGAGGGGGCCTAAACTTCCAAGAACAAAAGAAAAGCAGAGCTTGTCACTCTGGCCCTGATCATCCATGGCACCCTATCCAGCCATCTGTCACACCATATAGAAATTCCCTGTGTGATTCTGTCTGCCTGGAGACACTGCTGGCTCTTATCCATCTCCCAGTCCCCACTGAGCCGGGTGCCCAGGAGGCCCCATAAACACTGCTGAACAGAATGATTAGGGTTTTTACTGGAGCCTTGGTGTACGAAGCCAGACCTGGGGTATCCCTGACACTCAGACTCTCTACCTTGACCCTCCACAATGGATAAGGTCACACGTGGTCTGCCTGTGACCCTGTCTAACTCTAGCAGTGGAGGAGGTTGGGAAGTGGGGTGTTATTAAAAGCTCATCGCATACAGAGAGGCACCAGTGGAGCAAAAGCTGCAATCCATGCTGGGACGTTAGTGCAAAAGGAGGGGGGCCAGAGCTGTAACACTGTATGAACAGTTATAATGTATTCATCTAGAGCAAAAAGTTTTAAAAACTAAAATCCCCAGTGTGGGTAAAGCTATACTGAGGATAAGGCATTCGTGTATTGCTTGCAGCACTGAGATAACCTTTTGAAAAGTAACTTGGCAAAGTAAGTCGAGGGTCTCGAAATGAGACCATCCTTCTTCATCGAGGATGGTAGGGAAGGGCAAGAAGGACCAGTCAATGAGGAAATGGTTCAATAAAACCTTATGCAGCCATTAGGGCATAATTATGAATAGCTGGAAGCATATTTATCCAAAGAAAAGACATCAGACCACAGCACAAGTGTAGACCTGGACAGCATTTGTCAAGGCTAGTGGCTGAGACAGGGGAAGAACAGGGAGAAAGTTGCCTTCCACCTCCCTGAGCTTCCTCTAACCTTGTTTGTGAGGGGACACAGCAAGGCCTGTGTTTCCAACTTGTAAACCACCTACTAGCTCAGACCCAACCCCCAGGAGATGAGATAGACAGGCTCAAACTAAGACAAATGAACACGATTTCAAAGAGGGTTACATGACACCCCCACAAACAATGACATTTACTAATAGGAACCTTCTGGGAACACACACACACACACACACACACACACACACACACACACACACACAACTGAGAGCCACAATTTCCAATGTACGGAGATAGATACACCATTCAGTTCCCTAACAGCCGTGGCCAACTTTCTACCCCAAGCAGCCATCTGGGGCCCAAAGGGAAGGTGTCAGATTGATCACCAGGGTAGGATTAATTTCTTTCTCCTTCTTCTTAAATCCCCTTAACTGAGAAAGCAGCTTGAGCCAATTCTGCTTTTCTCACAGACACCAAAACACCAAGCTATAGTCACACCAGTTCATCTTCACACCTCGGGGGGGGGGGGGGGGCCCCGCTGGGGAGAGCGTTCCAAGCAGCTCTGTCGAGTCTGCCATCCAGCGAAGGCACAAGAAGCACAGGCTTGCAGACAAGGCAGGACTGCCAGAAGACAGGCCACCCCAACCTTCTCTGCAGGCTGGAGGCGGCACCATCTCTCAGGACCTCCACACGCTGCCTGACATACTGCTGCTACCAGCACATATACAATGCCCCGACTGTACTGACGGGGGCTGGAAGGAAGAGTACTGGGCATGGTCGCCCCGAGATTCATCCTACCCCTCAACCATGCACTGAGTGTTCCGGCAGAGCACAGCAGCAGGGGAAGGACCAGGAGGCAACCAAACAGGCAGCAAGATGGTACCAGTAAGGGCTGCTTCCTCATCCCAAATTGGCATGTAAGAGAAGCAGGGCTCCAAGAAGCTGGCTCCCTTCCTTTCTGAATGATGGGTCCACCTCTCAGATCTAGGGTCCATGGCCAGTGTGTCCCCCCAAGGTTCCCACCTCTTCGCACCCATCACACTGAAGGAGCAGGAGCACAAACAGTACCAGTACCTGCTGCTCTCCAGTTTCCTTTCCCTGACACTGCACATGCACTAGAACATTTGCTTTCGATGGCTGGAGGAAAAGAAGAACAGACGGCACCAGGATGAACTTCCTAAGATGGGGTAACCACACAGTAAAGAGAACAGAGAGCTCCCGACACAGCCCACTTGGGGTGCACCCTTAGCTCCAGTACAAGCCCACTACCTGTGCTACAATGCCCCTGCAGTCTGTTAATAATCAACCCAACCCTCCAGGCCGGCGCCAGCTTCCAAGAAGACAATGACTACCTCCAGGAAAATGGCCAGAAGCGGGTTTGGCGCCTGATTTATTAGGTTGTAAAAAAGTCCTGAAGGTAGAAGGAGGGGCAGCTAAACTAAGCCACGGCATTGCTGATATTTTTATTGTTCTTTTGTTGACTTCTCTTTGAAGGAGGCAGGTGGCCTGGGTGGAATTCTAGGGACTTAGGGCGGAGACACTAGCTTCAAACTCTTAGCTAGAGCCATTCAGGTCTGGATTGGAAGGGCTGCGCAGCCCCTACTACAATGTACAGGGAGTCCGCATACTGCTTTCCGCTTCATTCCCGTGGGGTGGGACAACCTTGGGAGGTGAATTGGGTTGTGCTCGCCCTTCAGGGGGCTTCCAGACTGGTGGAGCAGGTTTGCCACAAATGTCAGTGTTTCCAAATGAAAACTGAGTAGCATGAAAGAAAAGTCAGTTTCTGAGATGAAAGATATTGGCATTTCTAGGGGGGAAAACGAGCAGGAGCAGGAGGGACCAGCTTCTTGAGTGCAAACAGGTTGTAATCTAAAACTAGGGACCTGACAAGTGCCAGTCACTTAGGATTGCTGTTGGCGATCCTGCAGTGGACAGAGGGACAGGCCCCGGCTTCAAGGGAACAGGGGAGGTAAGACGAGAGCGGAATGCCAGACCAAGAGTCCACAGACATGAGCTCAGGAAGCTGTCTGGGAAACCTCTGTGGCCAGCATGGTGCTTGGCAGACAGGAAGCATTCAACCAACAACTCTGTTCACTCCCTTGTATCCCTGCTCGTCCTTTTCAGAGAGTTTGTTCTGCCTGAAGAGGCACAAAGTATCTGCCAGGGAACTGTCCTGGTAGGCAGCTAGAGAGAAAGCAGGAACAAGGAGGCACCAGGAAGGAGGAGGACCCTCAAATGTAATACTGAGTGAACCCTCCTGAGACCTGTTCATTCTGGAGAGACAGGGCTGTTCTGGGAAAAGATGCTGACCCCAGGACACTAGAGGCTTCTCAAAAGACCATGGAGGGCTAGCTTCACCCTAAAGGTCAGGGCATTTCTGAAGATGGCAGATGTGGTGCAGCGCAGTCAGGTATCCTTTAAAGGGGACCCTGGCAGCAGTGATTCCAGCTTCTCCATAAGAAAGCCAAGAACAAAAGTGGGCCACAAAGAGGCTCTGTGTGCTCCCCACACCCCACGGTAACCCGGAAAGCTCTATGCGCTGCAGGAGCAGTCCACAGAGCTCCCCCAGGCAAACCTGCACAAACAGCAGTGTGGCTCTCAAGTCACAGAGTCTGGGAGTTCGTCATCTGTGTGGATTTCAAGTTTCCTCTGGTGGAGAACAAAGAAAAGGTATCCAGCCCGCAACAAGTGGAAGCAAGCTAAGGTGGTGTGTGCAGGTGTTTAGAAGAAAGGCTCTTAGAACCTACCAGTGTTCCCTCAGATCTGAGTGTCTTCTAGGTGCTGTTCTGAGAATTTAGGGCAGGATGAGGAACACAGAGCTGAGGTTTATCAGGACCAAAATGGGTAATAGGTCCTCTACATGGTGAATGGCAGAGAGGTCTTAGCCAATCAGGGAAGGCGGCTGGGAAAGGCAGGCCATGTTTCATGCCCTGCTGGCTTGCAGAAGGAAAGCAAGAAGTAAGTGGCTGAGACAGGGTTAGAAAAACAGAAGACAAACTACTCTACCCTGTCCACTCCAAATCAAGACTGGAAAGTTAAGTAGGTCTTGGCATGCAGGGAACGGGGACAGAACCCTATGGCTCTGACTTCAACCTTTCAAGGCCCCCTTTATGAGGAGATTCTGGTGTGTTTCCAGGCTCTGCTATTATCCCTCTTGTCCTTGTCCATGGCTGGACCACGCAGGCCATGTAGGAAAGAACAGCACAGTTTGTGGCAATGGATAGAACTGATAAAGATAGAAGAATCTCACTAATCTGGGGTAACCAAAGCCCACCACAGCCCTGCCTGTCAAGTTTTACAGCAAGAGAAAGCTAAGAGATACAGCCGTGGCCAGCAGATAACTTTCAGAAAGAAAGGCTGAAGAGCAGCTGGCCATCCCTCTTCTGTGCACACCACTCAAATGTTCCTGAGGCACCAGAAAGCCTCCACAGGACCCTCAAAGATAGCGTGTTTCTTCCACTGCCACCACGTTACATTAAATAACACTAATTTAGTGGCAAAAAACACTAAAGACACTAACCCCCACAGGGCCATGGCCTGGCCAGGTCACATGGACATACAGAATGCAGAAGGCCAGCTCTCTCCACCCACAAAGAGGGACGGGAACAGAAGAACTAGATCTCCAGAGATCTACAACTCTCCAAGGTTGTCCCAAGACAACCAAGGCTCAGGAAAAACCAACAACCCACTTCTGCCCCAAGGGTTAAGGCAGCCTCTGAAAAATCAACAGAGCATCTGACACAAAGCAGACATCATGAAGTTACTGGTCCCCAAAACTGTGCTTTTGTAAGCAGCATTCAGTATGCAGGCTCTCTCATGCACCCCACGTGACATCGTGCTATGGTGGACCCACACTAACCTGAATGTGAGGACCCGCTCTTCTGCTAGTCCTCTGCCTAAGAAAGGGGTAGGTAAAATTAACAGCCAGAGTTCTTGCATTTCTGAAGCAATACTAGTAAATAATTTCACTATTCCCACTGACCTATGATTTTCAAGGGACCCAAGAGATACTTCCGGGAGTGGGGTAGCCCCAGAAAAGGCAGGCATATTAGGACCATCTTAGTTAGACAAGCGTAAGAAGTGCATGGTTCTCCATTCTGCTTCCCAGCTCAAAGACCAGCCTTAAGCAAAACAAATTAAACTCCCAGCACACAAAATGTACAATGGTTGGGAAAGTAAGGAATTCTAGGCCCTAAAACTCTGTCTGTGGGGTTTAATTAACTTTATAAAAGACCAAGAGATACACAGATAACAGATGCCTTTGCTGACGAGGGAAGGTAAACATCTCAGAAAACAGCCATATCCAGCCCTTGGCCTCTCAGTCCCAAGACCCCTCCAGCAGGCTGGCCTAGGAGCCAAGTCCTAGAAACCAGTTCCTCCAGCTAGACAGGATGCTAGAGTCCTGCTTCTGGAAGGAGGCTCCCTGTCTTCCCTAGAAGGTGCTGTTCCCGCTTCTGTCCTGGCCTGCTAGCTAGGCCCTGTCTCAACAGGCAGGCAGCGCTGTTCCTGTCTCAGCCCCCATGTTATCTGCCTCCAGGTAAGCAAAGAGCAGGGAGGGAGGTGCTTGGCTTGAAAGCTGGGTTCTCATAACAGCTCTATTTCCCTATCCAGAGGTGAAAAGAGAGCACCAGGGGTTGACTATCAAGATTCATCCACAGAGTCTCTCCATGGAGCTCTGGCTGTCCTAGAACTCACTGTGTAAACCAGACTGTCCTCAAACTCAGAGATCCACCTGCCTCTGCCTCAGGAATGCTGGAGCTAAAGGGCTGTCAGTCAGACTCCTAACAGGTGCCTCAGCTTCTACCCACTTAGCAAGCTCTCCTCATCAGGCTAGTGTGGGGTCTGGTCTATCTTAACTCAGTGTTGGGTGTGATGCGACATTTAGATCTATGTGTCCTCCTGGAAAAAGACTGATGAAATGCCATTTACAGACAGCCAGCATGCACCAGGTTACCCTAAGCATTTAAAAAAAAAAAAAAAAAAAAAAAAAAAAAAAAAAAAAAAAAAAAAAAAAAAAAAAAAAAAAAAAAAAAAAAAAAAAAAAAACCCTCATGTGCTCCTCAAGTATTCATAGTGAATGGATTTTAATAAATCCCACTGTACAGATGCAGAAGTCAGGAACCAGGGGTGAAATCTGCTGTCCAGAGTTAGTGACCAAGCGTGTTGAACTTGCCAGCAAAGGAGGATGTCTTCTTCCAAATGCAGAAAGCCTTCCAGTCAAAAAACCCTGGATGGAAATGAACTCCTTCAAGAGTATTTGAAGCCAAGAGTGTTTGAACCCCCTTTACAACAAAATTGAACATGGTAGTGGTGCGTGCCTTTAATCCCAGCACTAGGGAGGTAGAAGCAGGAAGATCTTTGTTGAATTCAAGGCTAGCCTGGTCTACATAGCAAGTTCTAGGGCTAGAGTGAGGCCTTGTCTTAAGAAAAAAGGAGGAAGGAAGGAAGGAAGGAAGGAAGGAAGGAAGGAAGGAAGGAAGGAAGGAAGGAAGGAAGGAAGGACCAGAAAAGGGAGGGGCTAGTCCTTCCTAGACAGTCCCTGGCATAACCCAATGCCCAAGTCAACCTCTGTAACACTAAGATGATTAGGACAGTGTCAACCAGATCCTCACCCCTGAAATGCTGTTTACTTAGGAATCCCACAGCTTAAGCCTGATGAAGAACCCCTCAAGACTGAGTCCTTCCCTGGAAATACCCAGGCAAGCGCACAAGACCTCACTTTTTCTATCCATGTGGTTGGTACTTAAACACCAAGACCCTGGTATAGTCCCATTGGGAGGTGAGCAGAAAAACTCAGACAGAATTTATCAAATGGTTCCAATTTTCACTGTGCCTGACCCTTTCAGGAAAGCTCCAGGTCTTGGGAGTAGAAGGTTAATAACAGGGTGCTAATAGGACAGAGATGTGCCGTGTTTTGGGAAGTTCTGCATGCAAGTCCAGTGGCCCTGCTGTGATTTAGTATGCTGGCTCCTGAGAAGCAGCAGGTCCAAGATGTCAGTAAATCTGCTAAATGAGGTGGTTTCTGGAGGGCAGTTTTCTAGATATATGGCCTGATGTGTTGCCAAACTTCCTCAGCTAGCTAAATCTCAGGGGTGAAGACAATGACTGGCCTCAGCTCCTGGGGGAGGGGAAGGTACATCCTGAAGCAGCAGGGACCCTGAAAGAGCTGGATTTTGGATCTCTGGCTTTGCACTTTGGTTGGGAGAATGAGGCTGAGAGAGCTCTAAGAAAACTGGTGTCCCCTGCTGCATGCCCACCTTAGAATGGAGCAGCTAAAGGGGTGGGTGGGAGCGACCAGAGCCTTGTACTAGCATGAGGACCAACCACTCCAGCACAGACTGTACAATGTGATGGCATTTCCATCACATCATTGCCCATTCCTACGGATCACAGTCCAACCAAACAAATGAGCGCTTCTTCCGAGAGACCTGTTAACACGGGACAGCTCAAAATCCCACTCCTCCATCTGAAACATCCATCCCTCATCAGCTTCCCGGGGCTCCACTGACACCTGCCTGAATGATGAAGCCAGGAGCGGAGGGGGAAGACCCGATCCTCACCAGCACAGGTCAGACTCACCATACCAAAGCTTGTCAAAGGCCCAGGTAACAGAGGTATATATAGCATATCTGGTCACAACCCCCTCCCCATGAGACACTCCTTATGCTGTAGGGCCCACTTCTGTGAAAACCCTTATCACATCAATTACCATGCCATCACTCCCCATTACCTCTGCTGAGGGATTCAATTACTGGATTAATTTATAATCTGCCCTCCTGGTTGTTTTTTGCCTGTTGCTCTTTTATATGAAGATCACATGGAAGCAGAACTTAATCAGACAGTATAAAAAGGCATGTGGCTCTGTCTCAATGCTGACGTCAATCCGTCAGAGGTACTGCTGTGCTTCTTCCTCTGTTTCCCCCTACGCTCCTCTCCACAGGTGGACATCCCCAGAACCATCTGTGCACTTCACACAGAGAGGCAAAGATAATCAAAAGGAGAATCCTGCGTGACACCAGTGGGCTGTGCTCCCGGGTTGATTGTGCAGGCAGGCGAGCCCACCAACAACAACCTATGATACTTTCCCAGTCAGAATCGGGCACCGTGGCCCGGAGCACTAGGAGAAGGGTCCTGTGGCAGGGATCAGAAATGGTGGCGGCAGCAAAGCCTACGGCTCAAACTCTAGTGTCTCCCTCCTGGAGCCAGAGAAATCTGATGATCACAATGGATAATTAGAGTCTCTTATCAAAACAATTAGCGGATGAATGAGCAGCCAGTCCCATCTCCACACAACTGTGCTCCACGTTGTGCGGGAATGCGGGGGAGGCAGAGGAAATGACGAGCTGCGGCCCATTCCCGGGAAAAGGATTCAAGCCTCACCCAGCAGCTACTTGGAACACCTTCCTGCCTCCCTGGCTGCGGTCGGCTAGGCCAGCCTCCTTTTCCTGCCCAGTCGGGAACTCTGCAGACACCATATTCACCAGCCTTGACACACAGGCCCCACTGCGTCGTCCTTCAGACCCCGCCTGGGTTCTCTGTTTAACCCCGCCAGACACCGACAGGATCACAGCTCTTATTCAATCCTCTGCCTCTACTCAGTCACCGGGAAAAGAACTCCACAAAGGCCTGTGGACCTGCCCGTCCCCACACTGGGCTGCGCTCTCTTCTAATGCTCCCAGAGAATACTGGGGCTCTTCCATCCAGTGCCCTCGTGTGCAATTTCATTAGCTAATGTTTAAAATTCAAAGCTCTTCCATCATTTCCGTGTCTCCCATCTGTAAACAGGCCTGTGAGTCTGATACCATTTGTTTCCACCACAGAAAATACACAAGGATTATAGCCAGAAAGTCCGTTGGAAACATAATCCTAAGTAACCCAGTCCCTGAGGAGGCAGAAGTGTAGAGAAGAAGCCGCCCCCCCCAGGTCAGCAGGGAGGGGCCATCCAAGATGTCTTTGAGACCAGCTTCCTGTTTCTAAGCTAAAACTTGGGGTGCTAAGGGTTGGAGATTGGTTATCCTAGGCCTAGTATATTTAGGACCTCACGATAGTGTCACACTCCTAAACGACACATTCTGGGAGACTCCAATGGCACGAGGACCCCTTCCTTCACTTCTTAACGCTCAATACAAAAGAGAGAGGGAGAGAAAAGGGAAGGGCCATCGCCGGGCCGTCCGTCCATCTGCTTTGTCTTCAGCCGTGGTCCTTTCAAAGCTCGGGGTCTACTAAGCCCCTGAAAGCCTCGGACGGACGGACGGACGGCATCATCTGTCCACTTCCCCTGCTGCAATCTGCCACCTGGCCTGCTCCTGACAGCCATCAATCACCTCAATGTGCTGACCTCAAGGCTCAAGGGACAGAATTTTCAAGTCAAATGTAGCCGTTAACATAAATAAAGCATTGCCTTGGATTTCTCCTTTTCCTTCCTTCTCTCTTTTTAAGATTCTGCAGCTGGTGCTGGGGACCTGGAGACGATCAGAGCGAGGGCGCACAGGCAGAGTCGGGTGGCAATCTTACTTTTCTGAGTCATAACAATTATGACGCTGTGATGAGAAACATTTTCTATAAAATTTTAAGCACTAGTTTATCCTGTATTGCAATTGTCTCTGGAGAAAAGAACATGGCTCCAACTCAACCGTCCCCTGGGGGCAGACACTGAAGCCCTTCCCCAACAACTCCTGTGTCCTCTTGCCAGGGCTCATCTTAGCCAAAGCTGGTGCCCTTTAAGCACATTAACATGCAAATGACTTCCATAGACCAAATATAGTCCTGTGAGGCAGCATTTATCTTTAAACACAAAAAGTCTCTCATAATAAATGCTACGATCCTCAAAACTTGTTTGGGGGAAAGTCTACAGGGAATGGGTGAAGATGGGGGGCTTTTCCCAGCCCCCACGACTGAGTAGACCACACAGAGGTGGTTGCTCACTGTCCTATGGGGGTGGGGGACTGAGCATGGATTAGAACCAGGTGACCCAGTGTGGCCCACTCAAGCCGCCTGGCAGAGCCTTGCAGAGTCTTGCTCACATGCTAGATCAGGACTGCATTCTCTGCCCAACCTTCTTTCTGCCTGGCCCAGCCCACCTGTGGCAGCAGGTGGAAGAGACAGATCCACACTGATTGTGCAATCCTGGCCAAATCACAGCCCTGGCCGGGCCTCCATTCCTCCCTCACCTATGGAGAGCTCAGGTTAAACACAAAGGGTTATTACCTCCTCACAGCAGGGGCATTCCTGCAGCTTCTCCTCAGGCAGGACACAGCTTACTAGGCTTTCTCCTCAGCCAGAGCAGCTGAGTCCAACAAAGCCCAGGGGTTCCTCTGATTCCTTTGGGAAGAAAATCACCAACGAGGCTGCCAGGGCATTTTTATAAAAAATCCATATCTAATGACAAGATGAAGGCAGCCAGGCCTACTGATGTAGGCCTGTTATCCAAGCTACTCAGGATTGGGCAGGAGGGTAGTGAGGTCAAGACCTGCTTGGGCTACAGAAAAAGTTCAAGGTCAGCCAAGATAATGAGACTTGTCTCAAAAGAAAAACACTGAAAA
The DNA here is from genome assembly GCA_004025045.1 of Sigmodon hispidus. Classification (NCBI taxonomy): domain Eukaryota; kingdom Metazoa; phylum Chordata; class Mammalia; order Rodentia; family Cricetidae; genus Sigmodon; species Sigmodon hispidus. The sequence continues at coordinate 161,582 of PVIH01001404.1, forward strand.
GGGCCTGGTGATGTAGTACACTTGTCTAGCATATGAGAAGCCCTGGATTCAATCTCCAGTGGCGATTTAACCTTCAGGAGCCACACACACCTGATCTTAGCTTAGCTCAAAAAAGGCCTAAATACTGGCCTAAGTGCCTGGCAGTACAGCCTCCCTCCCCTTGTTTCTCACCACAGGTGACGGACAGGGCAGGGAAGCCAGGGCCAGCAACCTCCTCCTGATTCTCTGGCTACATACTCCAAGTGAGGGAAGAATTTACCTTGGTAGAAGTTACTAGAAGCCGGTGTCTATTCTGGAAGTCTAACCGAAGATTTCCCAGATGCATTCCAGGAACTACACAGCTCTACCAACCTCAGAACTAGGTGACCAGCACGTGTGTTCTTGACTGAACAGGACAGTTTACCTCTGCCCTCCCCTCCCTGCCAAAATACTGCCCTGGGGAAGGTGGTCAGATCACTCCACAGCAGGAAAGGAGGTGAGGGAGCTGAACAGCCTGTGACCCCGAGAATGAATGACACCCTTTTTAAAAAGCACTGTTCAAAGCAGACACATTAAGAAGGCTGTATATTTATCTTTCTGACATTTTAAAATATGCTGCAAAAAGCTGAATCTTAAATCAAGGTGCGTTTTTAAAGGCATGTTAGACTGGGGACCAAAAAAGAAAAAGTCCACTCCCATTCTTCCTTCAAGAAGCATGCCTGCTTTGGAGCAAGGATTACTGCATGTGACAGCCTCAGCCTCCTGAACACTCGATACTGAATTATGCTTTAGGATGTGGCGGAAGGCAGGCCAGGCTGAACTCATCCCCACAAGGGCCATTGTCGGGGCATCAGCCTCCTACTCAGATTCCTAGGCTCAGCCCAAGGCTCAGGCTACAGAGGATCTAGAAAAATACTGAGCCAAAGAGATCCCAGGCTCTACAAAGGACACACAAAAAAAGGGACAGCTTTCTACCTCGGGGGTCAAGCTCAATCAACCGTCCCAAGGCACATACATAACCCTTAGCAGAGACCTTCCCAGAACTCTGCCTGGAAGCAAAGAATCAAGGTAAGCCAGCGACCTCAACAGCACCCTGCTCTACTGCCTCCTCACAGCCCCATGCTAAACTAGAAAGAGTAAAGAGCAGCCCAGGCTGGCTGTCCTCACTCCACAATCCACGTGAGGCTGCAAGGGCTGGAGCGGAGGGCAGAGGAACACAGCTGCTTTTTATCCTGTGGATAGAGAAGAGCCTAAAAGGAAAGGAACCCTAAAAGGAACCCCAAAACAGGCTTAGTGGCACATGCCCATGATTTTGCCATTAGAGCATTCTAATGCAGAAGGATCTCAAATTCATGATCACCCCTAGGCTACGCTGAGACTCTCTCAAAAACTAAGGCAAGAGGCTGGAGAGATGGTTCAACTGACTGCTCTTTCAGAGAACCTGGGTTCAATTCCCAGCACCCACATGGCAGCCTATAACTGTCTGTAATCCTCACACACACATGCAGGCAAAACACCAATGCACATAAAATTTAAAAAAAAAAATTTAAAAAAACTAAGGCAATAAATTCTACAAATTAAAACTAGTAGCTAATTAACAAAAGAACCCAACACCCCAGATAACCTAGCAGCCTCAGCACACTGACCAAAAACTGAGATGTAACTGCCTCCTCGAGGAAGGGCCACCCACAGGGCATGAAGGCTGGTAGGAGCAAAAGGGGGCGGGGTATCAGCCCTGAACAAAGCATGGCCTCAGAACAGTCCAGCCGCCCTCCAAGGCAGGCTCTAATCCCTCTTTCTTCACCTGCCTTTATGCTACCAAACCTTCTCTGAGCTGAGTCTAGCCACTCCTAAGAATCTGCTGCCTGGCCACGGCTTGGATCAAGGAGCAAGGGTAGGCCGTTTGGTCACAGTGGTCCCTCACTCCCTGCCACACTCATTTCCCACAAGACCCCAACAGAGGCTCTCAATACTCCCTGTCACCCACAAAGTGAGGCCTCACAGGACCTGCTTACATAGCCCAATCTAAGTACAGCATTCAGCTCCAACCTCTTTTTGGGGTGGGTGGGTAGGTGATCTTTTCAGAACCTAACTCTCAACTCCAACCTCTTTTTTCTTTTGGGGGGTGGTCTTTTCAGAACCTAACTCTCAAGGGCATAACCACCCAGAAATCTCTTGGGTCAGGCTCTCACTCTCAGACAGTGAAGAGACCACTGAATGAATGATGGTCAAAATCGGCCACTTAAAGATGGAGCTGCCCTCCCAGGTACCCACAGGGGTAGAGATGACCTCTCCTAGGTAACAGGGCCCCTGTGATGCAGTAGGCAGTGCTTAGAAATAATGAGGAAATGGGTAATTATAGCCACGGAAGGCGCTGTTAGATGGTAAGAAAAATGCACCAACATCCATCACTCCAAGTGCTTTTAACATGAAACCCTTGACTGATGTGAACATCGTGTAAGTTCAAATCACACTATCCGCATGGAACATCATCCACACAGGACCTACAGCCACATACCCAACTAGAAAGGCATGTTGGGCTGAAAAGATGCTCAGTGGTTAAGAACACTGGCTGCTCCTCTGGACCCAGGTTCTCCAAGCCACATGGCAACTCACAGCCACCTCTAACTCCAGTTCCAGATACTCTCCTCTGTAGGCACTAGGCACAGATGTGGTGCACAGATATACAAGCAGACAAAACACTCATATGTATAAAATAAAATGATTCTTTGAAAACAAAAATGGGCTATTATCTGGACACAGCCATATTATACTGTACACAAGTGTGTATGCATACACGAATTCTACTTAAACCAGGTGTCCAATTACTTCCTGATGCCATGGCTAGCCTAGGATATCCCTTTGTTAATGAAGAGAAAAAACTTGCCCTTTATGCTCAGATAGTTGGGCACAGGTCATATAAAACAGGATTATTTCAGAAAATAATGTAATTTCATAGCCAAGGCAAAAAACCAAAGAATGGTAACCATGTTGACAGCTGATGGGAGTGTCAAGTGGGGGGGGGGGGCCAAGGGTTGTCGTCGTCGTCATCTGCTCTGTGGCAACCTCACCCCACACCTGTGATTTAATGGAGGGCATGGAGTCCTGGGCCTAAGAACAGGATGGAATCCAATTCAAGGATTATACAGAGGACCTGGCCCTTGCCCGTGCCCAGTTGTTACTCTGTCCAAGGCCCTGCCACTCAGCTGGTACAGTGCATCTGCTCATACACCAACAGGCAACCTTAGCCAAGGAAGGACAGTGTCTGTGCCCATAGCACCAAGGCAGATAGAAAGAGTGGCAGAGGCATGGTGATCTAAGGACGATGAGATCCCTTACACCCCCCATCTGTGGCTCCCCCATGGTGCCTGCACTCTCTCGTTAAGGCCACAGTCATGGAGCTGAGGACTGTTAATCACTGTCCCTTTACCACTCACTGAAAGGCACACCAGGGCTCAGAAAGGTTAGTCAACTTCCCCAAGATCACACAGTTCTTGGGACCCCACAGCCACCTAGCCAAGCCTGGGATCCTTTCCTAGTTCCCGGCACCTACAGGACAAAGAAAATGGCAGTGGATATAACCAGATTCATTCCAGCAGCTGTGCAGGGTGACAGGAGCAGCAAAGGAAAGAAGCCCTGAGTGGTGACAGTCACTCTCATCTACCTGGCAGGAAAAGCAGGAGCAGAAGGAAAACCCAGCAGTGACATCGAGGCTCAGCGTTCGATGACCTGAGACACCCCAGCCACACGAAGCTGCCCATCTGGGCCTTGTTTTCTGATCTACAAAACAACTTAGCTACACAGGAAATCCTCAGAGCCCCCTCACCACACAGCTCAAGTCACCAGAAGCTAATTATAGTTAGATGTGACAGTGAGGTATGTCATCTTCTACCTGTCCCTTCATACATGGCTACCAGGGCTCCCTACAAGAGCTTTAAGAGCATTCAGACACCCTGCTCACCCATGCTCACCCAGGCCTATGGAGAAGAGCTCAGCACTCAGACTGCCCACCTGGCCCACAGCAAAAGTTGCAGTTCCTGGAGTCAAATGCTTTTAGGGCCAGGTTGAGTGTTCAGTGGGGAACAAAAGGTACAAAGAAAGTGTGTTGCTCAGAGGGTCAGGAGGTGAGCTACCAAATGCCTCCTCCTATGCAGCTACGCAGCATTGTTCCCAGGCACCACTGCCAGCATCCTATGGGACCTGACAACTGGTGCTTCCTAATATGGCCAAGCTGGACCCAGCACATAGCCAGTCACTTCCCCTGCAATGATCCATGGGGGCCACCACCATGGAAGACACTACCATCTGCAGGTAATGGAGGTCCAGTCCTCAATAAAGCACTAGGAGCCAGCCAGCTGTACACAGTAAGCCCTGGAGACCTTTATACCCTATAAAGACTACCCTCCTGACTCCATGGGCAAGTCCAGTTGTGGGCAGTCACCTGGCAACAGGGAGTTCACTGCCACCCACAGGGAGGCTGCTCTGTGACCATCTGGTGTCCACTGAGGTGAGGCCTTGCCTCTCCCTTGATATCTACACTCAGGCTGTGCTCTGCCCCGAGTCTAGCAGAAGGGCCCCATCCTGAGGAAGAGGGTAGTCAGAGCTCTCCTGCCTCCCGAATGCATCTTCTCTAAACCTTGTATTCCAGCCTAAGCCCCAGATCTGCCACATACCAGCCGTCTCACAGTGAGCAAATTACTTAGCTTAGCCTCCCCATGCCTCAATTTCTCTGTCTGAAAATTAGAGCTAATAAGAGTCATCAAATAAAAACTGCTTGGAATTGGGCCTGGCATAAATAAAAGGCAGGTATTGCTAAAGCTGCCCCAGGGCTCAGTGACACCATTTCAAATCCTCACATTTCTCCACTCAGGATTTTACCATCACCACCCTCTGTCTGTTCCAGCCAATGCAAGTTCCTGGTCCTGAGCTTCAGCCTGAGCAGTGCTAGACAATCACCTGGTGGGGGGGAGGGGGAGAATCAGACACACCTCAGAAATGACTAAAGGCAGAGACCCACACATGTAAAACACCTAGCTACTAACAGTTATTGCAATAACTGCATCATCACTCTCCTTGTGAATGTGGTACTGTATTGAACATCAAGTCTATGTCGTTTTCTTTCAGTGGTGACCAACTGCTGGGACACAGAGCCAACTATCAGTTGGATTTGATTTCTATTTTCTTCCTGGCCCTAGGACCATTCTATCCACATAAGACTTTACATTCATGCCTGCTAAACTCATCCATTGCTCTGAACCTGGAAGTAGGAAGAGCCTGCACAGCAGCACACTTGGCAGGGCTGTCACCACCCAGAGATCACAGGGCTCCAGAATCAGCTCCCAGAACTAAGACAATAGCGGCCATGCTGTGAGGCCGCAGTCAGCTCTGCTCTTGGTACATTAGGACACGAGAGCCAGCTCCTGTGGTGGAGAGCTCTACCAAAGAGAAGCAGCTTGCTTTGGAAGAACAGCCATGTGAGCAGGCTGCTGCCAGCACCAAGCCCTTCGTGGTCTCTAAAAACCCTCCTCAAACAGTGATGTCTGCAGAGTCTGTTTCTCCTGATGCTTCTAGAGACAATGGTGCTTCCTGGGACCCTTCTGTTCACTTGTGCATGAGTGTTCGTTAACGTAAGAGAGGAAGGACAGAAAGTATCATCTAGTCCAGCCAGGCCACGGTGGTGGTCCACTGGCTGCTTAAGGCAGGACAGACAGCTCAGGGCTCCACCTAAGGATTGTGTGCCTGAGACCTGACTCTCACTGGCAGAGGAATTCTATGCCTTCTAAAGAGCATTTGCCCACAGCCCCAAAACTCAACTCCATGAATTCCTTTGAGAAATACAACAAGGTGTGAGATGTTTCTGCTTAACGTGAGGAGACAGGGCTACAGGCATTAGCCCAAAAGAAAAGTTCTATCTCTGGGAGGTGTCACAGATGCAGTGAGGGACCCTCTGCCCTTCCTGTTTCTCCCAGGCTGAATAAAGCAGCAGACAGAGGGATTCCAGGGGATTCCAGGCAGGAAGAGGAAGCAGTTGGAGGAAGAGCAGGAACCTATGAAGACGAGAGCAGAAGCCAATGTGATGTCGTCATGAGACAAGAATGAGCTAAAAGTCAAGAGGCAAGCTCAAATTCCAGCCTCAGCATTTCCCACGCAGCTCTGGACAGCTGCTGCACCCGAGCGTTAGCTACTCCATCTACAGAAGAAGGGGACACACGGAACCATGTGGCTCTCCTAGCACTGACACTTCAAGTTCTCAGTGAAGATGTCTGTGTCCGTTGTGAGTTTTGGCTCCCTCGTCTCTCCTGGTCCAGTCTACAGACGGGGATATAGTCAGGCCATTCCCTCTCCTTTACCTGCCGGGTCCTTGGCGAAAGCAAATACTTATGAGGTTCAACAAGTACAAAACTCACTCTCTCTCTCTCTCTCTCTCTCTCTCTCTCTCTCTCTCTCTCTCTCTCTCTCTCTCTCACCTCTGAGACCTACCTTAACTCCTGAAACTCTGGAGGCCCGGCTCCTCTGCCCCATCCTACCCACAACTCTCATCACACACAGACAAGGACTGGCCTCCACACCTGAGCGTCTCAGAGACATGCTTGCCCACACGCATGGTGGCGAGATCTGTGTACCAGGGTACCTGCAGTCTCCCAAGCCCAGATCCAACTGGTGCCAAACAGATGCCCTTGCCTCTGTGCAGATGGGCCAGTTCAGCAGCTTTTCAAAGTCAACAAAGTCCGGTTTTCAAATCCTAAAAGGCTTCTCAAGCCCGTTCTAATCTGTCTGCCATTTTGTTTCATCTGCTCGGCTCAAGTCAAGGGGAACTTGACATTTGAAATATTCAGTGCAAATAATGCCAGGCCAGGGACAGCCTTATGAGGGGTGCGTGCGTGCGTGCGTGCGTGAGTGAGTGCGTGCGTGCGTGAGTGAGTGCGTGCGTGCGTGCGTGCGTGCGTGCGTGCGTGTGTGTGTGTGTGTGTGTGTGTGTGTGTGTGTGTGGTGTGTATGTATGTGCACGCGCGTGCGATACAAACTGACTAGAACCCAGAATGGGGGGCGGGCCCGCTGCCGGTTTCTTTACCTCCTACTCTTTAACAGCTCACTCTGACCTGCCCCTCATGAAGGACTAAACGACCGTATAGCTGCTTCCGTCTTTGGCCTCTGAGGCATCACGCGCTACACTAGTATGAAACTACTTTTCTTAGTTCTATTGTTTTTCTTTCTTTTTCTTTTTCACCCAAGTGCTGGTGACTGAAACAGGACACTGCAAGGCAGGGCAAATGCTCTACTGGAACTACACCTCCATGCCTATGGCTGGCTTTCAACTATGTAGCCAAGGCTAGTCTAGAACTCATGGCAATCTTCTGCCTCAGCCTTTCAAGTGTCAGAATCACAAGTATAAGACAACCCACCCCCCCCCCCAAAAAAAAAAACAACTTTGCAGACAGTGAACTATTAGTAAAACAGTACGTATCCTGGTAGTGATGGCAAGTGCCTTTAATCCCAGCACTCAGGAGGCAGAGGCAGGCGGATCTCTGTGAGAAAGAGAGAGAGAGGAGAGAGAGAGAGAGAGAGAGAGAGAGAGAGAGAGAGAGAGAGAGGTGGATGAGTAGGTAAGTGAGCAAGTGAGTGAATGAATGAATGAATGAATGAATAAAAACTATGGGTGTGTAAGAACTCTGACCACCCGTAACAGCATGATAACATGTACGGACATGTGATGCTCAGTACCCAACAACCCAACTGTGTGCACTTGAAACCTCTACCCCCCCCCTAATTCTTTTCTTTTTTAAAGGTGTACTGGTGTTGTGCTGACGTGCATGTCTGTGTGAGGGTGTCAGATCACAGAGTTACAGACAGCTGTGAACTGCCATGTGGGTGATGGGACTCAAACCCAGGTCCTCTGGGAAAGCAATCAGTGCTCTTCACGAATTTGCGTGTCATCCTTGCGCAGGGGCCATGCTAATCTTCTCTGTATCGTTCCAATTTTAGTATATGTGCTGCCGAAGCGAGCACGCAATCAGTGCTCTTAACCAACCCTCCCCCCAAATCTTTAAGGTAGCTCAGGGCACTCAGCACCTCCTGAAGACCATCCTGAATGACCCAGACCCTTCTGCTTTGGCATAGCTCCCTGGCCCTCCTACAAAAGTCCTGCACTGTCAGACCCTCCCTCGGAGCCTGGCATGTATGCCTGGCTTGTACACGATCAACTGTATAAACCTGGTAAGGGACAATACTTTATTCTACTCTGGAAATACCTGAGAAAACATCTAGTATGTGTCTCACACTGGAAGGCTATCTGCTGAATAAATAAGTCTGTGGGTGACTACATGGCCTCTGCCTCCCACACTCACCCCATCCCCCTGCAGCATCCTGAACAACCATGGAAAAAATATAAGCCCTAATGTGACAACTCCCAGTGACCCAGGGCAACTGCATGGTCACTTTGGGTTCCTCAGCCTTTAAAACAACACATATACCCATGGGGCCAAGCTCAAGTTTCCATGCGGGTACAGGCAGCCGAGGGAGCTCTCCCCGGCTGAGGCCAAACAGGGATCTAGCCACAAACACTAGTAATTCTGAACATGACGTGAACAATATAAAAATAGCTCCCGTAGCTCTCTCTGCTCCCACCCTTCTCCCCAGTGACACAAGGGCAGAGTGAAGTGACACCCTAACAAGCCTCAGCTTGCTCCCCACGGCACCCCAGCCTCCTGCATCCAGAACAGCTGCTGTGTGCCAACAGGGAATTCCAAATTACAATCGCTATCACTTTCACAGGAACCTGAAATCAGATCATAACAGTACAAGAAATCCCCACACGGGATGCCTGGGGTCCAAGTGACAGGCAAGTCTTCCCTGCACAACGTTCGTTCCTTCATGCCTCTCATTCACGCAGCGCGCACCATTCGGGGTGCTACATGGACTTGCTCTCCCATGAGCTCCGGATGAATACAACATGGTTCAACCTAGGTAGGCTGGCACATACTTGTAGTTTCAGCCACACAAGAGGCTGAGGCAAAAAGCATTGCTTGAGCCAGGAGTGGAATACCAGCCTTGGTAACATGGCAAGACTGTCTACTGTTTCATGCAGGAGCAGAGGACATGGCTCAGTGAGTATTCTCTTACTTGCTGAAGAAATGAGTTCAGATCCCTCGGACCCACACAAAGCCGGTAGCTGAAGATACGGGTGATAAGAGCTGCTACCAGTTCCTAGAAGCTTCCCAGCCACGCCGTGACTTTCCACTCCAGTGAAGAAAGACACTGTCTCAGATAGCATGGAAGGCCAGAACTACAGCCAAGAGTATCGTCTGGCCTCCACATGCATGCCATGGCATAGGACACATACACAGCTCATGCACACAAAACAATTCTAAGTTTGTTTGTTCTTTTTTTTTTTAAAGCATGCTAGCCTCTCCAGGTATCAGTTAACACTTTCCTTGCCACCACCCAGTGTGATTTGTTTGCTCCTTGCTAAGATTTCTCAAAGAGCCAGTGAGAGCAGACAGGCGGCTCTCGGCAGCACCTCAAGCCAGTGGGTCTAAAACAGCTGGGAAAGTGTGTGAAATCCTGGCCCTCAGACTGTGGGGCTCTGAGAAAGTCAGTAAGCTCGAAGGTTGTAGCTTCATCAACTGGAACACAAAAGCGCTCTAAGGCTCAGGCTTAGCCCAGGAAGTGTGGGTAAAGTAAAGTTTACCTCAGTCTAAGGCATAGCAAGCAAAAAGACTGCAGGGTGAGGGCGACCTTAAAAAGGGAAAAGAAAGAAGGTCACAGGCGTGGTTTGGCTTCCACAGCTGACTCTGGAGGGGTAGGGTGGGGAGCTGGACCTCACGGCTCTGTACAATGCACCACCTTCAAATTTACGCCCCCCACACACATACACACACTTCAGGAGATGGGAAGAGGACCTTCAAGAAGAGACACAGCCATGTTGCCTTTTGGTAAATACTTAGATCCCTGTGACTTGGCATAAAACTTCTGCTCAGTCGATATTTACAAAATTAATTGAACAAGATAATCTCCTCTACTCTGCCGCTGCGCATTCTAGATATCAAAAGGAAACACCCCGCACAAGAAAGCCCTCTGAGGTAGTAGCCTGGCTCCTTTCAGCTGCAGTCGCACTAGCAAAGAGTCAGGGTGTCTATCCCATCTTACCCTCCCCTATCCCCCACACTCCTGCCAGGGGCCTAGCCACTGCTCACAGAGGCCTGAGGGCTCTACGCAAGGCCGTGTGTCCCCACTTTGTGGGGCTAAGGAGAAGGGGAGGGGCAAATGACCCCTTCAAAGCCCCAAAGGAAAACTCATCTGCTGCAAAGAGATGCAAGCATTCGCTTTATTTTTAGCTACAATGATGGAATGTTACTCTCAGAACAGTGGAGATTCTGCTTCATCACCCCGGTACCTTTCCAGGATCCCTGGTGGCTTTGCAGGGACGAGGGAGGGAGAGCAGGAGGAATGTCTGAAGTGATCTTAGAGGCAGGGAAGAGTAAAAACAGAGGGAAGCCAGGGGAGGCTCATACAAGTCCCTAGGACTCTTCCAACTAGCCAGGGGCAGAGTGCCCTCCACGGCTCATGCAGGAAATGGCAGCTGTCACCCTATCACGGCCCACTGATAGAGGGGGCAGTACCAGGCTATGAATGAGAAAGGCTAAGTTCCATGCACTGCCAGGGCTGTGGTGCCCTGAGGCAGCATCCTGGGTCTCTGGACTCCTTCCCTCCTAAGGTGCTGCTGTGTGAGCCAACACAGGGAGGCTGAGGCTCAAAAGCGCATGCCCACCCTGTCCCCTGACCTATCACCTCTCCACAATTGGGTCTGATAAAGACCAGACTTGGCTAAACCCTTTCTAATCTCTGTACTTTCTGTCTTTCCATCCAGAAAGGACAAGCTGGTGGAGACAGATGTGAGGCTGCTACTCTTAAGAGACAGGGAGCTGGAGCTGGGCAGAGTGCTGTCCACCTTTAGTCCTAGCACTGGGCAGGCAGAGCCAGAAGGATCACTATGACTTTATAGCTAGCCTGCTCTACATAGCAAATTCCAGGACAGTCAGGGCTACATAGTGAGGCTCGAGTCTCAGGAGTAGGGGGGAGCACAGGGAATTATAACTACAATGTCATTCTTTCACCTTTGCCCAAACAAGAGCAGGCCTTGGCTACCATCTCTGCAGGCCATGAGGATTCCTGAGATCCCGTGTTGGCAAATGCTGGGCTGGGCAATCTCTAATATCAACTAGTGCAAAGACAGAAAGGACGGAGTGCTGGCTAGCTTCATGACAACTTGACACAAAGTAGAGTTATCTAAGAGAAAACGTCTCCATAAGATCCGGCTGTGAGGCATTTTCTTAATTTATGATTGATGGGTGGTGCCATCCCTGGGAGGGTTCTGTAAGAAAGCAGGCCAGCCGAGCAAGCCAAGATGAGCAAGTCAGTAAACAGCACCCCTCCACAACCTCTGCACCCCATCTCCAGGCTCATACATGCTTAGTTCCAGTCTTGACTTTTCTTTGAAGATGAACAGAAATGTGGAAGTGTAGGTCAAACACATATACCCTTTCATTCCTGAGCTGCTTTGGCCATGGTGTTTCCTGACAGCAACAGAAACCCTAATTTAAGACAGGAAGACAGGTCTTCCTTGGGTACAGGCTCCACACTAGTCCTGGGAAGTAAGGGGATGGACAGGAAGTGTGCTCCAACCAGGAGAGAGTGCTCCAGGTGAGACCTGAGAGGTGCGTGTGCATGCACCTGTGTGACGGAGGAAAGGCAGTGTGTGCAAAGGCTGGAGCTGGGACTCCGGAAAAACAATGGGGAACAAGAAAGGTGGTCAGGGTGCCCAAGCAGGGCTAACAAACTGTCACTGCACTCTGTGAGGCCCATTCAGGTTGAGGGAAGGGGAGCGGGAACACGGGGCTCCAGAACCCCTTGTGAAGCTTAAAGGCACTCTGAGAAAGAAGAGCCTCCTCATGCCCTTCACCTCTCTGGAGGCTTCACTCTACCCCTGCCCTCCACGCCCACTTATTTAGCCTCTTTTATTTTTAAACTGGGGCCTGCTTACGGTCAGGTTAATACATTTTTAAAAAGAAAGCCTTGAGTATGCTGTGGCCTCCCCAAGAGAAGAGGGTGGATCAATAGCCCTTCACTTCTCTCTCTGCCAGCAGCAGAGGCCAGGCGGACAGGTGAGGACCAGGGCAAACAGCATCCTGTGAGCAGGCCTGCGGAGGGCTCCTGCTTCTCTGACTCCCACAACGACCAGTAGAGAATTCCAGACAACCTCACAGTGATGGTCAAACCTCAGCTCCTCAGTCCCTGAACAGCCTTGCACCCTGGTTGAAAAAGAAACACTATTCCCTTCCCCAACCCCTGCATGGCAATCTCTTTATCTGACAGACTGAGAGACATAGAACAAAAGGGACTTGGCATACCTTATGTGTGCGGAAACCTGATTTGTGCCTCCCGATTCCCAGGACCCCTAGGCCCCCAACTACAGACCCTTTATTCCAGCATAAAGTGTTGAGCGGCCCTCCCCCGCAGGACAACCTCCCCGACACTGACAGATGGGGAATCCTAAAATATAGTGTATGGATCATGTTTCGTGACTGGCAAACATGCCAGCCGGGACACTCAGAGAACTCGGCCGGCTCAGGAACAGGATTTCACACATTTCCCAGAGTGGCGTCGGACCTGTACTTGCCTCCACCATCCTGCAGGCTCCTCAGAAGCTGGATCCTGTACCAGGAGGACACAGGACAGCTGCAAGCCTGGGGGAGGGAGACTGTCCAGCTTCTAATTCCGCTGTCATCATTTACTGAACGACGGACGGTCTGTATTCTTTGCTCCTGGCAGGCACCTGCCACACACTCTCAAGCCAGTCCTGGCCCTAGCCAGACAGAAAGGTTCAGACCTTTCTGAACCTCCATTTGCTGGTCTATAAAAGCCATGGTGGATTTGGGGGGTGGGCTCATGGTGGGACCTCCCCCACAGTGGGTCACAGTGAGGACAGTGAACAGCAGCAGAGTTCAGCCATGGTCACTAGTAACCACCAGCGTTAACAGCACAGTGTGGGTCCCTCTCTTTCTAATCCTACTGGAGGACACCAAGAGGCCGGGCCAGCTGGCCAGGAGGTCCAGTAGTTTGGAAAGATAGTCTTCCTCTGGAAGGGCCCCAGGGATGGGCCTCGGACTGAGAAGATCCCCAACCCAACCCCTCTGGTTTCTATGCAGACTTGTGCAGGTGAACGGGCGGTGCTTGGAGGTGGCAGAGAAAGGGCACAGAAAGGTTAGAAGCCAAGGCTACCACCTGCTGGTTTGACAGGCACATCTTAATGCCTCCAACACAAAGTTCAGACTCTAGGGCTCGGAGGAAGGGTCAGAACTCATCTTCCCCGCTCCAAAGAGAGAAATTGGTCACATTCATCTCACGATCTCCTGGTGGAAGGAAGGGGTGAAAGGTGTGGGCAGACCTCACTCAAAGTTTTGACATGCAGATGGGCACGGTGGGCTATACCAGAAAAGAATCCAAGGTTAGGAAGCAAGGAGGAAGGTCAGGAACTGAGCCTCTAGCAACTGCGAGAGTCCAGAAGAAAAGGGCACAGTGGCTGAGAAGTGGATCTCATCAGACCACACAGAAGGACATGGGCATCATCTCCGAAGGGTAGGAGCATGTCTGGGGAGAAAAGGTCACATTGTCAATATAAATTGATATGCACAGAACTATTACTATTGGTAGTGAAGGAGTGAGAGGTATTGCTTATATTTATGATATATCTGCCTTTACAAAAAAAAATACACACCCACACTATGGAAATGGACAAACTATAAAAACATGAATGTGACACATCTGTCACTCTTGGTGTAACGAATACTTCTGTCTAAAATGAGCCATCACAGGCCCCTTCTCGGAAGGGATAATGGAAGCCACTCCCAAAAACGGCAGAATGAAGTATGTTCAAGAGCCTTCTTGTCCCCCCCCATGGTAGCTTCATGACAAGCAGATGACATGCTCTGGCCAGTGGAGGCTGAACAGGTGAACTCCTGCTCATCTAGCATCCAGCACCTTCAATGTGGGGACGCCCTTGTAGAGGATGAAAGCATGAAGATGGTACCAGTCAATTTTCTTCTCCGTGGTTTGTGTGGGAGCAAGAGCAGGGAAATGGGGAGTAACAGGGAGCAGGGTCCCCACTGCTGAGCCCTGCGCTGCAGACAGTGCTCTAAACTTCACAGACGCATGGTGGGAAATTTAATTTGGCATGTGTGGTTTTCAGCTGTAATGTTTTGAGGACGTGTACAATCCAGATTTTTTATTTACACTACACTGGTTTCCCCAGCTCAGTGCCTTCTACTCCACTCCTGTCCTTCAGACAAGCTTCTCAGATGGGTGCACTGCAAGGTTCTGAGAAGTTTTGTCTGGGTTCTGGGCAAGTGGGAAACTTTGTTGAAGAAGGAAAGGTGGCTGGCCCCAGCCATTACACACTAACACATACACAACCCTATCGACCCTGCACAGTATTTGCCCTTACTACCAAGGCTGCCCAGAACAGGCAGCCCTCACACACACATGCAAAACTATCATCCTGCTTCCTCACAGGAGGGCTGCGCAACCCTGATAGAGGGCTCCCCATCACCCTTCTTTCAGAAAAAGAAAGAAACCAACTGGCCTCAATACTACAAGGGAAGGAAAATCTTCCTGCTTTCTAAGGCCACCTCCAAAGGCATCCATAAGCATTTCCTTTATGCTTTCTCTAAAAAAATCCCTAATTCCCACAGAAGCAATTTCTCACCCCAAAAGCCAGGTGATGTCTCGCTTCTGCTGCTGGCTGAGACCAGACTGTGACAGAGGGAAAAAGAACTTTTAAGGTCCCTGATGGCAGGAATTTAAACATGCCTCTGAGATTACAGGCCTCTGCTGCAAGTTATGTTTATGTGTTTGTGACTGCGCACTCCCAAGAATGTAGCCCTGTCTGTAGGCAGGTCCTCTGTAGATGTAGGCAAGCATGAGGTCATAGTAGATGAGATGAGGCCCTAATCCAATGAGGAAATGTGGGCACATGGACACAGGAGGAATGCCAGGTGATGCGAGGCAGAGAGTGGAGTGACATGGGTCCAAAATGTCCCACTGCCAACATCAGCAGAAGAGGAAGTCATGGACCAGATTGCCTAGAACAGAACCTTCAGTGAGTGCTGCCAGAAGTTTTCCTGTGTCCTGCAGCTACTCGATCCCAAATAAACACACAGAGGCTTATATTAATTACAAACTGTTTGGTCTATGGCTCAGACATATTGTTAGCTCGCTCTTCCATCTTATATTAATCTCATGATTTTCCCTGTGTTCTATGAAGCATCTGCCCCGACTCCGCCTTTTTCTTTCCTCTATCTCTTAGGTTTCCCGTCTGTCCAGTTGTTTTGCCATGGGCCAACAGCTTCTTAACAACCAAGGGTAGCAACACATATTCCCAGTGTACAGAAAGACCGTCCCACAGCAAGTGAGCGCATGGTCCTACTAGGACTTCATCGTGGCCTTCCAGTCCTCAAAACTGAGTAAAAATAAGTTTATTGCAACTCATTTGTGGTCCTTCGTTAGTGTGATTTTGGGAACACATGGACCTCTTTCCAAATCTCAGCACTCCCCACATACTCATCAACTGCATTCTTCCTCTGGCACCATTCCTGCTTCAGAGATATATGACCCAAAAGGAGGGGGCTACCCCATTGCTCAGCCAACCCTGGCAGTTCCCCAAGACCACCAGGGTCAGGCCAGAGTCCCAGTCTCATCCAGATCACACAAAAAAGCCACCTCTCCCAGGTGTTCGAGTCTGACCCCTGGCCTGCCAGCTGAATCTGACACAACTCTGGTGTCAAGAAACTCAGGGAATGGGAAGGGTGAGCAAGCCGGGAGGTAATTAGGAAAGTCAACAGAAACACAAGAAAGTTTAAAAAGAAACCTGAGGGTAGAGAGGGCAGACATGACACCCCTGTCCCGCCCACAGCCAGCCACATGTATCTGACTCCTGTCCCCTCCTCCAAGTTGCCTGCGCCTCACTGCAACAGCCTGCTACACCTGGCAATGACCTCCCACAGGGAGAAAGCCAGCCGGCTTCTGTCTGGGGGCTAGGCGGGGAGGGAGGCCTTCCAACACTGCAACTGGATAGGCCCAATACTGTAAGGCCAAGTAGCTGGCTGGGCAGATGGGTGGGCTGAATGTTCTACTCTGCCCTACCAGTGCCAGCTTACAGTCATCTGTGCCCGCCCCTCCTTGCTCCCCTGCCACACTCAAAATTTAAAGAACAGCACCAGCATGCCTCAGTAGTCACAGACTCTCTGTGGGCACTCACATGCATGTACATGAGCACACGTGTATGCGCACGCACACATACATCTTTTCGGGTATCCAAGTCTTCCAAGATATAAAACATCAGCGCTCCCAGACACCCAGAGCATCTTGGGAACAAAAGGGCAGAATCTAGCCAGGCACCATGTCTATAATTCCAGTACTCGATGCTGAGGCAGGAGGACGACCACAAGTTTGAAGTTAGTGTGGGCTATATGATGAGTTCTAGACCAACAGTGACCCTTTTTCAAAACACAAAAACGACTGAGGTCCTTAAAAACAAGCAGCCTTGGCTCTAGCTAGGGGGAAAAATAGGCCTCTGACGATACCGGTCCATACTCCCTAAACCCCATGAAATCTAATTAAACAAGGAGACCAGCTGCCTCGGGCTCTAGTCCTGCACAAGCATGCTGGCTTCTGTAGGCAAGAACTGGTAAAAGCTAGGGCAAAATGCTTCAGTTAAACATACATGCTACAAAGCTCCGAAGGGTAAAGAGTCCACACCGTACATAACCAATGAGGAAACTGGTATGCAATAGCCAGAGAAATACACTGAAATCAGGACTTTACAATTGCCCTTCTCAAGAACTGGACCTGACCTCAGCTGGCATCCCTAACAATTCCATCATTTTCGTTCCCTCCCTTTGCTCTTCCCATCCCCTCTCAAGTTCAAGCACCCAGCAAGTGTCCTGAAATGAGTAACCTTAACTGCCAGCCATGGGCTCCTTCAGCCTCGGCTATGGAATGTCATTCCAACCAGTCTGCCCCAAGATAAACCACACCAAACTGCAACCCCAGATATAACTCCATCTCACCCAGCTATTCCTCAGCTGCAACTCCCACCCTCAGACTGTGAAGACACCCTAAACAGAACAGTGGGGTCCATTTGGAAAGGTGCACAACATGCTGATGTTTGACAACCTTGGATATGAAGGTTCCAGCCCTGCCTTCAGTGATGACTTGAGAACTTCCTGTACTTACATGGACTTCCTGAGCCCCACTGCTGCCTCCCATAAAGACAGAGATAGACGGACATCTCCCTATCACCCTGTGGGGACAAAGAAACGAACACAAAAGGAGCCCTGGATGAGCCCACACCAAAGCAGTCATACAGCACTGCAGTGGCCTTCCTCACCAGGGCCAGGACAAATGGAGAGGCAAGCTAGAAACCTGTGCCAGGCACAAGGCAGCCCAACAAAGCAGACGTCCAGCTTTGCTCCAGTGATTAACAGGCCCAAGAAAGACTGCAGTGCGATTTACGAGGGCCATGGCCAAAAAAGATTTATCCGTGTATGGCCTTCAGATAGTTTAAAGGCTCATGCCACAGCCCTGGTTTGGCTAAGGATCTCAGCAGCAAGTAATTTTCTAATTGATTCATTAGCACTCCAATCAGCAACTCCTTAGACACAAAGAGTCTTGTTCAGGTCTGGATGCCCAAGCCCAGGATGCTGAGCTGTATCAACTATTCCAGCAGCGGCCCAGGGCCAGCCAAGAGCACTCACACGGAGACCTTCCAAAAATCACCCACCAAGGAAAATCCTCAGTCTACAAACAGTAACTGACCCTCCGTGGCTTCTTAAGTGCTGCAGAATTTGTTATTAAATATTTATATTTCTTTGGAGGGGGGGTCAGAAGCACAGGATCCCCCAGAGCAGGAGTTACAGGTTGCTATGACCTGCCTGATGTGGATGCTAGGAACTGAACTCAGGTCCTCTGCAAGAGCAGTATACGCTCTTAACTGCTGAGCCATCTCTCCAGCCCTAGACCACAATCAATCATGGGAATGCTCTGAGCAGAAGTAACATGAACAAAGTTGAAAAGAGGAAAGACAGTCTGGAGGGAAGTGCTCAAGAATCTTGTCTGTACAAAGTGAGCCTTGGCACTGAACTGAAAGGTGACTTTCTCCCTGCTACTTCAAGTACCGAGGCTGGAAGCCACAGCCTCACACACGCTAAGTAAGTGTTCCACCATTGGGCCCTGCGCCCACCCTCCTCCTAACGAGTGCGTGGAGAACACACAACTTCTTCGATTCTCTGTGCGGGTGAGGACAGAGCAGAGCAACAGTGGCCCACAACGCTATAAATGAGAGAGCATACAAAACACCAGACTGAACTACAGAGAGCCCACCAGCCTCTCAGGAAACATTCAGTTACACAGAAAGGTTATAAAAATCACTGCGGACACACCTCTGAGTGTGGAAGCTCGGTCATGAAATTCAAGAGCAATGCTGTAATAATCTAAATAGAAATTAGCTTTAAAAACCATTTTAGCTAGGCGTGGTCGCATGTGCACATAGTCTCAACACCCAAGAGGTGGAGGTAACAAGACTGAGTTTCAGCACAGCCTGGACTATGCAACAAGACCATGCAACAAACCAAATCTTTCTTCATCTCACTTTCCTCTTGGAATGAGGGATGTTTACAAGAAGGTCAATCTATGACAGTCCGAGAGGTCAGAAAGGAATCTTGGGCATCCTCAGAGGAAGGCTCAGAAACCTGACTGGAGCCTCTGAAAGCCCCCTTGGGAGTGGTATGCTATCTGCACAGCTGACTGTGACAGAATCCTCATGGGTGAATGTCCACATGAGTGAAATGGCACTCTGCAGGGTTTCTGACCCAACCTGCCTGACTCAGCATAGTGCTCTACCTTCCCTGGAGGCCACTGGACCATACCTGGTGAGCCAGGGGGCAGTGTGGGCCCCAACTAAGCAACAGAATCTCCTAACACAAAAAGACAAACTTTCACCTGAGATACCTCAGTCTGCACAACCCTGGGCGAGGCAGAACTCGGGGAACACAAAGGACCAAACACCAACATTTCAGAACCGACACATCATGCCTTGGATGCCTGGAATAAGATACAGTCCTACTTCATCTTCAGTGAAGCTATCTGGCTTGCTAAATGTGGCATTCTCCAGAAAGTCAAAGGGGTCCAGACTTCCTGACCTATATATAGATAAGGTGGCTTCTTCAAATGACACTGTGAACAAAGCTGGGCTTCTCCACAAACTATCTGTGTGGAGCCTCTGTCAGACACTGTCTCCCCTGGGTCACCTCACTTCCTGTCAGGTTTCATCTCTTCTCAAAGTCCTTTCTCCCTTAGCCTACCTCCATGCTATCTTAAGTCTCATGGTGAGGGCAGTACGGTGGCTGCTTATCTTCTGCGTGTGTTTCCTGACCATGCAGCACCCCCATGACATAACCTCCTTACTGCTGTGAACAACGCAAACGTGTGCCCAAGATCTGGGAGCCACCATCTTAACAGCTCCAAAAGCCAATGCAGGTAAATCCTCTGCCATCTCCCCTACTCTAAGCTGGGGGATGATTAATAATGAAAGAACCCAAACCAGATTCACAGGGTGTGACTGAAATATCTCTGCCACAGAGCACAACACCCACCGAACTCCACAAAACATGAGAGACACTGGGCCCCCGGAAGTCTAAGTCCCTGCTGAATGGCCAGCCCCAAAACTACAAGAGAATATGAGGCATCAGCCTAGCTGTGGGTGCTAGCCCTCAGCAGTCACCCTGTACCCTCCATGCTCCTCAGCTTCAACTGCAGGAGGCTCAGACACACCCTCTCCATGGTCCTCCATCATCCCAGCTGCATCCAGGCCTCGGTGTACAGTGTGTTTTATCTATTAGACATCAAGTCTCACTTCTCTCATAAACAGGGCAGAGCCCTTCTTAGCAGAAGTAAAGCCTAGTTTAAGAACCAGGAGCGGGGGCTGGAGAGATGGCTCAGCGGTTAAGAGCACCGTCTGCTCTTCCAGAGGACCCGGGTTCGATTCCCAGCACCCACATGGCAGCTAACAACTGTCTGTAGTTCCAGTTCCAGGCAAATACCAAGGCAAATAAATAAATAAATAAATAAAGTTTAAAAAAAAAAAAAAAAAAAAAAAGAACCAGGAGCAACGGCCAAGCCAATGGGGAAACTAAGAAAACGTCCACATAAATACCCTACAGCTGTGGTTCTCAACCTGTGTGGATCATGACCCGCTTGGAGGTAGTCAGATGACCTTTCACAGGGGTCACCTAAGACCATCAGAAAACACAGATATTTACATTGTGATTCATAACAGCAGCAAGTTACAGTTATTATATATATATATATATATATATATATATATATATATATACATACACCTACACACACACAGTTATAATAGCAATGAAAATAATTTTATGGTTGGGGTCACTACAACATGAGAAACTGTATTAAAGGGTCACAGCATTGGAAGGTTGAGATTGCTGCTCTAGAGGGTCTAAAAGTCTTCTGTTAACCTGCCCCTGACCCATGAAAATGTCCACGCATGCCCAGCCCCACAAACTTTACTTGAAGAACCCATCCCCTCCGTTCCCCTAAAGCACTTCCACTTTCTAGAGACCGGGAGCCTCCCACCTGCACGACCCTATTTGGCAAATTGCTCTGAGTATCTAAGTGAATGCTATAGAATCAATTCTGACCACTTCACAGTGGCTAAGATCCCTGGGGCAGCTCTTGAGGTAAGCTTGAGACCTCCCCACTCCTAACCCCTTCCCTCTGCCTTAAACTTTCTCAGAGATGCACTCTACCAGACAAAACAAGTCAAGATAAAGAAACACTAACACCACCTTCACACTCAAAAGTCAGCTGAGGCCCAACAGCAGAGGCATGTTGCTCATGTGTTTGTTGTTTGTTGGTCTCCCCTCCAATAGACATGGGCTGAGGGACCTTGGGGAGCTAACTGGCCAGCCAACTCCACCAAAGTACAGAGCGGAATGACTCTTGGAGACCGCAGGTGACTAGTCACATTCCCACCAAGAACAAAGTGCCTCCAAGAGTAAGACTCCCCGTCCACTCTGCTAACACACAGAAAGCCAAGCACTAGCTCCCGGTACTAGCTGAAGACTCTCAAGGAAATACATGCGCACTCTGCTTCCTGCTGCACTGGTCCCTCCCCATCCCTCAACCCACCCCCCATCCCCCCCACCCCCCACCCCCCGGCCAGGACCACCTTCCAGGACAACCTGATATATACACAGCATGTGACATGCGCAGTGGAGCGGTCCTTGTCTGGGATCCCAGAGCCTCTAAGCGTGTGTGCTGTCACCTTTGCTGGGCTCTTGACTCTGAACCTCAGCATTTACTTCTAGGGAAGAGGAAGGAGGAAGAACCTCCACAAACACCTGCCAGGTCTCTAAGACCCTAAGGGGGGCTGTGAACAACTCTCCAGTCCTCACCCACATGTTCCAGAAACACCAACCTCTCCAGAGGGAACCAGTCCAGAGAGAGAAGAAAGTCACACAACCACCACACACAAGGCCCTCTGAAGCTGTCCTGACCTCATCCAGAACTCTGCATGGAGCGTGACCTTTAGTGTGTGCCATCCAAACTCCTTCTACAGCCTGGGGGTGCCAAGGGCAAAGATTTAAGAGGAACGGAGTTGAGGCAAGAGAAAGATGGAGTGAGTGACAGCGGGGTGCCTTGTGCCATCCCACACCAAGAGACTGCTGGCTACCCTGATAGAGAGTCTCCCTAAGGCAGAGGGGCGTGGGATGACGGGTCTTTCCGCTCTCTCCTGCTGCTGTTTCCAAGGTTCCTCATGTATGTACCGGAGAGGGCAGGCAAGTGAGTGCTCCCTCCTCTCTGTTGTGCCTGTGACATGCTGAGATGTGTGTGAGGGAAGAGTGAAAGCCACTCTGTCCTGCAGCGCTGGACCAGCCACACAGCAGGCAGGAGGTACCTACAGGCCCAACTGAACCAAATGCCTGGACAAAATCTATCCACAGGTAAGTAAGAGGCCAGAACACAAACACGACACCTGGGACTTTCTCCACATCAAAATTTAAGGAAGATTCTTGGCAAACTAGAGAAAGACTTTTTCAACTTCTCCTAAAAGGCTAGTTCCTCTCAGGGTACTTAAAAAACACGATTCAGGGACTGGGGATATATGTCAGCCAGTAAACATGAAGACCCAAGTTTGAGCCCCAGAACCCATGTGAAAATGCTGGCGTGTGTGTTCACTTGGAAAAACCTGGAGAGGCAGAGACGAGAGGATCCCCACCGGCTGCTGGCCAGCCCGCTTAGCCTAATTGGAGAGCTCCTGGCCGATGAGAAACGCTGTCTCAAACAATGAATGGGGCTCCTGGAGATGGCACTCAAGGCTGAACTCCACACACGTGCACACATGTACACACAACAGTACATACATAAACACGCACATTAAAAACAAATCCATCCACTGTGTCAAGGTGCTAATGGATAAGGAGTGGGCCACGCACACCCGCCGTCCCTGTCACCTCTCTTTGTGTGGGGGGAGGGCCCACACAAAGGCCCACCCACCTCACCTAGCCAAGCCCCCATGAACACTGCTCATGCCATCTGAACTGTTGTTGTGGAATGTGCCAGTAATTCTGGTGGCAGGAACGTCAAGCTTTAGCTTAGCAAAGAACCAGCTGGAGAGGCAGCCTCACGAAATGATGAAATGCCAAACCAACCCCTACATCTTCTCCAGTCTCTCGGGTCACCTACCAGATTAGAAGGCCTGTTGCTACGGCAACCATATCTTGCAAGTGTCGGCTGAACTTCCCCATAATTTTTAACCCTTTAAGTAGCTGGGGGAGGGTTTTTATGGGCAAACCCAAACCCCAAATGCTGGCCTGCTTTGGCTACACTCCCACAATTAAAGCAAGAGCTAAAGAGAAACCGGCAGCCGGGAGAGGAGAGGAAGAGCCCATAGTTGGGCCAACAAGCCGGAGAGTGAGCAGGCTGCCTCCACACCCTCCGTCCCCTCCCACCCGCTCCCCACCAAAGGCCAGCTGACAAGAGTCTGCAAACTTTCCACACACCTGCTAACTGAAGCACCAGGAGCAACAAGGAAGGGGAACCCAAACAAAGGCAAGCTGAAAAGCTGCCTGCCCCTCCCAGCCAGGCGCCTCGCCCTGGTGCAGTGGAACAGTGCCGGGCCCTTCTGTGGTAAGCAGAAGGTGGCTGGGAGTTAGGCGCAGGGGACAGATGGCCACGAAAGCACTGGCACTTTCCAGTTGTCTGATAGGCACCTGCTGCCAAACAGGCCTCCATCTCCTTGCAGGGCCTCCCGCTCCAAGTGCGGAGCCTGGACAGTAAAGCCCACTCCAGTGTGAGGCACTGGGCTCCCACAACCGGCGCCTCTCTACCCCCGCATCCCAGCCACATCTGCAAATCATCCTCAGCATCCTGCCCCTGACAGCCATGCCCTCCATGTCAGGGAAGCTACACCCACAATCTGTTCCAAGATGGGGTTCACAGGGTCTCCAAGAGGGGATCACAGGGTCTCCAAGAGGGGATCACAGGGTCTCCAAGAGGGGATCACAGGGTCTCCAAGAGGGCTCCCTCCATCTGTACAAGGACTTTCCTCAGGCCCTCAGTGTAGTCTCTGCAAGGAGGGACTCGGCCTGTGTGGCTGACAGGAGGACCAATGGTGCCTGAGAAGGAGTGCAGAGAGGAGAGATGACTGAGCTCCCAGTCAGAGTGCGATCAGGGCAGACAGAGAACACAACAGGGTCGGATGAAGGAAAGCGGCTGGCAACTGAGGACTTCACCTTGAGCCTGTGTCTGACTAGGTGACCTGTCCACGGCCTCTCCAAGCACCTAGCACACTGGCCTACCAGGTGAGGCCAGTGACAGGCAGCCATGCTCAAAAGCTAGTGTGTAAACATGGGGATAGGCTCTGCTTCAGGAGTTCACTTTCCTCTTGAGGAAAAGTTCACTACCAGGATCCTTAGTATTATATACAGAGAAAAGAAAAATCAACCCTGTACTGCATCATCCTCCAGCCAGCCTATGAGTCCCATATAAAAAGGACACATACGACAAAAGCCAGCCCAGTAAATTAAAATGCTGGTAAATAACCACCACCTGGGGGAGGAGTGACCTATCAGCAGGTCCACCATCCCATCTCCTGGCCCTTCATTGCAGATTATCCATCAAGTTCAGAAGAATGTGAAGTGGGGCAATAAGATGGAGGCAAGGGTGAAGGCAGGACCTCCCCCCGCCCTCCTTGGGACAGGAGAGGAAACTTCAGTGAGAACCTTACCACATGTGCGTGAACACTGGCATTTGAACACTGGCCAGCATGTCCACCATCGGACCCTAAGGGGCAGCTTGGCCTTCCCCCAAGGCAAGACAGTGAACACACCATCCAGAACTAGGGTGGTCCTTAGGGAGACGCTCTAGAACGGTTTTTAGATTTTTAAGGTTTCTGGAGTTTTTGTTGTTGTTGTTTTGGGGCTTTGGGGTGCAGATTCCATTTTAACTCACCAGACAGGCAGGTTACCACCAAGCTTATCCATTGTTAGGTCCTTGTTATCCAAATCCTTTGGCTCATTCAACAAATCCTCATTGAGCACTTACTATATGCCAGACACTGTAAACCCAGGAGTGGAGACTAATCAGCTGTCTGCCCTGCCCTCAGGGAACAACTCAGCGGGCAGGGGAGTGCCTGCTGCACACTGACAAAGCTCCATCTCTGCCTGAGCCCACCTGACCAGGAAAAGAGGAAGGTAAAGGCAAAGCCACAAAGACAGACACACACCCCTACACCAGACTATGGTCTCTCCAAGGCAGAGAGCCCCAGCACAAGAAGCCCAGCCTCCAACTCGCAGACGGGAAAGTGAGGGACAGGTCTATCCACCGTGTCCTAGGCCTCGGTTTCCCCTACTGATAAATGAAGGGTTTGTCCAGTCTAAACTCTAAAGACACCCTACTGCCCTCTGTGAGACTGGACCCTCCCAGCTGCGTGGGAACAGAGGAGAAGACACTGTCTACAGGAAAGCAAGCAGAGCACACCTCCTACTGATGGTGTTCCCACCTACACTTGCAGCCAGCCTCTCGGTGTGGCAGGGAAATTCTGCCCACAGCTCTGAATAATAACAGAAATAACATTTAGGTAAGGTTGGGGATTAAGCTAAACCTCACTTAAGAGGCAGGGATGTTGGCATTTGGGAGCAGGAAACAGGCCTGGGAACGCAGTTAATACCCACCACTGAGCAAAGCGGGTGGGTCACTGCCAGCTCCTGGAGAAGCATCTTCTGCCCTGCCATGCTTCCCCTCCTGCCAACCGCAGATGCTTCGAGGGCACCCAGCCAGAGAATGGGGGCTACAGGTCAGTTTTGGAAAATACACCTTTAAACAATCACTAACAACCCAAAGCCAGGAAGATGCTATCCAAAGCAAAACTGAGGCTGTCTAAGACCGGGGCCTAAGGGAGGGGGACGGAAGGGCTTTTGTGGGAAGAACAGAAACTTGTGAGCTGTGACTGGTAATTATCACCCAAAAACCTGCTGTAGGAAGAAGTCCGTCCACTTGACAGTGGAAATACCTAAAGGCCAGGTTTCTGTTCACCTTAAAACTGAAGTGGATTGTTCACCCAACTGACAAGTTCTCTGCCCCTACAGACAAATCAGGGGCTGTGGTAGGAATCGGAGCCAGAGAACCTGAGACTCAGAAGGGGCTTTAAAGGTTATCAATTTATAATATGCAGATGGGGAAAATATGAAAGAGAACATTCAGGTCCTTCATGTTTTAAAATAGCCTTTTCTTTACCCAAAAAAAAAAAAAAGTCCAGGATTCCTAAGGAGGGCATGGAGAGGGCTTTGCCTGCCTTTCACTGACCTCAGAGGCTTTTTATAAACACCAGGCTTCTCTGGCATCCTTGGTCAAACCCCGCCCTCCTTCTTCCAGGCTGCAGAGGTCACTCTTTTGTGGCAAAAGCTGCAGGTGGTGCCTGAAATGCTGGGTACGTAAGAAGGCTCCATTGTGTAAAAACTCAAATGTTTAGGGTACTTCTGTCCTGCAGAGTCCGTTTCAAGGCGTGCCCCCAGGGGTGGGGGTGGGTAATGCAGGTTGTCACTGCAGCTTTAGGAGATCTTACTGCCATATTGGTGTTCCTTGGCAATGTTACCCGGCCTAGCAGGCTAAGGAGACAGTGTACCGTGATTAGATAACTCTTACCATGCACCCTTGGGAAATCCTCAAATAAGACTGGTGATGGATCACAAAGGACTAAAATCTGAACCTCCCATTGCTACCGGGCATCAGTGTACCTCAAGGCCACTGGCACTGCCATCCTTCGAGTATGATTCTCAATCAAAGCACAGAAACAGTTGCATAAAGAATGAGGCAAGGCAGTATTGGCAAACACCAGTAATCACAACACTTAGAGGCTGTGGGGTCAAGAGTTCAGAGCCAAGCTGGGCTGCCAGAAAACCCTATAGGGGTGGGGTAATGTGAGATGCATGAGTGGGCATATGTGCATGCCCATGCTTATAAATGCAGAAGATACAGGAGGACATTGCCTATTTTACCGTATGAAAGTATTCCTTTCCCACTCTTCATCTTTTGCTTTGAGACACTGAACCTGAGCTCACCATCAGCTAGGCCAGCTGCAGGAAGTTCCTAGAACCCACCAGTCTCAGTCCCCCAATGCTGGAGCTAGTCATGTAAGCCATACCTGGCTTTTTATGTGGTTCCTGGAGATTAAGCCTGGTCCGCATGCTTGCGAGTCATCTCCCCAGAACCCGTCTCAATTATGTAACTTCTTTCCCCCAAACTAATTTACCTATCTCTTTGTATTCAACTCCAAATACTGCACTAAAATTCCTTGCAATCCCCAAATCCAGGGTGAAATAAAAGCTACCCAGAAGCTTAGTGAGAAAAGTTAAAGCATGAGAATATAAAAACTTCAGTTAAGTCCCACAAAAGTAGGGGTCTGTATGTTCTGTCCACAACTTTATCTCCAAGAATGTGATATATACATATATATGTGTGTGTGTGCGTGCGTGCGTGCGTGTATATATATATGTATATATATATATATACACACGCACACACACACATACTTACATACATACATATACACACACATTATAAAATGCTAGCCAGCACTCTGTTTATCTAAAATAAACCCAGCAAACAAATTCACTGTATGACCTTGGCCAAGTCACTACCCAGACTATCTTTTCTCAGCTATAAAACGACAATACCAGGGGACTCGGGGTAATCATCCAGTTTTGGAAGTCTCAAAAGCAAGCCTGCCTGAGTGCAGGTGTTTCCACACAGAAGAAGCTAGGAGGCAGTGTGGGGCCATGCAAAGAGCCCCATGACCTTGGGGAAGTCACTCTCAGCCTCAGCCCTCATCTGCAGAATGAAAGCCACGGCCCTAGACTAAGATAGAAGCTTTCGTGGTAAGAGGTGCTAATCCTGAAAGTTCACAAATCCTCACTAGAGAATTCTGCTTTACTGCAGACTCAGTGACAAGCCAATTCAGGGCAAAGGACAACCAAGACCAGTTCACAAAATAACATGATGCAAAAACCCACACTCCTATCCTTGCTATAAAGATGTAAAAATTCAGGAGGCTTCTGCCCCCTTCTCAGGATCAGAGCCCTGACAGGTATGAGAGATAGCAGGACTGGAAAACTGAAGAACCATACAGAGATGATGAAGCAAAGCTGTGGCGGAATTCCATAGTCACTGAGGCGTGCACACTGCTCTCCCCCACCCAGCCCTGCTGCAGGCCTCCCCCTCGGAAGGGCTTAGGAAGAGGCTCTGGACTGGGAGTGAGTGGTTTAAAGAAGAGGTGCAGAGCTTGTTCTCAAAGAATGAGGAAGCCACTGCTCCTCCCCACGGCCCAGCTAAACAAGCAAGACCATAATCAGTAGTGTGTGGCAAGAGGACCTGAGTAGCAGTGACCAAAATCAAGACAAGTAGCCTTTCAAAACACTACAGACATATTTGGGCTCCAGTTTGACAACGGAAGAAGCAGGAAACAGCTGCATTACTATCAGCAGGTAAAGCCTTCTCCTCTAGCTCCTCTTGACTGGCAAGACTTGTCACCCTCCTGCCTCATAAAGAGAGAGAAGCAGAAAGTTCTTCTAGATAAGAGATCCAGGCATCCCTTCAGAGCTGAGGAAGGAAAAGGATTTAAGACTTGACAGAGATTTCCTCACTAAAGTCAAACCTCATAATGTACATCTTCTTGCTCCCAGGCTGGTATCTGGTTTTTGTTTTTTCTGTCCTGAAGTCAGGGTTTCTCTGTGTAACATTCCTGGCCGTCCTAAACCTAACTTTGTGGACCAGGCTATGCTTGAACTCACAAAGATCTGCCTGCCTCTGCCTCCATGCTGGGCTCCAGATCTGGTAACTGTCTTCAGCCCTAACCCTGTATTCACCTTCCTGCCAGGGGCGAGCACAGGAGACCACAAATAAACACAAGCCCACAGCATCCCAGAGGGACACCCTCCCTCCCACCTACCTTACATTCATTTCTTCACACCCAGAGCTCGGGCAGCAGTGGCTGCCAGCACTGAGACAGTCCCAGCACCAATGAGGGGTATCAGCTAACACATTGCAATAGGGGCTTATTTGTGCACGCCAGTCATCCTAACACTCAGGAAGCTGAGGTAGGAAAATTCAAAGTTCAAGGCCAGCCTATGCTACATAGATACTGTTCTCAAAAATACAACATGGCCTCATCCATAGCTCTACTCCGACCCTGAAGGCCAGAGCAAGTCTCCCTGTTATTTCCTTCACCACTGTCTTAGTGAGGGATTCCATTGCTGTGAAGAGACACCTTGACCACAGCAACTCTTATAAAGGAAAACACTTAACTGAGGTGCTGGCTTACAGTTTCAGAGGTTCAGTCCATTATCATCATGGTGTGACATGGGGCATGCAGGCAGACATGGTGCTGGAGAGGCAGCTGAGAGTTCTCCATCTTGTACTGGCAACAGGAAGTGGTCTATCTCACTAGGCATGGCTTGAGAATATATGGGACCTCAAAGCCCGCCTCCACAGTGACACACTTCCTCCCAAGGCCACACCTCCTAACATTACTAGTCCTTTATGGGCCATTTTCTTTGCCCAGGAAATGGTCTAGCATAGTAGGGCTACCTAGACTTGTCCTGTGGAATGACAGACAATGGATAGGGGAGAGGCATATGGGCTCAAGCTAGCCTCCGGAAGGGCAAACCTAAAGGGCAGAATCCTGCGTTCCACCCCAGCTTCTTCAGGTGCAGAGCTGCAGGCCAGGGAAGGAAGCTATCAGGAAAGCTAAGGGAGATTCTTCACCCTCTGAGCTCCAGAGCCTATGAGCATTAGGAAACAGACGCTCCACACCTTACTTTGTCTTCAGAACCAGGTAGCTGGTTTTATTTACTTAAGTTTTAGTTTATCTTCTTAAGCTGTCTAAACATTTGTCTGAGCGGCTCAGCTACATGCAGGCTGCCCTAGGGGCTAGTCCCGCTTCAGTGGTAGATCCCCTCAGCTCTGCCCCATAGGAGCATCCCCAGCCTGTTTATAAAGCCGTGTTTCCCCTCCAGGGCTACGAGAGAATAGATGGAGGCAGGGGAGAAAAAATGAATGGTCGCAGCCAGTGGCTGGCCTGCCCAGACGGTGCCTTAGACACAGGGCTGTAATTCACACCACCTTCATGGTCTGGGCACTGCATCTGGACGGTATTGCTGGGAGGGCACCAACCTTCCAGGCCCACTCCAGCACAGCGCCCCTCACAGGCCAGGCACTATTTGTGAGACTTCAGTCTGTATGAGCTACATCACATTTTCTTTTTTTTTAATATTTTTTTAAACCTTATTTATTTATTATTTATTTATTTGCCTGGAACTGGAACTACAGACAGTTGTTAGCTGCCATGTGGGTGCTGGGAATCGAACCCAGGTCCTCTGGAAGAGCAGCCGGTGCTCTTAACCGCTGAGCCATCTCTCCAGCCCCCACATTTTCTATCTAGACCTACAATGAGCCTTGTTTGATCAATCTGGGAATAGGAACAAGCATTCGCCTGCGGGGGGGGGGGGGGGGCCGCAGCACCACACAACCTACAGCAGCGTGAATGACCAACTTCTCTTCAGCTGGCGGGAAAGTAGCAGAGTTCAAAGAAATGACAGAAACACTACCTCATTAACAATCTGATGCCGCCGTGGGCCAAGTTACTAGAAAGAAGGGCAACCAAGTGTCCTTCTTTACCCTCTAGCCCCTCTGCTGGCCTCTTCTGGCCCTCAGCCAGGTAGCATGGTAAAAATCAACAGGGGGGGGGTGGGGTTTGGTCATGAGAGGACATAAGAATGCAGCATTATTATCCCTGAAACCGTCCTCTGGGTCCCAATTATTTAATATCATAAAAATGGAGGATAAAATCCCTAAGCTCGGGGCTGGAGAGATGGCTCAGCGGTTAAGAGCACCGTCTGCTCTTCCAGAGGACCCGGGTTCGATTCCCAGCACCCACATGGCAGCTAACAACTGTCTGTAGTTCCAGTTCCACGCAAACACCAAGGCAAATAAATAAATAAATAAAGCTTAAAAAAAAAATCCCTAAACTCACTCTAATGGCCAGTTTCCCTCTTTTCTCCCTCGATAAACGGACACTATGGGGAACCCATGGCAAGGGTACCTGTTCTGCAGCAGTAGTATCTGGGATTGCCCAAATCTGACAGCACTCCACGAGCTGAGTAACTCACACAGAGAGAGCATGCTTGGTCCCTTGAGATTGCTAGACAAGCCACCTTCCAACTGCCACAAGGAGAGTGTGGGTGGGGTGCAGATTCATGGCAAGCAAGCTAGGGCCTCAGGAGAGTTGAGGGTTCAGGTAAGAGTTACAGCTCACAGACTTAAGTGCAGAGCCTGCAGCAGTGTGAGTAACCAACATTCTCTGCAGCAGTCACAGAACCCTCCAGAACTAGAAAGCGAAACTGAGGGGCACAGGCTAAACCCAGCCCTGCTATGAAAGCTTCGGCTAGGACAATACACACTCACTCATGCCTGCCTCGCCTGTGGCTGACTCTGTGCTTTGGTGGCAGAGCTAAATTACAACACCACACCGCCCACGAAACCAAACTACCTACTGTCTGGTCCTTCCCAGAAAGGTCTGATGACCCACACTTTAGGGCCAAGCACTTTATTACAAAGGCATAACAGGCTTGGATACTTCAAAGAATAAGAACTGCCGAGTGCAGAGAAACACAGAAACTGACAATAAATCCCACAGGCATAATGTCAGGCCCAATGTCATATCAAAAGTGTGGAAAATGTGGAAGTGATATAGAGAACATGAGGGTCTACCCAAATTAATATTCAAAATGGCAAGCTATGTAAAGCCTTTCACCAACATCCCTTCTGCACATAGAAGAACTCTTATGCACCTTACCAGCCCCGGCTCCCTCCCGGCCTGGGCAAACTACAGGTCACACAGCTTTTCCTTTCCAGTCGCCTTCAATGGCATCTTTTCTGGTTTAACACAACCCTGTCCTTAAGGAGTCCAAATTAGTGAGGTTTGCACTGAGTTTAAAGCCTCCAGTAATTAAGACCTCTCCCCAAAAGGAGCACCCAACACTTCCCCAAAAACAGAAAAATCAGGCTGAGAGGAACATGCAGGTGGAAAGGGGTAAAAATGGAAGGATGTTTGCTGCATCTCCAGCAAGAGACAACAGCACCCAAGAGCTTCCTCAAACATCCACAGGAAGACACTGAGCAACATGGACAGTGATGGTGAGGCAACATTACACAGTTACAAGGAATTAGCTAGCACACTGACAGAAGCTCTATTGTGCCAAAGTAAGAACATCACACGCCATGTCAGAGGCCCTGGGCAGCCCAAGCAGAGGCAAGGATGAGTATATGCTCAACGCTGTCACAGGTTTGGCAGTGGGTGCTCTCAGAGGGAGACGCACCAGGGATTCATGTTTCTTTTACCAACCTCAAAAAAGCAATAACCAAAATACTGATGAGAATACCATTTAAGGACTTCAGTGAAAGGCAGCGGACCAGCAGAACAATGGCTTAAGAGGGGGCAGGAGGTCAAGGATAGCCTCAGGACTGGGGATGACTGGGGATGATGGGGAGGGGTCTCCTACTCCCCAGACAGAACACCTTAGCATCTCTCAGATCTCTGACACTCTTGCCTTCCCCTTGTCCACAGAGATCCCTGTAGTTCCTCCGACCCAGTCTTCCTTGAGATCTGGTTGGCTGCACCTACCTACCAAATGCTTAGGTGCCCATGTTCAAATCCTTCCTGGAACACTTTCCAGCTGTGTGACTATGGGCACATTTCTCAGCCACTCTGGCTATTTCCTCATCTGGGAAACTAACCCCAGTTCCAACCTTAGAGCTCTTGGTGAGAGATAAAATGGGTTTGTTTACGGAGCACTCCGAACAGGGATGACCTAATGTTACTCTTCTCCATCCCTCCTTGGAAGGCACTTCCTCCAGAAAGTCTTTTGATGACCACTCTGGCTCACCTGCTTCCCCAGAGCCTTGGATCCCCAAGTGCAGCAAACATCTGACGTCAGCATAGCTTATTCTGTATCTGTGGCTGTTTGTGGCATCACTGCCCCAACTGCTCTGAGGGCAGAGCACTAAGGATACTATCCCCATGTCCTGCAACATGGGACAGAGTCAGGGTAACTCTGTCCAGATCATTCATTTGTTCCACACGCTGGCCCATGACATCATTACCTTGGTAAGAACCTGCTTTGTATCGGGACAAACCTGCTTCCAGCCTCACTGATGTCTCCTCCCTTGGCAGCAGGAGGACAATGTTCACTTATCAAGACACTAGCCTGGTGCCTCAACTCTGGGTGAAACCATTTCAACTTTACATGTTTTCTTCGGGATCTTGGAAAACCAGCAGGAGGTTCTGCAAGACTGTCAATGGAATATCCTCCTCTGGACAACTCAATTTTAGACAATAAATACGGTATGTACCCCAAATCAGCCCTCCTCCAAAACTAACAACTTGAGCAAAAGAGGGAGAATGGATTTTGCAGCCACTCTGGCCCGATGACCACCTTTCCCCTCAAGCCCCCTTCCAAGACACAAGTCAGCAAAGGACCAGCAATTCCCAGGCAATAGCCATGAAGACAGGGGCAAGTCCCTAGTGCCTCTTGTGCAGGGCTTCACCAGTGCAAATACATTCAAATAAATAGTCTCAACTACTGAGCTATATACAGGGAAAGGCATCTATATCTAATCAACTAATATGTACAAAGTGCCCACAGGGTCTGCTTCTGAAGCAAAGCAATTAAAAAAAAAAGTAAAAAAGCGATAAGGGGCAGTGCCCCACACTGGCCAGACAAAGCAGCAGCACCCACAGGAGAAGGCCTCCTGTCTGATTTTCCAGGACTGACTTTATCTGGGCCAAGGCTCCTCGAACAGCTGGTTCTTGTTCTTTCCTGTCCTATCGGAAACGATGTTAAGAATGCTCTGATGGGCATGCACTGTGCATGTGTGTGTTTAGTCAAAAGTGAGTATCAGTTCCCCTGGAGCTCCAGGCAGTTTTGAGCTGCCCAACAGAGGTGCTGAGAACTGATCCTAGTTCCTCTGGAAGAACTCAACTATGATTCCAGCCCAGACTTGCATTTCTAAATACAGGACTCAACAGTGCCACATCTAGCTTAAGGATGTTCAGCACTGGGCTACCGGCAATGTGAGAAAAGTGGAAACAATCACAATGCTTAGCAGCTCAACTGGAAGGTCAGGAAACAGCAGTTACAGACCGGTGAGCTGTGGCACAGCCAGCAGGGTACCTGCTGACCACTAAAAAGACAGAAAACACTGAATGCCCTAGGAAAGCACATGGGAGCCCTTGACACCAGGTGCTTACTGCAGCACGCCAAGTGAGAAGACAGTGACAGTACCCTGAGGCCACGGGATTTATTCTAAGGCTCCAACTATTTGCATCACTTTCTACATATTGAAAAAACTAGGTACCAACTCAGAAGCCATTGCCACCATGCCTAGAATATTCTAGATGCTCAAACATGAAGGCCTACAGGCTAGTCAGCTAGAGGTCTGTGTTGTTTGTCCAACTATGCCTGACCCCCAGCCCTCTCTATTAATGCACTGAAATTTCAATCCCATTTCTCAGAACTCTGGACGTACACCTGAAACAGATCCAAACACTTCACTGAAGAACAGTGTAACACTGACAGACTAAGAGCACCCTGGTACAGCTAGGAGGCCTGGGACCCTTCGACATGCCACTACCTCCTTAGCTTGGCCACAATCCTCACTCTGGGAATCTGACTAAACCAAGAATATATCTTTGTTGCTATTTTTTACAATGCTGGAGATAGAACCCAGCTTTGCACATGCTGGGCAAGTGCTCTAGCACTGAGTCACAGTCCCAGCCCAATCAGAGGAATCTTAAACAGTGTGCTCTCGAAGGCGAACCCTCCCAGAAGCAGGTGCGCATGGAGAACATGAAGAGCAGCTCACTGGCGGGAGGCTCCATCTGCCCTAACTCACAACAGTCCATTTTATTTTATTATTTGGGCTTCCCTGTAAGACTTGGTTTAAAGAAAAGGTTCTGCTACAAAGAAAATAGCAGTGACTGAAGCCCACATCACATAGGGTCCCTCTTTACTGTTACAGTGCACTTTTCTTACATCAGTATTTCAAGCAGACCAGTCCTTCTCAAATTTGGAGCAGCTGAACTTCCACTAGCAGATTCTTGGGTCAAGGCTGGGATGAACAGGAAGTCAGATGACCATGACTCTTTGAATGAGAGGGACAGGCAGCCAGGTGGACAGATGAAAAGCACCTTGAAGTCCAAGGTCAAGAAGACTAATATGGAGGCTGACAGTAAGAAACTCGCTGATATTTGAAGAGTTATGTGATCAAAAAAGGCAGCCATGAGTTAGGCGAGCATACAGATGCTCTTGTGTCCATGTGGAGGAAAGATAAGGAGATGCCCTGCAAGCTTCTGTTCTTCATTCTGCTTACAAGAGGACAGGTGCAGAATTCAAAGTTCAACTTGAATGAGAACATCAAACCTGGTTTTGAAGATACCCTGAATAGGACTAAATTCTCAGACTCCCCTGTCGGAGGACAAGGACCAAGAACTTGCTCTATCCTTCTGGCCGTTCTGATGGATTCCCAGAATAGTATCCTCAATGACGTCCCGGACACAATACTTGCCAATTCTTCACCCCAACCTTCTT
Source organism: Sigmodon hispidus (assembly GCA_004025045.1). NCBI lineage: Eukaryota > Metazoa > Chordata > Mammalia > Rodentia > Cricetidae > Sigmodon > Sigmodon hispidus. The sequence goes on from PVIH01001404.1 coordinate 196,840, forward strand.
GAGACATCCCAAGGGAAACCAATATGCAGAGTGGAACTAGGGTGTAGCAAAGGGCACATGCGTGTTCACCCCTTTCAACCAGCAAGGCTCCAACACATTCCCCTGCAGCCGCAGCTCCTGCCTCCCGTGCCCTTCTGGATCACCATCTGGCATTCCAATTTGAAAAGCCTTTCCTTTGTCAAAGGCATCTAAGATTTTCCAGGGCCTTCCGGGAAGATGGTAGGCCAGCTCTGCCAGGCAGGTACAGGTCTTCTGACTAGATTCCATTCACAGCACACATCCAACTTTCGCTTACCTAGAAATCCAAACAACTGGAAAAAGGGATACACACCCCTGGCCAACTTCCAGCCTGGCATGTGAGGCATGTGACACTGAGGACAATGGGCATGTCATTTGAATGATAATGCCTGAATGAAATATCACACTGAAAATGTCTGAACCCAGGGTTGGCAGGCAAAGAGTTACTGAGCACAACTTGCAATGTCTGATTCCAGCAAGGGAGGAATGTTCCGGTTTGTGTCAAGCATTTACCAACTGCGCTGTACACCTCTACTAGCCTTGAGACTGGGTTAGACTCTGAGCATCACTGTATGTATACTTGACATGAACACGTGACTTCGGAAAGTCACTAAAACCACCTGCCTCTTTATCAACAAAATAGAGTAAGTAATAAGGCTTGTCTATCAATGCCCTAGGATTGCTGGAGGGTGATGCCAACGAGCTTGTATACAGGAAAGCATTATATGAAGTGCCCGGCGCAGGGGGTTATTATACTTAAGGATTATAGTCCTCCACAAGAGTGGCCCTGGGGCATGACACAATCCTGGAGAGGCTTCCAAATCAACAAAGAATTAGCCAAGTGCGGAGCTGAGTAGAGGCAGCCCTCAGCTCCCTCAACAGGGAACAGAACAGAGCCTTGGTGTCCTGTCCATCATTAGGGACAATACCTGTTTCTTCAGTTTCTTCCTGATGTCTCAGCACAATGCCTTACACCACACAGTCCTGAGACCTGAACACTCAAAGGCCACCCACTTATTCCAGGAACCCTTGTTTCAGGTTTTGGGGACTGGGGGAAGAATGCCACCCGTAGGGAGCACTGCTAGTGGCAAAGCAAGGTCTCCAGGCAATCTCTCCTGTCAAGTCACCTCATCAGGCCAACATACAGACTCTCCAAATAAGACTACACACCCCTGCCAGATTCCGCTCAGAGATGAGCCTAGGTTTCAGAACATCAGTGTAGCAGAGCATCTTGGACACCACCCGTGCTGCAGCTGGCTAAGCGGAGATGCTCACCAACCATCTCAGACCAATGCTGCATTAGCCCTAGCCTCATACCTCACCCCACATGCTGGGAAGGCTTTCTCAGAGGATGCCTGGGGCCACTGTGGGCCCTAGTTTGTGGCACGTGGGGCAGCCTCTGATGCCTCTGCTTTGTGGCGCAGAACAAAGAAATGGAGGTGTTGTGTCCTGTCTGCCAGGACAAGGATTCTGGATGCACTTCTCACCTTCAAACTGCTTCCAATTCTGAAGAGAGGAAACCTATTATTCATATTGAAAGATAAGACACAACAATGGAAACAGCCTCTTACTGATGCTGTGTGCACAGTTGTGTGGTGTCAGCCTTTCTGCCCACACTTTACCAAAATCTGACAAGCTCCTGGCTTCTAAAGCTAAGGTATAAGGCACGCAGAGAGTGTACCCCAACACCTTTCTACCTGTAGTCACTACCTGAAATCAGCACTAGGTTCCAGTCTGGCAGGGAAGACACCTGAATGGTTACACACACCCCTGGTCTCTGGAGCCTGGCTCTCAAGGCCTGAAGCTGGGTCCATGGCGCTGTGTGAGCCAGCATAATCTCACTTTTCTATGGCATATGGAGTAGCAAATAAATGCTTCACGGGTTAGATACCAGCAACTCACTGCTTCAAACGTCCAGCACACTCCAGCCTCTGCACCCCAAAGCCACTGGGGCCTCTCTCTCACTGTCCCCCCACTCCCACTTCAACACACCCCACACCCAGCCCGGAATCCCTCTCAGTCTGAAGCAGCACCAACTCCCTTCTTCAGATCACCTTCTTCCTGTGCTCCCTTCTTCTAAGGGTTCTGTTGTCCCTCAGACAACGGTCAGCACAGCCCTCACCTCTCAGCATCCTGCTCAGTTCTAGCAGAACCTGAGTAACACGTAACAACTGGAAACCACGTGACTGGGGCCTCAAAGGCGGTGGACATGCTCAGCACCTCTGAACAGCATCTGGATATGTCTTCCATTACCACCCCTTTAGAAGTAGGTAAACTGAGGCTCACCAAACCAAAGGACCACTGGCATAAGACAAAAAATCACGTGAGTTTGTCTCTCACAGAGAGACTTTTCCCTTTGCTTATCTTTCATTTCTGTCCTCTGGGGTTTGGAGGAGACACGCCTGCACACAAGTGCGGTGTCCCTGTCTACAATTTCCCTGTGATAGGGAACCGTTAATAGAAACCAACAGGGTTTACATTGATGGCTCCCTGTGGCCAGAGACACACACACAGACACACACACCCCTTAACTTAACCACCACCTGACAGCCTCATTTCTACCTCCTCCTTCTTCCCCTCAAGGGCCCCCAGAACCAACAGGGGAAGTAGGTTGCCAATGGCAACGGCCTTGGGAGCAAGGTGAGACCTCACCAGGATGCAGCTGAGCAGAGGGGAAATTTTCAACAGTAAGGTGCCTCTTCCTCACCTGGGACTCAGTTTCCTTGTCTGCAGAAACAGGAAGTAGTTTAACTAGGTTCTAGTCAGGACTCAGCAGGAAAGGAGGACCCAACAAACCGCGCCTCTTAGGGGGAGGTGGGAGGGGGGGACTATGAGGGTTCAGCTCAGCAAAACCCTCATCCTCCTGCATCCACAAGCATGCCTAAAGGTGAGGGTTAGGGTTAAGACACCGCCACTGGGGACGTCCCCGGGCACCATTCTGCTGGACAGGAAGAGCGAGCGGCTCCATAGTCACCCACAGAGCTCGGACACGGGGAATTCGGCAGAAAGTTGACCAGGACACAAAGAACTACGGAGTGAACTGGCTGGATACTGTCCACAGAAGTCAGAGCCGAGTAGAGCCTAGGGAGCAGCTTACTCATGGGCAAAAACGTGGGTGGTGTGGACAATCGGTACAGAGTCCAGGCCAGGAAAGAAAGAGAGCAACCAGGTAGATAAGGGGCTTAAGTCTCATGGCCACTCATGGGGGGGGGGGGGGACCAGCTCTGAGACTGGTCTGCACCAGTCAGGGAAGGCACAAAAGGTCCAAGTCTTTGAGAGTCCAGCTAACAAGCACTGTCTCCACCCACCCTGCTCCAGATGACGACATCCCCATCCACATTTCCCAGGTTTTGAAGAGGCTGAGATCCAGAAGTGATGAAATGAGGAAAGCTTGTACCAAATCTGCCTTGTCTTCTTTCCACCACACGGGGGTACACAGTCACCTGGCCCTAGTGTGCCAGAAACCTAAAGGGAGATGAAAAGTCAACCCCACTCTATCCAGCCTCAGCAATCAGGGAGCAAACTGGTTAATAAGGCACAAACCGGCTTTTAAAACACTATTTTTCTAGTCCTCATTTTGTGAGAAAACCATAAGCATAACTCAAGTATGCAGGAGGCCGGGCACCAGAACAGCAAGGGTGAGGGCATGCCTGGGGAGGGGGGCGGGTAACTGGTGGTGGGGTAGTGGCACAACCCAGTCCTCCCCACAGGAAAGACTGTGATCCTGCCCTGCAGCTGACAGACAGGGCAGAAACACCACATGCCGGGGTCTCAGCTCTCTGCACTAGAGTCCAGGGCCTGCCCATCAGCCCACCTGCCCACTTGCTCTGACTCCAGGAACCTGACAGACTCTCCAGGAAAAGTACTCACAGGGTGGCAATGCTCCCAAGCATGCTGGCCAGGGAGCTTATGTTACCACCATTTTACTGACAGAAAAGCCCAGAAGTAGAAGTCAAACCTTTGGGGGAGCTGACTCCCATCTAGAGCTCACAGCTACCCAGAAGACATGACAGCCTGACAGACGGAACTACTCTCTCTCTCCATGGCCTCTCATGCTCTCGCCATGCCCGTCCACTGGCCTCTCTCTGTCTCACCCCCGTTCTGAGATGAACTCATACTGTCCTGAACATTTCACCGCCAGTAGCTACCCTTAGCTAGCTCTAAAGAAAGTGTCTTGCTGAAGACAGGCTCCAGAACACCATCTCAGAGACTAGCACCTGCCAGACCCTTTCCAGGGACCTCCTGCTTCAGACAGAAGAGATGGTGTGGAGAAAAAGCACCTGGGAGCACACAACTGTACCAGCTTTGCAGAAAGACCTCAGGCAAAGTCTCCCTCCGTACTTCAGCGTGAGGCAGCTCCAGTGGGCAAACGGTGGGCAGGGTCTGCACGGAGGCAAAGGCAAGGCCAGGAGCCTACAAGGCAATGCTGAGCAGGCTGAGAAGCTAGGCGAGGGGAGGGAAGGAGGCCCAGTGGTAGCAGAGGACAGTAGAAGGAGAGAGAAGGAAGAAGCTCTGTGCCAGCAGTCTCCATCGTGATGCAAATGGAGGAGCTCCCCCACCCAGCCTTCCTGGACCCCCTCATTCCCCCATCCATATCCATCTTCTTCTCCTCAGCCCTACACTTGCACAGCACTTCAGCAAACTGAAACCTGCCCTGCACCCTAACCCCTTCCTCAGGCTCCTGACCCCGATTTTACACTGCAAAATCTGCAGCACCTCATGGCCCTCAGGACCCGCTCACTTTGGGCTCAGCAATGGAGAAGACTAGAGCACCCAAGAAGGGATGGAGATTAAGGCAGGAGGAAGGCGGTGGGTGCTTCAGGCTCTACCAACAGCTCCAGCCTCATCTCAGACTGAAGGAAAAGCAAGCCTATGGCCAGGATGTGCTCAGAATGTGGTCAGCCTGGGATTCCTGCAAACTTTATGAAAAGTCTCCGCCAGGTGACAGACGCTGTGCGGAGGGGTCTCAGGCCCCTCACTCTTCTTGTCCCCTGAGGTCTATGTCATGTTCTCCTTTCACTTTCAGGTTACGTCAGACATCTAAATCGGGAATCCCAGCTCCCTCACAACAGGCGTATCAAAGGTGGATATTCAAAACAGCACTTATTTACAAACGGCAATGCAAATCTGTCCCACAAACCTAGGTGCTAACACACACCTGAGCCACAGTCTACCACAGCCCAGGACCAGATTATGAGAACCTGTTACCCTGCAGCCAACAAATGATGACCATGACAACAGAACCAGAGACAACCTGGAAATGTGTGTGCGGGCTCTGAAATAAAACTGTTAAGACAGAAAGCCTCAATGTTTTCCTTGAGTCTTTTCCACCGACTAGCGTCTTCTCTTGCCTCCCGGGCACAGGTTCCCAAACCAAAGGGCATTTAAAACACTACTCTATGAGGGAGTGCCAGCAGACAAGTCACAAGCACTACATTTAACAGGAAGGCCATCAATAAATGGTCCAGGGCCAAGGGCCTCACCTCAACCCATTACTGATCCTTGTCTACTGAGAGCACAGGTCTTACTCCAGGAATGGGCTCCCCAATGCCAAACCCAAACAGAACCCACTGTGGCCCTCCTGGCTTTCCCCACAGCTCTGCCTCACCTGGCCTGACAAGCTCACAAGGTGACTCGTAAACCAGAAGGGCAGCAATGCTGCCACCAATCCAACATGCAGCATGCACGGAGCGTGCAGGATGCAGAGAACCAGGTAGAATCCTTCATACTTAACCCTGAGGCACTGCTCAGCACTGCTGCCACTAGCTTTTTATGGCTGAAGATGCCAATGCTCAGAGAACTATCAGGGTCAGTCAGAAAGCAAGGGATGGACACTCAGTGTTGGCCACTCCCCAACATCAGAAAAGGGGCTGCGGGATTGCAGCACTTGAGGCCAGGGACAGTTACAAAGCCAGCTCTCATGTTAACAATGAATGGATGTCTGTGACTGCAGACGAGATCTAAAGAAGAAATCACATACAAAAGTGAAAATAAAACTCCAACGGTTTAGGCAGAGTGCTGGTGATTAAGAAAAGTGACTTCTGATAGCATTCAAAGCACTAACACAAAAAATAGTGTAAACTGCAGTGTTTCCAAATGTGCATGCATCCCCTTGTATATTATTTGAACATGTACAGTTGAATTAATAAAATGTGGTGAACAAAAAAATGATGTAGGGAACAATGAAGCTTTGCTAAAGGACCACAGTTATGCCTGGCCTGGGCCTGAGCTGCGCAGCCCTGCACCACCCAAGCCCTGCACCACCCCTGCTGTACATCAGAGGCCCCAGCTGTCAGTGCAATACAAAGGATCAGATCATGGGACACCCAGAAGCTAAGGTCCTCAGCTCTTTAGAAATGGAAGTAATCAGAGTTCCAGAAAGAAGTGAACCAAAGCCAACTGCCCCGTATTCTCAACAATTTAATTCTTGATCCATTTTCCCCAACTTTCAATTTTCCTCCTTGAAGGTTTTGTTTGTTTGTTTATGCCCTTGTGACTGACCTTTGTTTAAGACAATTAAGACACTATCTTTGTGGGGATGAGGCTCAAGTGGCAATGTCTGCCCAACATTAGCATGAGGCGGCCCTGGGTTACACTCTCAACAATATAAACAAATTGGCATGGGGGGGCAGGGTGCTGGACGATGCGAAGTTCAAGGTCCTCCTCAGCTATATAGTGAATTTTAGGCCATTCTTGGACATGAAATCCTGTCCCTTTTTGTTGAGTGGTTGGTTTTTCTTCTTTTTTTAACAAAAGATTTATTTATTTATTATGAATAGAGTATACAGAAGAAGGTACAGGATGTTATAGATAGTTGTGAGCAACCATGTGGTTGCTAGGAATTGAACTCAGGACCTCTGAGCCATCTCTCCAGACAGGATTTCTCTGAGTAGCCCTGGGTGCCCTCAAAATCAAGAGATCCACCTGCCTCTGTCTCCAAAGTGCTGGTATTAAAGGCGTGAGCCACCACTGCCCAGCTTGAGACCCTGTCTTAAAAGGCGGCGGGGGGGGGGGGGGGGGGGGGGGGGGGGGGGGGGAGTGGGTAATGGAGAGATGGCTCAGCAGTTAAGGACACTGGCTCTTCTTCTAGAGAACCTGGTTCAAGTCCCAGAACTCACATGGCAGCTCACAACTGTCTGTAACTCTCTAAGATCTGATACCCTCACACAGATATATATGCGCGCAAAACACCAATGCACATAAAGTAAAAATTTTTAAATTATTAAAAAATACAAACAAACAAAGACCAATCAGCACATGATGGCTTACACCTTTAATTCCAGGACTCGGAGAGGCAAAGGCAGGTGATCTCTGTGAGGTAGAGGCCAGCCTGGTCTATAGAGAGAGTTCCAGGATAGCTAGGGCTACTCAGAGAAACTGTGACTTTAAAAACAAACAAACAAAACCATCTTCATGGGACAGATGTGGGCTAGGCTCTTTTAGAATTCAACCTGCTCGTAGCTGCACGTGTTTCACAGTGGGTTCGCAACCAGAAAGGTCGAAGAACAACTCAGGGCCAATCCGCTAAACCAAGGCAGGGTCACGACTCCAGCAACAGCCTTGGGTCTGGTACAACCTCCAACAATGTGGCTCCCTCTGAAGGTGCTGTCAACCTTCAGCACCTTTTGGAGGCCTGGGTTCCCTTTAAGCCCATGGTTCCTGAAAGCAGGCTCACATCCACTAGGTCCCTGGGCCTGGCTGTTTCTCTGGGAGGCAGGCCTCAGCTAAGTTTCACTGGAGAGTGGCCTGCTGGGCACAAAGGAAGGAACCGTTGGGGGAGGGGAGGCCACAGAGCTGCAGGCTGGGACAAAGGGGACAGGACACAAAGGGCCAGGAAAGGAGCCAGCTTTCTCCACTGAGGAAGGCCCCCTTCCTCACTCACTCTTCCTGGACTCCAGCATTTCACTAGCACATCCCTGACCAAGAATGCGCCATCACTCATGAAGGGGTGGCTCCGGGTATCTACCCCTCCTAGCCGAGGCTCTTAAACTTTTCTTGCCTGGGTGAATCCTTTCTAACCTACTTGTTCAAAGTCAGTCAGCTGCCTCTGATGGCAGCCTCTCTGGGCCCAATCTTGCCACCCTGAAGATAGTCAAAGAATTATTTATTTGAAGGAAAGTAACTCCTCAAAGTGTCAGCCAGTGACAGACTTGTCATTTGTTGTAGAATGCGCGCAGTCGTGTGTGTGTGTGTGTCTGTGTGTGTCTGTGTGTGTCTGTGTGTGTCTGTGTGTGTCTGTGTGTGTGTGGTAGAGGGCGGGCGTTCCACATGGCCTCTGTTTTGCCTAAGCACCCTGAAACCTGCTGCCTGTTTTCAGCCCGAGGCTGTGATGACACATTAGTTCCCAATGGGCCTTTGCCACAAAATTCTAGAGTGGGTGAAGAAGGCCCAGCCAGATCTGGAGCAGGAAACTCGATGGGATATCTTCATGGTGGCTCTTAATTTGTTTGGTTTTGATCCTGGTTGGATTCTGATTTAACAAGGGTGAAACATAACATCTTACATTAACAAAAATCTGGCATCAGCACCCAAAACGATGCCAGGAGGGCAGAGTAGTGAAGGCCAGGAGACTGGCTGTCCTTAAAAGCAAGAGGGTCCTAGACAACTGAAGGACCCTTATAGAAGGTCACAGCCCCCATACCCACACACCTATGCAAAAAACGCTGCTTTCTCTGGGCTCTGCTTCACCCAGGGCAGAATCTGAGCCCCTGCAGAGTGTCAAACGGCAAACCCCGCACTAACTAACACTGACAAGGCCGATCGATGTCCTCCTTCCCACACGGTATTAACACACGGGACTCTACTGAGCTCCAAATACATCTGGAGTGGAGCTTGCTCATATGGATGAATGGGAAAGAGCATTCTTGGTCCCACAGTATGGGCAGTGGAGGTCTGAGGGGGAGGGGGGCTCGTAACACAAAGACCCTGAAAACTCAGGAGAGTCTCTGATGGGGGAAGGAAATGCAAAGTAGCTGCTCTCACAGGAGGAGAGGAGCTGCTCCAGGCTCCACCTCTCCTCTGCTCCCGTGGGGTTCAGCACGCCTCAGCTTCCATTGAAGGTCAGACCAGCCCCTACCCTAGGAGCAGAGCAGAGCAGCAGGCTGGTTGGTTTCAGAAGGGAATGACTGGCATTTCTATGGTATTGAAGAAGTCACACCTAGACTGCCCCTCCCCTCCCCTCCACAGGGCTCCTCCTCACCCCAACCCCCAATACTTGAGTCTTAATGACCCCTGGACAGGGCCCCAGAGACTGGCCCACGAGATCCTGAGGATCAGGCCACAGAAGGCTCTGGAATTCACGCAGTGACAGCTTCTGTCTTCATGAAAAGAACGTGGTGACGACACAACACACGCTCTGCATTGAAAACATTTTCAAAGAACACTGAGAAGGGGAAGGAGCCATCTGTGTATCCCAAGTGTGCAGGGCAGCTCTGAGCCCACCGGCTTCCTGAGGAGCTGTGGCCTAGCGCCGCACCAACCTCACCAGAAAGAGCCATTGCAGGACAAGCTTGATGACCCACAGGAAAGGGGGTGCCAGGACCAGCACCTGTGCCTCAGAGATGGCCAGGGCCTGACAGCAATGTCCAACCTGAATAGGGGAGGAGGTAGAAGGGAACTTTGTGTTTTTAGTAAAACCTAAACATTTTAACTAAAGTCTGAGAGAATGTGAGCCCCCAGGGCCTCCTGCTTAGCCTCTGTGAGGCGTCAGTTTCCAAAAGCCAGGTTTTGTTGTTTTCATTTTAGCACTGCTAGAATACCAGGGCACCTGCTTTAACTGCATCCGCACGTGGGTCTTTCTGAGAGGCCAGCTTACTTTCTCCAGGCTCTCCTACAGCTGATAGCTCAGCTCTGCCCAGCCTGCACCTGGACTGCGACCACAAAGGGTTGCCATCACCTTACCAAGAAGAGGTGAGCACTTAGGACTCAGAGCAACAGCCACAGCACAGCCAGGTGTCAAGACAGGCAGAGGGGAAGGAGGTCTCCCAGGAAGCGCAGCAGTCAAGAAAACAGCAAGGTGTCCAATCCTGTGCTCTCCTGAGGGGACATGACCACCTGACCCAGAAAGATGGCCCATAAGCCCTGACAAGGGTCTGTAAGCCATGTGGACACAGCAGTCTTTTGCCTCTAGACTAGACAGACTAAATATAGGGGAAGACAAGCATCTGTGACAACCCACAGGTGTGGTCTGAGATTAAAAATTCTGATATATTGGAGCAGTCTTAATAGGAAACGGCTGTTTAAGGGAACAAGCATTTCAGGGCTTGAGATGGCCTAAACCGGCAGCTCAGAAATGAAGAAGCTTTTCCACTAGGGTGTGGCTAAACCCCCTCCCAGAAAACCAGATAAGACTCTCACTATTAGAAGCAACCAGTTGCATACAAAGGCCCAGGGCCCATGCTGGGGCCACCCCCTCTGGAACCTTCTTGCTTATCCTTGGCTAAGCAAACAGGAGTCTTCACAGATAAAGCAAAGGTCAACTGTACTCAAAGGCACGATAAAATCACCCACAACCCTGAATTACAGAGCCAAATAATACGGTATTTCCACACAGACTTTCAGGGAAATGCGATGATCAGAAGCAGGGTGCCCTCTGTCATGCCAGGTTAACACCCCACCCCTGGCCCCACCACTCCACAATTCACCTAAAACAGGCAAAACCTGAACAAGGGTTTCCATGAGTCTCAGGAGTCAGCAGAAGGCAGGCTGGGTCAAGTGAGAAAACGAGCCTCTTTTACACAGCAGTGAGGACACTTCACGTGTAAAATTCTGCCGATCTGTCAAAGGCCTACTTCAGAAAAGAAAGGCAAACACCTCAGCTCGGACTCAGGAGCAGCAAACCTGGACAGGCTGAGGGCGTCAGGACCTCCCTCAGGAGCTTTCAAGTGCATTAGACCACACACAGCCGAACCGGGGAGGAGGAGCCCCAACAGAGATGAGCTGGGCATCCATCATAGAATTTGTATGTTAGGGCCAGAGAGTTCAGGACTAAAATACCAGCAGTCCCTGTCCCCAACAACTCAATGGTGACTTTAAGGAGTATCTTAGAAGCTGGGTGGTGGTAGTGTACATATTTAATTCCAGCATTTGGGAAACAGAGGCAAGTGACTGACTGCCAGCCTCGTCTACCGACTGAGTTTCAGGACAGCAAGAGCTGTTACAAAGACAAACCCTGTCTCAAGGAGATCTTTGTGAATTCAAGGACAGCCTTGTCTACAGAGCAAGTTCTAGGAAGGCCAAAGAACCGGGGGTGGGGGTAGGGGTGGGGGTGTTGGTTGGGTTGTCTTAGAATGAAAGTGTTCAGTGGCATCTGAAATGAACATAGAGAATCAGACTCCTCCAGAGGGAGACAGAATGGGAGATAAGGCTCTAGGAGAACAGCACATGCAAAGGTCCTGGGGTGAGTGAGGAGGCTGCCTGTCCTGTCCTGTGCTTAACTACAGCCTGGCAGTTCTAAGTCTGCAGTCCTCCATGTCTTCCCAGAGAGAGCATATCAGATTCCTGAGCAGGGAAAGAAGGCACATCCCAGCTCCTCGCTGGCCAATGGCAGCTTCTCCCAAGACTCCAGAGCAGGCTGGGAAGAGACCGGGAAAGACCCGTTTCCTAACTGGGAAAAAAAAAAAAAAAAAAGCAAACTATAGGCCAGGAAGAAGTCATGCTAAGTGCAGAAATCCTCGCTCAACCGTCCACAAGACTGACTGACCAGAGCTCTGGCCCACAGGCCAGGATGGACAGGGCGTTGAGCACCAGGGAAGCAGCACCACTTCCCCGGCCCTTAAGGACACAGAATGTTCTGGAGATATACCGATTCTCCCTACTCTCAACTAAAAACAAACTTCAAGAGAAAAGTGAATCAAGTTTTACAAGCTTCTCTATTTACTCAGGGCTACAAATCCATCAGGTGGGGAGGCTCTGAAATAAACTCTGCCTTCACCATCATTTCCTGTGCTTCTCCTGGTCACCCACACCCACTCTCGGGTTTAACCTGGCTGTAGAACCTCAACGTGAAAGAGGATCCCCAAATTCAGAACACACTCTTCTGTCTCTGCTTCTACCTGTTCTAGAACAGTTCCGACCAAGAGGAACAAAGACCTTCCCAGGAATAATGCCTACCTCAGCCCTCACTCTCTGCCTCTTGAAACCCAGACTACAAATCTTCTAGGGTTCTCTGGCTCCTCCCAAGCAACCACTGCAGACTCAGTGAATCAATCCACTTTGCAGATGAGGATACTAAAACAGAAGCCGAGCAGAGGCCCTGATAGGGATGGGGACAAGGCTGATTGCATTCAGAAGCTTCTATATCTCCAACCTTGGTTCCCAAGCACCTCCTGTCCATCAGACACCAAAGGCAAAGAAAACTACTTCCGAGATCACCAAGCATTGTAAATGTGAACTCCTGAAAGCTAAGGGCTGCTCCAACTAGCGCTTCAGCCTAGAGACCTAAGTATGATATGCAGAGCTCAAGTAGACGTGGGTGAGAGAGCAATTTCTCAAAAGGGTGAGAGAGCAATTTCTCAAAAGTGTCTCCTGACTACCACACACATCAATAAACAAAGAAAACTTAAAACATCATGAAGACATGGCCACAAAAAAAAAAGAAAAAAAAAAAAATCACCCGGAGTAGCATGGTGCTCCATGGTGCGGTTTCTAGCAGTATGGCACCAGAGGCACAAGAGGCCAATGCAGCCTTCCCCAAACCAGAAGGCCCACTCCCCCAGCAGCTGCAGGATGGCACAGGCAGGTCTCAGCCCCCCACTCCCTCCAGGCCTTGAGGCAGTGTAAGTGAGGCCTGGTACAGCTTCACTCTCCATATGAAGCTCAGCCCCCACAACATGAATTCATAGAACAGAGTCAGCAGGAGGTGTGCAGAGATCCAGGAGCTCAGATCTCCTTATTTCTGTACCCCAGGGACTGCCTCAACACCCTCCTGCACACTGAGAAGGAAGTCTCGCTCCATTACATATCAACCTCTGCACTCTCCCTATATTCTCTGGCTCACTCTTCCAGCTTTTAATCCCATAAAATGCATCTGCTTTCTGATCCATCTTCCTCCCCAGCAAGAGGCTGCCCCTTCCTGCCTTGCATAGCCAATGCCCTTCCCCATCCTCAGCCCCAATATCTGGTACCTCAACTTCCCAGCTCTCAACTCCCACAGCCAGAAAGCAGAACCTGTATCCCACTCAGAACTTCCTATGAAGAAAAGCACACTGCACAATGTCAGACTGTTCGCTTTACACTGGGTACCACTAGCACAGAGAAATACTATGCAAATCTCCAACCTTTTCCATGCAAACTGGCATCTTCAGAACCCCTCCTGAACTCATTTACATGGTTTCCCTGCTAGATTCAGTCTGTTAGTGTTAAACTACAGGGCCGAATGATCTTCCAAACAGTTAGCTAGATATGGTTACACACATCTGGAATCCCAGAAATTGAGATGCTTCCTGGATGCAGGAAGATTGTGCATATGAAGCAAGACCCTTCCTCAAAATTAAGAGTGTTCCACACCACAGAAATGGCTCAGGAGGTCTAATCCTGAGCTGCTCATCCAAAAGATCCAGATTCAATTCCCAGTACCCATGTGGAGGAACCCAACTGTCTTTGACTCCAGTTCTAGGAAGCCTGACTGACACTCCCTCCTGACCTCCTTGGGCACCAGGCAGACACATAGGCATATATACAGGCAAATCATTTATACACATAAAATAAAAACAAATAAATCTTTTTCTAAAAAGTGAGAGCTGGTCAGACACTGTGGCACACACCTCTCATCCCAGCCCTTGAAAGGCAGAGAGAGAGGCAGATCTCAGTGATCTGGTCTACATATATATCAAGTTTGAGGTGAGACCAGTCAGTATTATACAGTGAGATCCTGCAGAGGGGAGGAGAGTGAATGAAAAACACAAACCCCCAAAAGGTGAGAGACTGGAGAACCCCTAAAAGAGAGCTTAGGGATCTGTTGCATCCAGCTAAGACCCAGACTCTCAGCAGAAACACCACATCTCTTTCAAAAAAGGACAGACTTTCATGAAACCCACCCTGGGCTCTCCACCCAAGTCCCTCCCATCCCACAGAAGGCCTTCCTGGATTATTTACCTTCAAAAAAAACACATAATTTAAACACTGAGCTTCTTCACTTTCCAAACCACTGAGAATTAGGGAAAGGGGGGAAACCACGTCTGTTTCTATTTGAAACTGTCAAAATTAGCATTCAGTAATTAAAAATCACACCCTTTCTCTTAATAACCTAAGCAGCATGATACAATCAGGTTGTGCCAACTCCTTAATCTAATTGACTAATTACAGATTTTAATTTAGTCAGTTACTGAACAACTGTTGACAATTTGTTTTCATTAGGGACAGAACAGAATAAATATTTAGGCTTTCCGTCACCAAGACTCCTGCAATGGGCTCTCCATCATGACCTCAACTTCAGAGACAAGCTCTGGCTCCACAGGCATCCTCAGGCACAGGTACTCACACAGCCCCACAGCCACCTCTCAGCTGACCCTGCACCCAACACACCTAACAGAGGCCCCTAAAAAGGGCAAACCTAAGGGCATGCAGCAGTCTACATTCCCCCCAAAAGACAGACAATTCCCAAATTCACACGAGTCATTCAAGAAATGGCAAACACTTAAAACATTGTGAAGAAAAATACATTCAATGCTACATGTCACTGGCTTTTAAGCAACAAAATAAGCTAACAGTCAAAACAGGTTTATCTGCATTCATCTCACTGAGAAGCAAACTGTCACTGACATTTTTTCAAGACACTCATTTACAGGTTTGGGTAATGAAACGATCCAATTTTTTAAAAGAACAGTTCTCCCCAAGGACCCATCTCCCAAAGCCATCCCATAATTTGTCAATCCAGCAGTGGCTCAACGGCTACAAGTGGAACCCTGGGAGCAAGTCCTGACTCCTGGGAGTCCATGGGCCCCTGGCTTCTCTTCATGACTTGATTATCTCATCCAAGAAATGGGATCATAACAGGCCCTGCCTTGTAGAGCAGTAAGGGAATTAAATATCACCCCTCACACATGACTAGTCCTATGTAAATATTCAATAAATACTAGTCAGCCCTCACTGTCCCCAAGATACAAAAACCACCACCTAGGAAGAAGCGATGATCCACTCACAGCTTTTAGCAAAGAGGGTCTCTTAAGAAAGCTAATTTGGGGACCTTGCTGACCCCTGCTCTGGCCCTTTGGGAAGTACCAGCTCAGATAGCAAGAAGGGGCCTCTCCCTTTCCAGGTCTGCAAACAGTCAGCTCTGCACTTTCTGCAGGGGCCCGAACTCAGCACCCTGAGCCCTCTCACTCAGAGATCTCAGCCTCTGTCAGAGACAATTCTGCATCCTGACTTTCCTGAGCCAAGCCTAGGCTGGACAGTGCCACCAACACTGCTGATCAGTGGGGACACCAGACAGAATCTGAGGTCTTCGGCCTAATAATTTTAACAGACCTCTAGAAAATGTCAGTGGGAAGGAAGCACTACTAATCTAAGCTCAGCAACCTTCACGTCTCTCTGTCTGCTCACTACAACTGGACCAACCTATGAACTCTGGCGGGCTCCCTGGAGCCAAGAAGCCCTGACTGACATCTACAGCATTCTTATTTCATATTGCTTAATTAAAATCAAACAGCTGGGAATGGGGACCACACACCTGTACTCTCAGGATAAAAGCAGAAAGATTGTGAACTCAGGGCCCTCTTCAGCTACATAAAAATGTCTCTCAAAAAGCAAGTAAAATTAATGGTGCCTCTGGGTTAAGAACAGTCACAGCATTTGCCTGGTATGTTCAAGGCCCTGAATTCAATCCCTGATACCACCAAAATAATTAATTAATGATGACTCAATATGTGTGATGTCCTCATGAATAAAATATGTTCAAGCATGTAGTCCACAAGGGGTGGCAGGGAGGAAATAAAGAGGCCTGGCAAGTAGAGACAGGAATCCCTTCCTGGGCTAGAGATGGTCCAGCCAATCAAGGCTAGGCTCACAACCAAAACAGCAAGGAAACCCTTCCGGCACTGACACAGACATTTTCTTTTTAATGTGGTTAAAACCAGCTAGTCCCTCATTTCACAGTGAATCCTACGACTGTGGGGGCTTGAGCCAGCCCATCCCTCTCGGGACTGCTCCTCAACCCAGAATAGTTTGGGGTAATTTTTGTTGTTGTTGTTTTGTTTGTTTGCTGTTGTTTTGTAGGGGGATGCTTTGTTTTGGTTTTCTGAGACAGGATTTTCCTCTATATCCAGGATGGCCTAGAACTCACTGTGTAGGCCGGACAGTCTCATATATAGAAATCCACCGGTCTTGGCCTTGTTAGTACTAGGATTGTAGGAGTATGTATGCCACCACACACACTTGTGCTAACTCACAGGAAGACAGCATGGCCTGGCAGCAAAGAGAATACTGGGAAAAACAGTGTGGGACTAAGCGATACCTCAGGGGGTGGAGTGTGCACCTCCCATGCACAAAGCCCTAGGTTTGGTCCTCAGCACAACATAAACCAGGTACGGCAGAGGCCGCCTGTAACCCTAGCACTCAGGAGATGAAGGTAAGAGCATCAGTACTTCAAGGTCATCTTTAGATACACAGCCAGGTCAACACCAACCAAGGAAATATGAGACTCTCAAAATGGGAAAAACAAAACAACTACATTTAAGGCTATTTTCCACATTACTCAACCACTCCAAACACTTCCATCCATCCCCTCATGTACAAAATAGGAATGACAGGGAAATCTAACCCAGGGAACTGCTGATGACAGGAAAGCTAACTTTCTTGGAAACAGTATAAGGCACATAGTTAGTGTTTGGTTCATCAGTTCTCAGTTCATAAACGGGAACTATGTCCTGCCCCTGCATACTCCGAGGAGAATGACATCAGAACACCCTTTTGGCTGGGCTGGTGGCATACACCTTTAATCGGGTTACCCAAGAAGCACATGCAGGCTGAACTCAAGAGTCCAAGGCCTACATAGTATGTCCCAAGTCAACCAGAACTACATAGTTAGACCCTGTCTCAAGACAGATAGGTAGACAGATGGATGGATGGACAGATGGATAGATGGTGGACAAATGGATGGGTGGTGAGTAGATGGAAGGATGAAAGCCTGAGTGTCAGCATCATATTAAGTGCTCAGTAAACACTCTGTCCTTCATTAAATAGGGCATTATTAGCAAACCATCGTCCATCAGTTAGTAATTTGCCCCTCACCCTGGAACTGCCATTTGGACTGCCTAGGGCTCCAGCACCCACAGAAGATTATCTCTCTCTGAAGTCAGGGTGCCATAGCTCAACCCTGCTATTCCCACCTAGTTCCCTTTGATGAAGATGCTGCCAGCAAAATAATGCCAAAGAAAGTATGTGGCGACAGTCAACTAGATTTAAGTTCATTTTCTGTAGCTTGAGGTCAGAATCGACCAGAGTACTCTGGTGATCAAGTTTTCTGCAATTCCCTATTCCACACATTAGCTCACTGACAGAAATTCACCACGGTATTTAAAGTGGCAGCCATCACAACTAACTCAAATTGTATTGGCTTCCCTGTTGCCGAAACGCTCTGCTGAAGCCATCAATTGGCCAATTCGAAGATAACGTGGTGGCTGAAATTCCCTGTCATGTTGTAAAATCCCTTTCAAAGCAGCTCATGGCTTGCAGATCCTCAGCAGAACCAGTGCCCGGAGCCTCAGCCAGCACCGCCTCATGTAACCCAAGCGGTGGGCAGACAGAGCAGGAGCTGGCAGGAGGCACTGCCAGAAAGAAGGGCCTCCAGAGAGGGTATAACATTTTCTACTGGGCGCCTTCTAAAAGACAGTGAGAGAAGACCAGCCACGCGCACACGCCTGACACCGGGCCTGCCCGCTGGGCATCTGCCCCCTCAGTGCAGGCCGGGTAGCCAAAGCCACAGACATCACTTGGCTTCTCAGGAAGAAAGCTGCCAGATTCCTGACGGACAGACACAAGCCCGCCTCATAGGTGGACACTGGCTAGAGCCAATGCCTACCACAGGCACAAACCAGCAGGGTTACCACTCTGTTCTAAGACTCAATTTCCCCATCTGGAAACATGGAAGTTCTTTCTTAAAAAAAGTGTTTAATCCATCATCTGATGATCAATTCAAATGTGAAACTGAATTCTCAAAGAGAGCCCAAACCAGTAGTGGTAGTGAACACCAGTAATCCCAGGACTGGTGATACTGGCCAGAGCTTGAAGGATCACGTCCAAGGCCAGCCTCGACTACATAGTGAATTAATGCCAGCCCCAAGACCTTGTCCCAAAAACTAAAAGGGGAGAGGGCCAAAGCATTACAATGACTCAAAAAGTTCAGGATAGAAAGAAGTCAGCCCTGATTTCAGATCACTGTCTGCCTCCCACAGCTCACAGACACCAATGACTGACCCAGGCCATGAGAAACAATCAGAACTGAACCCTGGCCATCCTAGTCCAAATCCACGCACTGTCTCTTAACACTGCATTAAGTTTCCAACAGCCAGGAAAACTTGCCCACCCCCAGCCACTCTGCCAGCCACTATTAGCCCTGAAATAGACTTAGAAAGAAATATCAGAGAAAGCCTCAGACTCCAGGGAACTAACTCCAAGGCTGAGAAGTGGAGAACAAATGAAGTGTAAGTTTCCCCTAAAACACATAGAACAGGACACGAAGCCTGCCCCAGAGCTGTGTGAACAGCTGTCACCCAGCAAGGGTGGGGACAGGGATTTTGGGAGGCTGGGCTAACCTGGGTCACAAAAGGCACCCTGAGACCCTTTCTAGGCATTCCTGGACACTGCTCAGACACTCCTCCCCATAGGGAGGATGCCCCCAACCTCAGACAGGTGGGGGGAACTGCCGTGGCCTTGTGAGAACATTTCCCCCCAACCTACCCACACCCAAGTGGGAGATTTCTTTACTCAGCACACAACACTCTTAGTCATGTGTGCTCTTAACACACCAAGACTATAAGGGCACAACTACAGGGTTCAAGAACGCCACCAACCCTAGACCTGATGGGGAGATGATTCTCCCTCACCTCTCTAAATCCTTATTACAGATCTGGAAACTGAGGCTCAGCCACAGCTTATCATTTGACTCAAATCACCCAACCTGAAAGAATAGAGACTCACACTCAGTGCTCCTGGGCAGGCTAAGACCTGCAGAGAGACAACTTTACATGGGAAAGGCAGGACAACACATTTGTGTGTACTCATAAATCACTGAACAGAGATTTCCAGAAACAGCTCTCATGTTTACTCTGTGGCACAGTATTTGGAGTTTTTTGTTGTTGTTTTTGTGTTTTTTGGTAATTGCCAGCTATGACCCACTCAGCTGATTTAAGACACACTACAGGGTCACAAGTCCTGCTACAAAACAATACTTCACTAGCCCTCACTTGTCGCTCTCTTCACTTGAGTGTCCTTAACGCACTCAGATCCGGGGCCAGGATCAAACCCTCCTCATTTCTCAGGGCAGAGTCTTGCTCACTGACCTCAGATTTATCCTAGATGCTACAAATCAGTCCCAGAATCAAAGATGGCAGAGGTCAAGATAAAGTTTCATCCCTCCAGGGTTTAGAGAAGGAAAGGAAAGAAGACTCCACCTTGACTCTGAGAATTCTCCAAGGCCACAAGTGACAAGTGAGTCAGAGTTATTTCTAAGTCCCTGGAAGAAAGGGATGGTCTTGGCAGGCCTGTGGGAGGGCACCACATCCTAAACTATTATTGACTATCAGAAGGATATTGAGTAAGGAAACAAAATAGCCTTCTCAGATGCCGAGGCACCAGGCAGGACCACAGGGAAGGAGCAGAGGAACTGGCAAAGAAAGTGTTCCAGACTCCTAGAGTAGCAGAGAAAATGGGTCCAAGTGTGAGCCGGCAGCAGTCGGGAGCATCCATGTGTTCTCATTTCATTCTCACAAGCAAAAGACTGCTGTGGAGGCTGTGTATCTCTCATGGCTGCCTGGAGCCCAGGGATCACATAACTCATCAACAGGTAAGCAAGTGAATGAAGAGGCAAGCCTCCCCGGTACACAGCCCTCACACAGTTATCAATCACTGAACACCATCTGTCAGAATGCAGGACTTCCCTGGGTCAGGAAGAGCAAGACCAATACATACATGCAGGGCTTACAATGTGTCTGGCATGAGTATGCACTTATGTATATGCACTTGTTTGTGAGTATAAGGCCATTTACTCCACATAATAACCATGAGAGGAATGCAGTTCAACACCTCTTTATTGCTTGAGGCACATAGGTTGACTAAGGTGTTCATGGCCTACACAGCTAGCAAGCAGCAAGATAGTACAAGGCAAAACAAAGTGTCTTGGGTCCCGCTTGAGTGAGCAGAATTGAGACCTGTTGGAGATGAGATGAAGGTTATGTGTACCTTTGTTCTACGGGCCTTCTTCCATTCTACCCACGTATGACCAGTAACATCCAGTTAGACCATCTGCGGCCCTGATGTTTCTATAGACATACTGGCTCTCCCTCATAAGGAGACTGCACACAACTCTCTGTAAGCACTGATCTTACTCTGGCTACCTCCAGCCTTTAGCTAGCAAGCAGGGTTCACCCCATTAAATACAGAGACAAGAACCAGCTTCTTCAGTGTCTCCCTTCACCGGCTCACCTGCCTCTTCAGCCCCTTCTGAGACTCCTCACAGAAGCAGAAAACCAGGTAAGGCCTCAGCACAAAGGATGGCGCCGGACCCCTAACCCAGGGACTTCTACCCTAGTCATCCTATGCACATTTACATGGCACCACCAGCCTCCAGAGACAACTTTCCTGCCCTTCCCCTGGCCGCCCACAGTGCAGAGCAGGATGACAGGCCTTCTCCACATTTTATAGTGAAGAGGACCACAAAATTAACACAGCCATGAAGCTGACTTTCTTTCAGATCTAGATTCTTACCAGTGCCACCCACAGGCCCCTGGGCCTCCTCATTGGGCCCTGCGGCTGCTCAGGCAGGCATGGTCCAGGAACACTCTGTCCTACACAGATAAGAGGCAGAGACATCTCAGGGGAGCATTTATCAGAGGCAGCTATGGTGGGACCACCAGCTCTGCCGCCCCCACCCCCAGTGAGGGTGCAGGGACTGAGACAAGACGGCTTGAAGAGAAGAAACCTGGGAGCCATCCAAAAGCCCTGAGAGAGGAGGGCATCACTGGAATCCATCAGTACACAGGACGATCCTTCCATAAGGGTCAACTTGCTCTCCCTGGAAACACTGCTGTGCTAAAGGGTTTTCTGAGCAAACACCAGGACTACAAAGAGCAATCAAGCTCAGCAAGCGCTAGCTGGGAGGCACCCTGGCTTACACGCATGTATAGGGCACCCTCACAGCCACAGAGACTGCCATTCCCCAGCCCTACGTGAGCCCAAAGTCCATCTAGATAGAAAATAGTGCCTGTGCATGAAGTTACATACAAGCCCAAGCCACCAGCCAGAGCTCAAACCCTTCCAAATCCAGAGGCTTCAAGCCCAGAAAAAAGAAAAGCACACCATGGAAAGCCATATCCCTATGACTGATCGCACCAAGGCCATGGAAAACCCCATTACCCTGGCAAATTAAAACAAACAACCACGATAGTGCGATTGCTATTTGCTGTAAGCTCCCAGCAACGTATGTTAAAGGAGTTTATGTGAATCGCCTAATGCACTTGTGCCGTGGTCACAATTACTACCGAGCTAAAAAAGATTAATTTTGCTGAATACTTTAAGCCCTCAGACACTATTACAGAACTACAGCTAGTGTGACATTCCCGCTATCTTAGCTGACAGATCTCACACCCACCACTTCTCCTAGGGCTTAAATACACACTCAGAAGATGAGGGTCCAACAACACAGCACCCGCTGGAGAGCCCTCCTCCCTTACAAAACAGAGCTGACCTAAGGGACAGAACTGGGTGTCTCCCAGCTCTCCTCAAGTGTTGGCTGGCACAGAGCTAACTCGCAGTCCAAGTTTGCAAATGCTTAGCTAACAAAGATGGCATTATGCAAAAGGCCGCTGCACACTGCTGGTCTGGGAGTTCAAATGAAGTGACCACTGCCAAAAACTTTGTTTGGGTCCCCGCTGTCCCCCGCCCCATCTCTCGCCTTAAATAAAGGGCAAGGATTTGCAGTTTGGGGTCTTCCTGCCACTTGAGATCCATTACAGTGGCCACATTGCCTGGACTCTGGCAAAATGCAACTCCAGATCCTCATTTAATGTTTAATTAGCTACTAACAGAGGATTCTGGCGGCCTCTGGGGGCAAGAGGAAGTCCAGAAGACAGGGTAGGAGCCCTAGGAGGAGACTCAAAACCAAGTGTAAGCTTGGGGGACAAATGCATATATTTTGTTTTGAATCTGCCACACAAGGATGCCAAGCGTCAAAGCCAAAGGCAAGCCTTGTACCTGCCAGGACCTCTGGCCAAACAGCTAGGCTGGCTTATCACAGAGGCTAGCACTCCTCCGGCTCCTGAAGCCCAGCTGCAGGCACCCACTGCCACCCTCTCATCCCCCTCTTGCTAGTGGGGCCCTGGCAGGCAGAGACACTCCATGCCCCGCGGGAACCTCACTCAGCGTATCCAAGAAGAGCCCTCTCAAATATCACTTTGCTATTTCAAACCCACCAAGGACACTGGACCCCTGCCACATGGCTACAAATACTTCAGCTGCTGTCCACACCCTCTGCTAACCACCTCTCCCCAAGAAGAGAGGCAGAGCACACACTGAAACAGCCCAGGTCTTCAGAACAGGGAACCTAAGACAAGCAGGGAAATCTGGCCAAGGTCACGAGTATACATGTCCACTATATTGCCCAAGGTCTTCATTGTGTGAATAGGGCTCTAGGCTTTTTGGAGCAAAAATCCATGAACTTCCTAAAAAAGAAATCATGAACAAAGTCTCCTTTATGAAGACACATGAATTTTCTGGAAAGAAAAGTCTGTAGCTTTTATCACTTTACTTCTGGCAAAAGCAAAGAGGTACTTCACCAGAGACTCACCCCCTATGGGTCAGGTCTCACCTGGCCTGTTCTTACTTCAGTTTAGTCATTTCCTCAGAGAACAGCCAGGCCCACAGACCAGGTAGCAGGCTCACTCTGGTCAAGTGAACACACACCCCATTTTTCAAGGCGCCTGCACAAGGACAGTCAGGGCAGTCAACACTGACAGGTAGAACTCAAAAGACCGGACACTTTAGCCTCAACCCCACTACTACCTAAACCTACTCACTGTGGCTTCATCTGTAAAATGGAAGTGAGATTTAATAATAAAACTCAACCAGGGGACTGGAGAGATGGCTCAGGGGTTAGGAGCACTGACTGTTCTTCCAGAGGTCCTGAATTTGATTCCCAGCATCCACATGGTGGCTCGAGACCATCTGTAATGACATCTGGTGCCCTCTTCTGTATACTGTATACATAAATAAATACATTTTAATAAATAAATAAAACCCAACCACAAAGGCAGCTACAAAAACTAACCACAATCAAGGCATGCCCCACAAACCCGAACAGACACACCTGGCAGCATTCTCTAGCACCTGAGGGCCACTGTGGGGCTAGCCCACTCTGTTCTTTTCTTGCTACCAAAAGAAAACACATCAGTTATCACAGAAGAGGACCACCGGGGTTCTGGCACATCTCACCATCCACAGAGCCACCCTGAAGCCCACACAGGGAAGGGATCAGAGCAACTCTAGACCCAGAGTATGAAACACATTAATGCCTGAAGTGTCCATTTACAAAAGACAAGAACAGACCAGCCTGTCAAGAGAAAACCCAGAGGGTCAGAGTTAGGGTTAGGGTCTTGTAGGCTTTCCTGTCACTCTAAAAGGCCCTACTTGGCCAGAGGAGAACAGCACAGAAATCACAAACGGGCCTAGCCACTCCTCCTGTGACCCAGGTACTCGTGACTTAGGCAAGCCCATTCACAGAAAAGTCCACTCTAAACACAAAACCCCTGGCACTCTGTGTCCACGTGGCAAACACCAGGGTTTTTAGGCTTCTAAATGAGCCAGGAAAACCCAAGCCACCAGGTGTGGGGCGGAAAATAGACAGTGACTCAAATAAAAACCCACCAAATCAAGGACAGTTTAAAGGCCCTCGCTGCTGAGTCACCTGGTCACTCCAGGATCCGCACATCTGGCCTTGACCTGGGAGGAGCCTTGAAGATCATCACCCAAGCCCTAACCCTGCTTATCTTGGGAGGAGATGACCTGCCAAGATGACCCACACCTTCTATTTGAGCCTCCCCACTGCCAGGCAGGCAACAAGTACCCACCAGACAAATTTTCCCTCCGTGGCACACCACCGAGGGCCAGTAAAGACTCTTCTTCACACTGGACTCCATGTCTCAAGATGACCCACAGACTCATAGACCCAATAGTCTATGAGCTTTTCTGGTCCTGGTCGTGCAAACCATCTGTGTTCCTCCTATCCGCTCCTCTATTCCATCAGCCTGTGTTGACTATGTATGTATATGACCTAAAGGAGCCAGGAGACAAATAGCTTCCAGCATATGCCATGGGGAGGAAAAAAAACCTGAGCTGTAGCCAGAAAGGCAGGATCATGCAAGTAAGCAATGCCTACTGTGGGCCTGTGCCAGGCAATGTTAGAAGCATGGACTCTGGTGTTAGTCATGAGCTGTGTGCACATTCTCATTCCACCACTGGACTAACCTCTCTGTGTCTCAGTTTCTTCATCTACAAATGGGTCAATAGCAGAGTAAATAGACAAGAGCAGTAACAAGCACACCACCCCATCCATGCAAAATGCTGACAGTGCACAGGTGGGCTTTGTAGACACTAAAGAGGGATGATCAGGGGGCTGGAGAGATGGCTCAGAGGTTAAGAGCTCTGACTGTTCTTCCAGAGGACCTGAGTTCAATTCCCAGCACCCATATGGTGGCTCACAACCATCTATGATGACATCTAGTACTCTCTTCTGTATACTGTATACATAATAAATAAATAAATCTTTAAAGAAAAAAAAAAAAAAGAGGGATGATCACCAAACGCAGACACTGCTCTCCTCATAGGTGTCCTTGCAAGCTGTGTGCAGGACAGCTGGCGCCTATAAGCACTGCTCCTCAGGAAGCCGAAGCAGGAGAGTCAGGACAATAACACAGTGAGATCCAACCTCATACACTGACACATAGGATTTGGGTAAACAGGGAAAACTACATTCTAGCCAAGGGAAAGACCAGAACGACCTACTTGGGATCAGAAAGATGGCTCACAGGTAAGAGCGAGCGTATGGCATACCCGAGCTCAATGCCCAGCACTCGGGCTAACCCAATGAGGGACTCAGAGAAGCTAGATGAAGAAATACAAAAATAAACAGAAAAACAACATAATGATCTGGTACGTCTTCCTTCTTTTTGCAGTGCTGGATAAAATCCTAGGGCCTTACAACAGCTAGACAAGCCCTTGGCCATCAAGTTACAACCCCAAACTAACAAGTTCTTCATTTTCCAAGTGGTCTCCTTTACTGGCACCCTTTCCACTGAATGTCACCCTTAATCACTTCAAAATTCTCACTTAGAAAGCCAGGCAAGGCAAAGTACACCTTTAATCTCAGCACTCAGAAGGCAGAGGCAGGCAGATCTCTCTATCTCTCTGAGTTCAAGGCCAGCCAGACCTACAGAATGAGAGCCTGTCTGAGGAAAAAAGAAAAGAAAAAATATCTCCATTCAAATCCATTCAATCACATCATTCCACCTCCCTTGTCAGACCACAGGACACATCAGATTGATCCCAATTTAAAGAAAAAAGAACTGGAGCTGCAAACCTATGAGTCATGGGCCCCCAACTAATATGACCTCATCTCTTAGCAGCATCTTCTAAATGCTATGTCAACCTCAGAACCTGCAGAGTTCTTCCACCGTTCTTTAACAGCCCTAGCTGCAAACTGACGGTACACATTTCTACTGCTGCCATCTTACTTCAAGATGCAGGACCAAACCATGAGTTGCTGGAAAGACTCTCAATGCTACTAGAGCAACAAAGGTGACTAAAAATTGTTAGCTTCAGGCTGGAGAAGCAGCTCAATTAAAGAGCATTTACTGCTTTGCAGAGGACCTGAGTTCGGTTCCAAGCACCTCAGGAGGCCAACGACCATCCATAATTCCAGTTCCGGTCAATCTGATATCCTTTGACACTTGGGGCACCTTTTATGGGTGTGGTGTACATTAACTCATGCAGGCAAACATGCTTATGATAAATAAGTAAGCAGCCTGGTGGGTGGTGCATGCCTTTAATCTCAGCACTCAGGAGGCAGGTCTAGTGA
Source organism: Sigmodon hispidus (assembly GCA_004025045.1). Classification (NCBI taxonomy): domain Eukaryota; kingdom Metazoa; phylum Chordata; class Mammalia; order Rodentia; family Cricetidae; genus Sigmodon; species Sigmodon hispidus. Next base: position 223,139 of record PVIH01001404.1, read on the forward strand.
CCTCTAGGAACACACAGTGAGACTGTCTCTAAGTAAATAAGTAAAGAAATGAACAAACAGGCTTACCTAAAAAAACAAATCATTATTGTCTACAATTTCCTATGAAAGAACATAAATGTCTATCAAAGACTGGCTTGAGGAGTCGGAAGGTGTAACTTGAGGACAGCGCACTTGTGGACCTGACTTTGCTGACACAGGGACAGGGGATTTGGGGACGGGTACTTCTGTCCTCTCTTCCTCTCTAAATTGAAACCATCTGCATTGTATTTGGAGACAAGCAAAGAACATTAGCTATTTGTAGTTATTTAAGGGGGTGGGGAACAAGATTTCTCCAAGGTAGGAGGTCAAGTTCACTGGCTGCTAGACCACTTGGCCTCCGCAAGCCCCAACTCAGAAGTTCAACCCAATGACTATCGTCGCCTCTCACATCCCAGAACCAACCATGACAAGTGAAGTAGTCAGGGCTAGACTCACCAGCTTCTTCCTCAACTCTGTAGAAGACACTGGTCATATTCCTGAGCATTCTTCTACTCCAGGAGCATTCACTTTTCAGTCACAACAAAATCCCATACCACTAAGCACTCAGGAAGCCAATGAGTGAGCTAGTCTCTGATGCCTGTTACAGGAACCATTTTCACCATGGCAACAGCCATGGCATCGAAACTGACCACCTATGAAACTCATCCTGATGGGATTTGGTCCCCTAGACCAGTTTCAAAATCAGCATGCAGAGGAGGCAAATGACCTGACCGAGAAGAAGAGACTAATGCTATCATCAGTTCTCATACCTAGAATGTATGGACCGTTCCTCCCGAACAGGTGCAAACAGATCACCCACTGTGTACATGCAAGTATCGGGGATAATGCTCTTGTAGACTGTAAAGATTTGCTGCTTGTATTGGTTTAACAAAACAATGATTGGCCGGTAAAGGCAGTAAACAGAGGCAGCGGACAGTGGGGAGGAGGTGGGCTACATTGTCCCAGTCAGGAGATCAAGCCCAAGCACAAGACGGGCTCCCTACCCCACACTTCAATGGTCATCTGGGGGCAACAGGAACCAAAGCCAAGATCTGGGCAGGGGAGCAGGATCATCCAACGCTGACAGCCTGAAGCCCAGGAACCACGGTGACAGCTAAAGTGACCCTCCCTGCTAGACTAAACATGTAGAACTAAATCTAAAAATCTGAACACTCCTACAGTCTGGGAAATGAGAACAATCCATTTAGTTAGTCAGGCGGTTCATAAAGGGAGCACTGCTAACAAAAATCTCATTTTAAAACAAGTGGGTTAACAGTGGCCCCAGACACTCCAACATCCACAGCACAATAAGCAACCCTCCCTCTAATAAGACATTTGTTAGATTAAAGGTGTGTGTTTCCCAAGTACTGAGAGCTGAAGTATGGGATCACAAGTGCTAGGACTAAAGGTGTGTGCCACCACTGCCTTGAACTCACACAGATCCAGACTCAGCCTTCCAAGTAATGAGATTAAAGGTGTGGGTCACTACTCCCTGACTTTCACAGCTTGGTTCTGTGGATGGCTCTGTCCTCTAATACTTCAGACTATTTTTATTGAACATACAATGTATACACATCACCACACGTGTACCACAAACATCTATACACACTCAATGTGCAGTGCCTACTGGAAACAAAACCGGAAGTGGGGGAAGATACCTGAGTACTCCCCTCTCCTCAGCCCAGCCTCCCTAACCACCTATTTCATCAGACTATAACGTCTGGCCAACCTAAGCCAGGTTGGTACAGTGTGCATTTAAAAGCCAGAATAGCCACAGAAGATGAATGTCACAGATAACCCCTGCAAAAATTACATAAACCTTAAATTTATCCAGATAGCTCATCAATGACAGGGTAGAAAACTCTATAGCCCGGTAAAATTAACTACTTTCAAAGGAAAAATTTAGGTTGGCCATAGTGGCTATAATCTCAGCACTGCGGGAGGCTGTTGAAAATTCAAGGCCTGGGATGGAGAGATGGCTCAGAGGCTAAGAGCACTGACTGTTCTTCCAGAGGTCCTGAGTTCAATTCCCAGCAACCACATGGTGGCTCATGACCATCTGTAATGATATCTGATACCCTTTTCTGTATACTGTATACATAATAAATAAATAAATCTTTAAAAAAAAGAAAGAAAGAAAATTCAAGGCCAACCTGAGCTACAGCGCAAGGCATTGTCTGTGTCCATCCCTGCCCCAGACCCCCCAGTGGGCTGGCTAGTCTGCTGTAAGACAGTAACAGTGCCTGCCCCCAAACCTGAGGAGCTGGGTCTGAGCCCCAAGCCCCGCTTGTGGGGAGAAAGAACTATGTCCTGTTACCTCCATTCTCATTTCACACACACACTCAACTCAAATGTGCAGACACACACGCACACAAATAAGTGTAATTTAAAAAAGAGCATTCGGGCAAAGGACAGTGAGCATATCCATCACCTACACAGAGCAGCATGAGCACCACACACTGTGTGACATATACATCCCACACTGTGTGTGCACATATACACAATGAAAACACATATACAACCCACACTGTTTGCATATACAGCTCACACTGTGTGTGCACATATACACAATGAAAAGACTGCTCTCTAAAAAAATAAGAGCTAAAGTCCACTCCACAGAACTGCTGCTCAGTCACCCCTTCCAAAACACATTTTACATTGACTGTCTGTTTTTTTGGTCGTGGTCACTTTTTTTTAAAGCCAACACCAATCAGGATCAGTCCCCTCCCAGTTAACTCTCAACCAAACCCCACATGACTCTGAGTCTTCGAACACCATTTCACTCTTCACGTAACTGCAAAGTGATGACTGCTGCTCCCCTTAAACTTAAAACATCAGGGGAGGAGGGTACAGGGAAGCAGGCAGCAGAAAGGTGGGTGGGCAGGAGAACAGGAAGGAGACCATGCTGGCCGCCTGTGTGTGCACTTGCTCTTGATACTAAAGAAGTTAGAGCCATCCAACCCTGTAATTATTGCCAGGATTAAGAATTTGTTACTCACATAATCATGAAAGGCTTTTGCTTCACTTGAATGTTCGCAAGTGTCTCTCCTTTCGGGAGCTGCACAGTAAAGGTCCCAAAATACACTGCAAATAGAGAAACAAAGTAAGATCAGGTTACTAATTATTACTGCACACACGACAGGGAGAACAGGACATGTGGTGCAGCACCAGGTCTCCCAAAGGCCCCAGTCTACCTTGCAGCACTCACTGGACAAACTCCGCCCACAGGACAAGCGGATCCAACCCCCCCTGGCAAGCCAGACATCCGGAATGGCTGCCATATAAGTGCCTCCTCTGTCCTAGGTGCCTCACATCAGTGACACTGCCCGTGCTTACCAAACACCGAAGCCTGGAAAGGTCAGCACAACCTGCCCAAGGGGTCGGACACACAGAAATGTGGTGGGAGAATCTGTCTGTCTGTGTCCTTTTCACCACCAGAACCCAAAATGGTTGGAGCACATTGTAAAAAGGTTAAGTTGTCAAAGTCAGGGCACAACTGTGATTCATCTGCACAGAAATCTGGGTGACTCTGGGCATGAAGGAACCTTCTGGGTTTGGGTTTTAATCCTATAGCTTACACTCCCACCAAAGAATCCCTGCCTGTGAGTCAAAGAGAGGAGGCTATGACATCAAGCACCTCCTCCCCATTACTGAGCCACAGGGCCTCCAGTGCAGAACTGGGGGTAGGGTGGGGGCAACAGGACTCCAGATTCTCTGTAATTCTATATCATCACTCCAGCACTCCATATTCACAAGAACAGAAGCACAAGCCATGTGTCCACTACGGAATGCCACACAAACACAGAGTCTTAGAAATATCTATACCAGAACCAAGGTCTGGCCAGAACCAGTTTGAAGGGCAGAGTGGACACTGGAACTGAGGTCTGATCTGACTTGTGGTGTGGTCGGTCCTGCTGGTCCCATCACAGCAAGCTCCAGTGTGAGAAGACAAGCACACTACCCTCAGGTGCTAACAAAGCCCACCCATCCACTCAGATCCAACGACACCTGCGCCCAGGAAACAGCCAGCATCTCTTCAGTGGCAAGCTACACACAAGGTGAAAATTCAAACAAACCAGAATACAAGTTCTCACAGCCATCACAACCTGAGCCCCAGAACAACCGGTACTCCAATCCTGACCAAGGAGAGACTTCAGGAGCAGGAAACCCAGGTCTTGCCCAGCTGCAGAGGGAGGCTGGGGACCATCCCTCCCTCCTCCACAACTGCCCCCTGGAAACACAGCAAGGCCTTCAAGATGCCAAATTCCCAGCACCTTCAAAATAACTTTCACTCACAAGCCCAAATATCTACAAGATCCAAGGCAATCAGACCTGCCAATCCCATCGACACTCACCTCCAAAACCAGCCACAACCAACCTATCACCCACTCCCGCAGGTGGAATCCTTGCGCCACACCAGCCGCCTCCTCCAACCAGGCGGTTGGGAGGTTGGCAGAAGTCATTAAAAGCTCATTTTCTCTGCACAAGTTAGAACAGACACTGCATCCTCCCCCTGTTCAATGAGATTTGAAACAGTAACCTGAACTGGAAGTCAGGTAAATGTTAACATCCCAACACTGACTGCATTTGCCTCAACTACAGCAAGATATCCAAAGCCATCCTGCCTCCTTTTCCTTTGCATCCAGTCCCAGAAAACACCCAAGTCACACACTCAGAACAGCTTGCCTAATGACCCTAAGCTGTTCTCCGGCCTGCAGAAAAGCCCAGAGACTGCTTAGGCCTGGAGAGAGGGGTCGCAGATAAGGAGAGCCAGCCCCCAGGCTAAAGGCATCCTGCCAGGCCACCTCTGGCTGTTTAAGGTTCTTGGTAAAATAAGGCTTTGTGGCTGCAGAAATGCTGGGGTGGGGGTGGGGGCCGAGGAAAGGAAGGTCCAGTCAGTCTGAATCAGTGTCTCTACAGGAAGTACAGGCCTACTTGCTTTTCTCAGGGTCCCTGGAAAAGGCCCAGTAGATGTCTCTTAAGGTTTGGCCTTTACAGAAGAAAATATAAGGGACAGGTCAGTTGCAGAACAGACCTGGTGTCCTCGCCACCCGCCCTGCCCCCGCGCCCCTAATTAAAGCAGCATGCGGGATTGACAAAAAAAAAAAAAAAAAAAAACCTTCTAACTCTTTCCAAGCCCCCTGCCTAGAGCCCCAGAAAGAGATGGAAAAGTAACACGGTTCTACCCTGCCATAGCAAAATCTAGCCAGCTCCCCACAGGCGGAGAAACACCAGCAGAAACTTCAGGCAGCAGGCGCTTCTACCGTTCTTCCGTGCCAAACCTGCTCGGAGCACCCAGAGGTGCCCTGCTCCGTGGAAAACAGAGGTAAGGGCAGAGGGCCCGTTCCAGACCCCCCTCTTTGTTCACTAAGACCCGAGGCACAGAACAAAACACACACAAAACTATCAACACAAACTTACCACCACCACGAGTGCAGAAACCCAGGAGGTTCTCCCAATGTGATGTTTTTCTCCCATCGAATCTAGAAAAGAGGGGGCGGGGGCAGCTTAGAGGGGCGGAAAGGGGGGGCCGCAGGGCCTTCCCCAGCCAAAAGGCTGTGAAGACCAACTAACAATAAATGCCAAAAGGTGATAAAAATTCAAAATGGTGGCCACAGAGGCTGCTCCAGAAAACAAAGGCTCCAAGAATCGTGGGGAGGAGGGGGTGTCAAGAAACTGGATGCTGAGGAAGGAGTCCCACTCACCTCTGATAAGAAGGTCTGTGCAGATTTCTGTGCTCCTACGTGCAGTAAATATTCGTAGACGTATAAAGCTAACCTGGAAAGTGAGCAGGGGCAGAGGGAGAGAAAGAGAGAGAGGAAAGGGTCAGATCACACTGAGGCTCCCCCTGGACCTTGCCAGCCGACTGTGAGCCCGGTCTATGCCATCCCATTGTGGCTGTGACAAGAAGGGACCACCTATCACCCCGATAGGATCCGGGTCAGAACAGCTGGTGGGTGGGTACCACAGACAAACCGCCCAAAGCCGCGGGAGCTGGAAAACGGTCCCCAAACTTGAACTTCCAAGTGGCACTGGGACCAAATCCACATAGGTTTCCCAAACTCAAAAGCCACAAGAGCCCTGAGCTACTCTCCTTATCCAGCCCACTTCAGCAGGCTGCCGTAGCCCAGCCTCGGGGTCCGGGCAGACTCAACCCCAGTCCCGGGTACTTGGCGCGCACTGGAGAGGGCAGCAAAGCGCCGCCCTCAGCATCTCCCCCCAAAACAACTGTCCCCCAAGCGTGGGGCCAGGCCGGCGCCGCCTGCCCAGCCCAGCCCGGCGCCCCGGAGCGCACCGGACTGGCCGCAAGGCCGCTGGCTGAGAAGGGAGAGCAGAGCGCTCCTGGGCGAACAAAGCCCCCGGCACGCACTCCTCACACCGCGGGCGGACAAAAGGAGCCTCCGGGGCTGCAGAAAGCCACGCGCCCCCTGCCCGCACTCGATGGGCAAAGTGGGGGCCCCGCGCCCGGCCGGCCGAGCGCACCAGCTCACAGTGGGACCTCGCCCACCCTGGTCGCGGGCCCCCGCGCCCGCTCCGCCGCGCGCCTACCAACTACCCTCGCCCGCCGCTGCCCTGCCGCCCTTTCAGGGTGCCCCAGCCTCCGCCGGCGCCCAACAATGGGCTGGCTCTCCACGCCGCCGCCGCCGCCTCGGGGCAGGGACCGGGGGCCCAAGGCAGCAGCGCGATCCCCGCGCCCACCTGCCTCCCGCCGCCCGCGGCGCGGCCCCACTCGCGAGAGGCTTACTTTTCCCGAGCCTGCCCGTCCGAGGGCACCGCCGAGCCTTTGCCTTTGGCAAACATGGCTTGCAGAGAAGAGGGCGCCGAGCCCGCCGCCGCCGCCGCCGCCGCTACCGTCCGGTCTCCCGAGCTGCCCTGCTCCCGGCCCCCTCCCGGCGATCGCCCGCTCGCTCTTGCTCGGCTCGCCGCGCTCCCTCCCTCCCCGGCGCTGGCTCCGCGCTCTTTCCAGCTGTCAAAGCGTCAGCCCCGGCCGCGGCCCCATCGCCTTGGAACTCCTCCCGCGCCGGCTCGGCCTGAGCTGTGCCGCCGCCCGCCCGAAGCCTGCAGCTCGCTTGCTCGTGGCCCGCGCGCCCGCCGCCCGGCTCCGCCTGCGCCGCCCTCTGCGCCTTCAGCACCGCTGCCGCCGCCGCCGCCGCCGCCGCCGCTGGTCTACTTGGAGCTCAACCGAACGTGGCTGCCCCGGCAGGAGCGCGGCGGGCGTCCACGCCCCGCGACGGACGGCCGCGGCGGCCAATCGGCGCGCGGGGGCGGGCCCGGAGGCCGGGAGGGACGCCTGTCAGCGCGGCCGCGCCAGTCCCGCTGCGCCTCCTCCGTGAGCCGCTGCCCGCTCGTGCGCCGGCCGGGGGAGCGGAGGGCGAGCCCTGGCGCTGGGGTGGGGCGGCGGCCGAGAGGGGCTCGAGCCTGGATGGGAGCACCCTGCGGGCGCCGGCCGCGGGGACTGGGAGCTGCGGCACTAACCGCCTAGGAAGGCGCGGACCCCGGCTGGCCTGGCGCGCCCCTTTCCCTTTCCGCGTCGCCCTGGCCCCCAGCGCCCCCGCCCTCCACGCGCTGATCTTGCCCTCCGTGGGCCTGGACCCCGGCCGGCTCTGCTCCCCGCCCCACCCTGGGCTGCCTGCGCCCAGCCGGGCTCCCCGAGCTCCGGCCAGAACTGCACGCGGAGCAGGGCGGCCGAAGCTGGCGCCAAAGCGCGCGGCTGCTGCTTTACTAGATCGTTAAAATACTTTGGGAAACCCTAAAGTGGAGCCGCGCGAAAATGGCCCTTGGCGTGCTCTGCAGGGCAAGCCTCGGGGGAGGAAGGGGGTCTTAGACTAGAAGGAGGGAGAGTGGTTTTTCCGAAATTTCTAACGGGTGTCAGCCCTGGCAAGTTAGCCCCTCGCTTTCTCCACGGGAACCGGTTCCGTTTGGGTGAGGGACGGCACCTGGACGCCCCGCGACTCAGAATGCGCGCCGCAGGAACCTCAAACTTGAAATAAATGGAACTAAATTGGGGAGTGGGGGGGACTGGAGTCGGACGTGGGGGGAGGGGAAGCTTCCATTGTCAATGACCCAGGTGTACAATGGGAAATGGGGGGTTGGCAGAGTGACCAAGCTTTTTGCTCCCGACTCCTTTCTGTCCACCCGAGGACCCCAAAAGCCTGCAGCGTACCCCCACTAGGGACTCCAAATCAGAAAGTGGTGAAATAAGGGACGGCTTCCCCATATTCGTACTGTCTTTAGAGCGCGGTTCTCTTTAAATGTGATAAAACACTATCGGCACTGTCTCTTTAAAAGAGTCGAGCAGAAAAAGCTGTGTAAGCGCTGATTGGCTGCCTGTTAGGATACATCTTTAGGGGAGCCTTGAAACTGTTAGCCTAGGTTGATTTTTTTTTTTTTTTTTAACTGCGCTGTTCCAATAAACAAGTAACGCCCCTCCCCCTAACATGCCTCGCACCAAACAATTAAAGGATAGGTCAGTGTCCTGGGGAAAAATACGTTTCAAGTAGGAAAACTCAGAACTAGATTTCAACAAAATAAACAGTCATTCCCTACCATTAAAGTTTGCTTATTTTGCTCTGCAGAAGAGAGAAAGGGGGCTTTTAAAAAGAAATGCCCCGCAGCAAATGGATCTGCACTGGTTCAGGAAGGAGACTCGGGGTGCGTTTTTGGAATAATATTCTGCTCTTGTTAACAGCCTCTCTAAATGAGAATACAGCCTAACCCTGTGGACCACTCTGGACTCTGCTCTCTACTAGGAACCAGAGCTCAAAAGGAAGAGCACAGAAAAGGAAAACCCTGAGCCCTAGTTTGGGGATGTCTGTGCCGGCCCCTATTTTAAAGGTTGTTTTGTCAAGAAGGGGAGAGAAGCATGGAGGTTGGGAGTTGAAATACAATAGTGGAGGAGAAAAGGAAATAATTACAGTTATTTTTTTCCCCTAGGCGGTTTAATTTAATAGGGCCAACTTAAGGTACCTTAGAGCCCGCGCTAATTAAATCGGTCTGTTCATACCCTTCCTTTGGACTTCCTTCCATTTTTGATGGGCTAGGAATGGCCAAAGATGGCTTGTCAACACACTGACTCACAAGATGCCTGACTCACTGGTGTCTGCAGGCCCGGCAGATTACGAGGACCAGTTGAGTCTTGGGCGGGGGGGGGGGGGGGGGGGGGGGGGGGGGGGGGGGGGGGGGGGGGGGGGGGGGGGGGGAGGCGCTGCCATTCCGGGGCCCACAGTTGAGGCACTCTCTGAGTTGGCCTTGCCTCGGCGGCCCTAGGGCTCTGACACCTCTGCACATACACATTCTCGCCTATCCGCTGGCAAGGGTTTTTATTGGAGGGGGTGGATCTTTTCATCTCTTTTCATAGTCTGATGTTCCACCAGGCTAGGATTCTTCTTGCCTTTTCGCCCTAGCAAAAGGTCTGGCCCCTCCTTTCAGGACCCGTGTGTACGAGAGGAAGAGGGGGGTGGTGTTTGTTCTCAGTCCCTGTGGTCTGCCCTTTGTGGAGTCTTGACAGTGAGGCTCCAAGTGGGTTGGTAGGTTCTTGGTTAGCAAAGGGAGGATCTAGGCGGAGAGATCAGAGGGCGGTGTCTTAGCCCTTGGCTGTGGAGAGAAGGGGGCTCAGGGCTTCCATAAAACCGAACCTTGCTGCATCCCCACCTAGCATGCTGTAAGTGGCAGTTACCCAGATCTAGTCAAGTCAGAAGCAGGCCCAAATACCCAGAGGTGGCTTCTCTTTTTTCCAGAGTCCCCCTACTTCCCTTGGAGCGCATTTTTTGGGCTGACATTCTGTCTGAAATGCCTCCAACCCCATGCCCCTTCCCTCAGCGTTCTTCAAAGACTAACACTCCCTCCACAGATAGCTCCTTCCAAAAATCCCCGCTCCCAATCCTGTCTGCTTGTGTCTCCGCTGCTCAGTTGAACCTGCATAGGAGTCCTCTATCTAGCATGCCCATTGTGTAAACCACATGTCTACTCTCTGTCTGTCTCCCCACCAGACACAAAGGTGAGACCTAAATCTGAATCATCTGTGTGTCTCCTGAACCCAGCACAGCTTGCATACCTGTGTGTATTCTGACACACCAGGGGACCCAGAGTAGAAAAAAATAACCACTTCAGGCCTAAAGTAGCTTCTGGCTGGGTGAAGAGATAAGGAACTGACATCACCCAACTAGGATTAGATGAGTCCACTCCTCCTGTCCCACCCACCCAGCACAGCTTCTGACACCTGGAAGAACCCTACCGTCAGATCCCAGAGTGACCTAGGCGGGTCACACATCCCTCCCTGACTCAGACTTCTGCCCAACCCCTTCGTCTCAGAACCTGTTCATTAAACACCTACTATGTACCACATGCTGCCCCAGTCACAGACTAACAACCCAAACATAAACAAAACCACTTAGCCTGTGGATTGTACGTAGTAGACTGTTGTAAAATCCTCTGCCCAGAGCCTTTTCCTGTTAACAACCTTACTTCCTTACTCCAGACGAACAGTCAAGTCTACGAAGGGACTTCCTGTGCTGCCCCCCACCCCCTACACACACACACACACACCCTGCACACATACCACACACACACCCCTATACGCACACCCCGGCACACACACACACCTGCACACACACACACACACCCTGCACACACACCCCTATACGCACACCCCGGCACACACACACACACACACACACACACACACACACACACACCCTGCACACATACCACACACACCCTGCACACACACACCCTGCACACACACCACACACACACCCATCTCACTTGAGCTCTCAGGCTGCAGTAAGGTATGATGTCAGCCTCCAGCTGACCAGGACTGAGTGCCATGGGCCAGGCTACACCCTGCTTGTGTGTGGTTCTCTAAGCATTAGACCCCAACCCATGAAAACATGGCTCCACTCCTCAGGCTCACGGAACTCGTCCTTCCCCTAGGGACTGCAACCATGTTGTGAGGAACAGGACAGATGGAGACCTAGGCCACTTCTCTCTCCCACAAACTGGGAAAGATGGGAGAGGGCCAGGCCCTCAGAAGGTGGCAGTTGAAAAAGTGACTTAAGGCCAATGGGCTCAACCGAGGAAGCTGCGCCTGCCAAGGCCGCTGGGTATCTGGTTTCCTCTGGCTGCTTCTCAGCTCTATTGGTGTGTGGTGATGTTCCTCACAGCTACTAGAGGCTAGGGCTCCCTCCTCCTCTCTAAGCCTGTTGGGACAGAAACTTAGCATCCAGCCTCCCCACCCCACCCCCCAGCACAGTCCAGGGAACCCTGTGGAGATTCTTCCATCAAAATCTCCACCAGCTCTGCAGGAAGCTTTGGCTAACCCCTAGTCAATCCTGGTTTGTCAGGAATTTCCCCCAAGGGCATCAAGGGCTCCCTGGGAAGGGTGCAAATTCCAGCACCCAAAGACCTGCTTTCTAGGTTTTCCTTCACCGCTTTGCTGGCAGCCTTTGGGCAAGAGATACCCCAGCAGAGCAGTGAGCTCTGTCTATGTTGAAGGCCTGAGGACAGAATGAGGGGAAAGAGAATCACATTCCAGGTAATCTGTCAGCATTGTCTGAGCCCCATAGTCCTGTTGATGGGGAGCCAAGCAGCCCCTCCAGACAGAAAGGCCCTAGTTTGGGAAAGTTTCCTCAAACTGAAAAAAAAAGATCATTATTGTGGATGGAGAGGTGGCTCTTGCTGTGGCTGAAGGTTGGCATTCAGTGCCCAGCAGCCATGTAGGCAGCTCCAAGCTACCTGTAACCCCAACTCCCGGATCCAACGCCATCTTCTGGCCTCTAAGAGCATCTACATTTATAGGCACATATGCACACATACATACATACATACATACATACATACATACATACATATTTAGTTTTTCAGGATAGAGTTTTTCTCTGTAGCCCTGGCTGTCCTAGAACTCACTCTGTAGACCAGGCTGGCTTCAAACTCACAGAAATCTACCTGCCTCTGTCTCCCAAATGCTGAGATTAAAGATGTGTACCACCACCCAGCCAGCCAAAAAACAACAAAAAAAAAGGAAAGAAGGAAAAGAAAGGGAAAAAAATCTCTTTAAAAAAAATGGTCATTGGACTGGAGAGATGGCTCAGAGGTTAAGAGCACCGATGGTTCTAAAGGTGCTGAGCTCAATTCCCAGCAACCACATGGTGGTTCACAACCATCCATCTGTAATGAGATCTGGTGTCCTCTTCTAGCACACAGGCAGTTTGTTGTATACATAATAAATAAATCTTAAAAAAAAAGGGGGGGCTGGAGAGATGGCTCAGCAGTTAAGAGCACCATCTGCTCTTCCAGAGGACCGGGGTTCGATTCCCAGAACCCACATGGCAGCTAACAACTGTCTGTAGTTCCAGTTCCAGGCAAAACACCAAGGCAAATAAATAAATAAAGTTTTTTTTTTTTAAAAAAAAAAAAAAAAAAAAAAGATGGTCACTAGCTATGGTCACTAGTATGGTACACACCTGTACTTCCAACACTCTGGGAAGAAAAGGTAGGAAAGTTTAGAAGTTAAAAGCCAACCTTGGCTATATAGTGAGTTTCAGGCCCACTGAGCTACATAAAACCCTGTTTAAAAAAAAAAAAAAAAATTCCATTTGCCAGACTGTGGTGGCAAATGCTTTGAATCCCAGCAGAGGCAGGATGTCTACAAATAGGTTTTACCAAAGAAGAAAAAAATGGATTAAAGTTTAAAATCAGGGGCTGGAGAGATAACTCAGAGGTTAAAAGCGCTGACTGTTTTTCCAGAGGTCCTGAGTTCAATTCCCAGCAATCACATGGTGGCTCACAACCATCTGTGATGACATCTGGTACCCTCTTCTGTATATATAATAAAATAAATCTTAAAAAAAGTTAAAAAAAAAAGTTTAAAATCAAATGTCTTCTACTCATCCTAAACCTAAGTCAGCATTGTATGTAGTCAAACACGATTTCAGAAATGTGTAGGCTAGGTCTGGTTTGAACTAGAAAGCACCTACTATGTACAGTAGGCTATCAGAAGTAAAGGCCAGGCCCTGTGTGGATGACTGGAAGAGAACACTGCCCATGACCGGTGGCTCCTCCTTCCACTGGCCTTCTGTAGGGTCTGGCCCACTGTGGCCTCTCAGAAGCTGTGCCCTCATCTGGCTAGTTTGCTCTTCATTCCCTAAACCACAAGCCAAGTGTCTTTATTCCCTGAAGCATCTTTGTGTTGTCACCTTTTCCCCTAGATAATGGTTCCAGCCCCTCACTTCCTCCTGGTCAGCAACTCCATTCCCTCACCAAGGAACCTAGAGAAAGACTCCTGGTCAGATCAGGTCTCCATAGCAACCACCACCACCTGCCAGAGTGGATGCTTATGTATTTATTTATTTATTTATTTATTTATTTACTTTCTCACCTACTTTCCTCATTGGGGTGTGAGCACTCCAGGGGGTAGTCTGAAGACGAGTGTTAGCAGGCATTGCACAGTGCGGATGGTATGATGGTGAGCACAAGATGATGTCTCAGGCTCCTGTCTGTGTGGAGCTGAGAGCCCAGCTGAGAAGACCAGGTCAATTCAGCAGCAGGCAGGCAAGGACTTAGATCATCACCAACTGCCAAGTGCTAAGAACAAGCAGATGAGGGTAGACAACGCCACAGAGCCTGGGGGAAGGAGGGCTTCCCTGAGGAGGAAACCTTAACTCCATGTTCTGAAGGGAAGAAGGAAGGGAAGAAAGTATGAGGTGGGGAGTGAGCTGTTTCAGGATGGGGGATTGGGTCCTGCAGCAGGGGAGTGCTCTGTGAGGAGAATGATTGACAGCTAGCCCTTACCACAACAGCAGAAAGTTCCTAGAGTCTGGACGTCTTTCATGCTATGGTGTCAGAGATAGCCCAGGACAGAAGATAAAAGTTGACTGGGAAGGGATTGCCAGGTAACCATGCAGGGAACAGGTAACTGAGCAAAGACCCATTAGGATGGCTATCACCAAAAAGCAAGGCCACACAAAGAAAACAGGAAGTGAAGAATGCTGAGGTAGAGATCTAAGCATCCTCCGGTACTGTTCTTGGGATACGACACAAACAAAGCATTATGGAGTGTTACCTTGAGAGCCATCCATTGTGTTTCTGGGTACTAAAAGCAGGGGTACAAATATTGTGCATCATTCTCCACAGTAGCACTGGCATAAGGACAGGAAGATGAAACCAGCCCCAATTGTCCATTGATCCATGTATTAAAAAATGTCATGATCATGTCATGGAATAGTACTCAGCTTCAAAAAGGGAGAAGATGGGGGGGCTGTAGGGGAAGGGGGAGAAAAGAGAGCAGATTTTGGGGTGTGTGGCAACATACCCCTACAATCAAAAGGCCAGGAAGATCATGAGCTACAGAAAGGAACCCTGTCTCTAAAAGGAAAAAGAAAAAATTATTAAAATAATTTCAGGGGCTGGAGAGATGGCTCAGCGGTTAAGAGCACCGTCTGCTCTTCCAGAGGACCCGGGTTCGATTCCCAGCACCCACATGGCAGCTAACAACTGTCTGTAGTTCCAGTTCCAGGCAAACACCAAGGCAAATAAATAAATAAATAAATAAAGTTTAAAAAAAA